>CM038226.1:73124969-73678316 GCA_021442155.1 Cymbidium sinense | reverse complement strand
GAAGTAGCCTACTAAATGCAGCCTCATAAATCAAAGAAGTCAAGAGAAGGAAGATCAAGAAGAGAACTGCAAATCAAAAGATTATTAACAATCTAGAGGAGTATCACCAACCGGCAAGACAACCATTTAAGCTTGCAGACTTCATGCCTAAACTTTGCATTATAGAATCAGATGAAGAAGATAATGGTGACTCTTGTCTAAGAGAGACATGCTCAATCATCTAGGTGATGTCGATATTCTTCTTCATCACTCTAAAATGACAAGGGAGTCAAAACTCACCAACCCATCAAAATTTTATCGAAAGCAAGAAGAGCCTAAGGAGCTAATGTCTCAATTTTTTTTAATGACTCAACAAGAAAATAACAACTTAGATGAAAATCTATGTTTTCGAATGAGAGACTCATCGATATCATCACCTATGAAACGTATGACCTTGAAAAATGAATTTAGCCCTTTTGGCCAATCTTCTAGAATAAGAAGGAAATTTGAAGAAACTACCTCTTCAAAAGAATTTGAGCAAGATAAGGTGGTTCAAGTTCAGTTGAGAAGTGATAAAGTCTTACCACCTTCATCAAAGTAGGGAAATGCAAATAAAGACAAAGGCAAACAAATTGAAGTCAATAATGATATTATTCCCAAAAATCTTAGGATAAAGGCTAAGCAAGAGAAGATTATAATATTCTATCACACTGATAAAGATCCACAACCGAGTGTGAGGCTCTCTTGATGTCAAAAGATCTCAGAAACTTGATACTGTGCTCTCAAAGATCAAGAGAGTTATGAAGCTTACTTTGCTAAAAAATGCATGACTGAAGAATTGCAAACTCAAGATCTCCCAGTAATCACATTTTCTGAAGAAGATCTTATATTGGGAACAAAAAATCACAATCGTCCTCTTTATGTTACTACAGAGAGTGATGGCATCTCGATCAACTGAATATTAATTGATCAAAGTTCTTCTATCAACTTTATGAGTCTAAAGAGGATTATCACTCGATATCCAACATATTTGGAGAGATAAATTGATGATTCATGGATTCAATGAGAAAACTCGGTTCTTTTTATTCACTCAAGTTCGTGGATTTATATACGTAAGCCAAGTTCCATGTAATCATACATACATCATTTAGAGCGCCATATGGCTGACATGGTATGGCATGGTCCCATCAACTATGCATCAATGTATGAAGTATCTAAAAAGATGGAGAAGAATTCACCTGTAACCTACAACCATTCTCCGTCAATGAAATAAAGATTTATAAAGATGCAAAATATTTCATCTTCAAAGAGCCTAAGCTAATAGAGCTGCTTGAAGCGGTAGCATCCACTTCAGGAAGTACAAAGCAATTTCATAAAGCGAAAGAGCAGAAGCAAAGTGGGAGAAGGAAGGTAATGCTGACTCTCCCTAAAGCACTTGATTTTGCACCTAAGTCGGAAAATCAGTTCCTCATTTGGGAAGTGACATAAGAAGGAGAAGACATTCACAAACCTGGAACTTATAAGAAAAGCATAGTATAAAATAAGTGATTCGATTGATTATGATCTTGAATCTACTTATGGAAATAGAGTTTAGATTACTGCATCAAGGAGGATAGCTCACTTGGCAGAGTCAGATGACTCACTCAAAATTATACCCATCCCTCAGCAATGCTTCAAAGAAACCAGTCCATTGGAGATTCATAATATTAACAAATTGATAACATTCTATGTGTCATCGTTGAGTGAGAGTGGCAGAATAGGAACTCTATTTTACAAATGAGTGTCTCACCAAGATTTTGAACAGTCTGCTCAACATAAAAGTTCTAATAAGATAATACCAACAAGAATACCAATATACTATCCACAAAAATTATGAAGAATGATGCATAAGCTTGGAATTCATATGAGAACTACTAAACATAGGACTCAAGTCTTTAACAAGATGTGGAGCCAAAGAAGTCCTCAAGCATCCCGAAGAAGTGATATGTTTATCACTAAAGGTCTGGGGTTCATCTGCAAATCTCATCAAGATAGAGCCTATTATAATATAATAGAAGCTGAGATCGAGGCTCATAGTGATGAAGAAGATGATTCTCATGAAATTCTTCTTTAAAATAATGAAGAAGTAAAAGCCAAGCTTGCACCTAAAGTACTTGAAGATGGTGGACAAATAACTACTATGGATGAACTTAAAGAAGTCAACTTAGGGGTTGAGGATGATCCCCGTTTAACTTTCATTAATGCCATTCTTCTTGATGAGAAAGTTGAAGAGCTAAAAATGCTACTTTATGAATTCAGAGATTGCTTTGCCTGGACATATCTGAAATGCCAGGCTTATCCCCTAATGTAGCAGTTCATAAACTACCTATTAAACCAGATGCAACACCTATTAAGCAAGCTCCTAGACAAATGAAATTAAAGATTGAAAAATAGGTAATTGCAAAAATAAGAAGTCGATCAAGGTGCTACCTTCGGACGGAAGTGATTAGATAGCCAACATTGTCCCAGTTAGAAAGAAGAACAGTCAAATTCATCTTTGTATTGACTTCTGGGACCTAAATAAGGTGTGCCCAAAAGATGAGTTTTTGCTTCCAATATCAGAACTATTGGTGGACAACACTTCCAAATATGACATGTTCTCATTCATGGACGGATCGTCAGGATACAACCAAATCAAAATGGCACCTGAAGATGAAAAACATACATCATTCGTAACACCTATTGGCATCAATCAACACGATCATACCTTTTGGCAAAAATGCGGAGTTTGTACTACCAAACCATGACACGTATTTTTGATGAGTTGATTCATCAAAAGGTGGAATGTTATGTCGATGATTTGGAGGTGAAAAGTTTAATTCGTGAAAACCACTTTGAAAACTTGAGAATTGTACTAGAGAGAATCCTCTAAAATGTGCATTCGGGGTATCCTCCAGAAAATTCTTAGGGTATATTGTACGTCACAGAGGTATTAAAATTGATCCTGCTAAAATTAAGGCAATCATGGAGATTCCTCCATCGAAGAGTTTGCATCCTTTCTTTACAAGGACGCCAGATTCATCCATCAATTTATATCAAACTTATCAGGATGCTGTCAACCATTTACAAGGTTAATGAAGAAGGATGCTCCATTCAAGTGGGATAAGGAGTGCCAAGAAGCCTTCAATAGCATTAAAAGCTACATGTTAAATCCATCAATCCTTGCAGCGCTTACTCCCGGAAAGCCCCTCATTCTATACACAGCTGCATTAGAAGAGTCCCTTGGAGCGTTATTGACACAACACAATGAAAAAAGCAAAGAAAATGCACTTTATTATATCAGCCGGAGGCTGATTGGAGCAAAAATGAGATACTCTTCGACACAGAAGCACTGTTTAGCATTGATCTTTACAATCCAAAAGCTTCATCATTATATGTTATCTCACAAGATTACCCTCATCTTAAGGATTGATTCAAGTACTTGATGATAAGACCGATTGACGTCGCAAGATGGGCAATTGCTTCTACAATTTGATATTACATATGTTATGTAGAAAGCAATGAAGGGGCAAGTCTTGGCAGATTTTCTAGCTGCACATCCTATCCCTACGGTCTCTTCCCTTAATAACGATTTGCCTAATGATTAAATTATGCTCATAAAGAGAAAAATTGCAAATTTGGGAAATATATTTTGATGGAGCCTTATTGATCAAACAAGTCCAACATCTAAATTTCCCAAGAGCAAGAGCGGGAATCAGCATCATCTTCATAACACAAGAAGGAGGGATAATGAGACGATCATATGGATTGACCGAGCCAAGAACTAATAATGAAGTCAATATGAAGCATTGGCGTCTTGAAGAAGATATTTTCATAGGCATTCAAAACTTGCATATTTTTGCTTATTATAAATCAAGTACTTGGCATCTATAGAATCAACAAGCTTGAGTTAGCTTTCTATCACAAGTGAGTTCTCAAGCTAATGAAGCAGATACCAAATATCACACTAACTCGAGTCTCTTGATCCAAGAATAACAAAGCTGACTGCTTAGAAAAACTAGCTAAGGAAATGGTAAGTATGAATGGTGATTATATCATGATCGACATATTTACCCAATGAGTTTTAGAGCCAGTAAAGTATCAATCCCCGCAGGTAGAGGGGTTATCAAATTTGACCCAGCAGGATGTGACTCAGGTCGCTCCTCATACTCCTCAAAATCAACATGGAACTATACCAAGAAGAGCTAAGAATGACATTGCCTCAGAAAAGCAGTGTGAAGCCTTTGTTGTAGAAGAGTCACGTGATTGGAGGTAAGCCATCATCGACTACTTTAAAGAAGGCAAATTGCCAAATAATAAATCACTGGTAGCTTAAATGGAAAAGAGAATGCTACGCTATGCTTTGGTCAACAACACTTTATATCGTAGATCATTTGAGCAAATGTGGCTACGTTGCCTAGGTGTAGATGAAGCTAGCAAAGTGATGGTTGAAGTTCATGAAGGACTTTTTGGTGCACATCCCAAGATGGCAAGAAGATTAATAGGATGGGTTATTATGGTCTATGGTGAGAGACTATATTAATCATGCTAAGAAGTGTCATGTGTCAAGTACATGGGAATCTCTTCCATCAACCTCCAAATCCATTACACCCAATAATAACATCTTGGTCATTCAATGTTAAAATGTATGTAATTAGCCAATTAATCCATCGCCACCGGATATCGCTTCATCCTAGATTATTTCTCTAAGTAATTACCCCATTTTAAAGAAGTTAGTCGATCGAAAGTGATTAACTTCACATAATATGGTCTATAGATTTGGAGTGTCACGTCGAATAATTTTTTATAATGGCACAGCTTTCAAAAGTGCAAAGATTTATAGATTCATTGATCGACACAAAATTGATTGGCGATACTCTTCAATATATAATCTAAGAGCAAATGATTTGGCGAAGGCCTTCAACAAGACATTAGTCAAATTTCTCAAGAAGATCCTCACTAAAAATAAGAGAGAATGGCATACCAAGCTAGTAGAGGCTCTATGGGCGTATCGAACTACTTACAAGATGCCGACTAAAGTCACTCCCTATTGATTAGTATTTAGAACTGAAGCAGTTCTTCTGCTTGAAGTTGAGTTACCCTCACTTCAAGTAGCCATCTAATACAACCTAATTGAAGATCAAAATGCTCATTTGAGAATGAAGGAACTCGATGCACTTGATGAAGTTAGATTATAAGCTCATCAAAATCTAGAAGTCTATTGAGCAGAAATGTCTAGGGCTTTTGACCATACGGTGTGGCCTCGAACATTCCAAAAAGGAAAATTGGTCCTGGTGCTGAGAAGACCAATTATCCCCAATCAAAAATTTGGTGGCAAATTCGAGCCTGACTGGGAAGGCCCTTTTGTCATTGAAAAAGTATACCAAGGAGGGGCATACCAACTCATCGACCTAAATGGTGAAAGACCAATGCCGCCAATTAATGGTCGATACTTGAAAAAGTACTATACTTGGCGACAACATTCTCAAGGTATAATAAAATCCTAAGATAGAATTTTTTAGTATATCTATTTAGGTCAACATCGTGCTTCATGATGAGATCCCTGAATAAATATACTTACTCGAGATGAAAAAAGATTTTCTGTGAAAATTCTTCTGTTACATAGGGGTATTTTTGGATATTTATATATACATGAAATCAATGTTGTATGTTAAAATCCCCTTTAGAGTTTATCAATTCAAATATTAATGTATTTGTGTATTTTCATCTTGAAAATTCTCCAAAATATACTTTAGAATTACAGGGGGCATTTTTTAGTTTATGTTAAGTTTATTTGAGTTGACGTCATGGTATAAGATGAGTTCCTAAAATATATTCTTATTCAAGTTGACATCGAGCTTTACGCCAAAATCTCTGGATATATCCATAATTATTACTGTTAAGTTGCAGAGTCTTGCAGGAACAAAATGAATCTATTTCTATGCATGAAAGGATAACCCTAAATGTCAAGAAAATTATCTCCCAGATTTATCAAATTCAAGAGATGAAGTCAGAAGAACTCCTGATTTCAGAAGCTTCAATCAACTGAGTTAGAGAAACATCAACCTCTACATCCTGAAGTTATAGGACACGGATGGGTTCTAAAGGTCAAAATCAACAAGCCTACAAATGACCGAGTTGCTGACGCTCTCCTTACTAAATAAGCTGCGAGAAAAGGCCACAATGAAAGAGCCCCCGTTCTTCAGTCTGATGACAAAATCACAAACCCACTATAGTTTAAGTCGAAGACTCGAGTAGGTTCTAAAGGTCGAACTCAACAAGCTAAAATATGGCCGAGTTGCTGACGCTCTTCTCACTCAACAAGCCACAAGAAAAGGCTGTAGTGAAGAGCCTCGCCACAATTCGATGATGATAGTTGTTGATCTTAAAGCGGATCAGTGATTACAAGCGGATCGAGGATCTCTCTACTTGATCGATAGATCAAAGGCAACTGAGAAACACTCAATTCAGGGCTACCTCAAATCAATCTATATATTACTCGTAAGGTGATATCTCAAATTATTCTCAAATGATCTAATCAAGCTCAAAGCACATCAAATCCTATCTTCTCATCAAGTCCATCAAAGCAGAAAGCACAGGACTAATGAAGCAATTTCATAGTTCATACAAAGTCGATGGTCGAACTAAAGAAATTTTGTGGTTATTCAGTCTGTTAAAACACGTGTTGCTAGACTAATAACTCAACATTGACCCTATATAAGCTGAAAAGCTGGGTCATCTGTATGTACCCTTCAATGAATCCGTCAAAGTAGCAAGCACAGGGTTCATGGAGTGCATACACTTTCTGACAAGTCAATAGGGACAAATCAGGTCATTCCTTCATCAAGTCTTTTAGGCTCAAAGCAAGGACAAAAAGAATTTCAAATTAAGCACAGATAAACTGATTCCCTAGCGGAGTCCTTCATCAAAACAAGCAGACCAATTCTTTCATCAAACCCTATCAAGCATGAAACTAGGATCGGAGGAGGCTCAAATCTACAATGACATAAATTAACAAAGCTATTGAAGCAGATAGTAGATGATGCAAGAACTCTTATCTATCCGACAAGTCGATTCTGACAAATCGGTCAATTCCTGTCATTTAGCATGTCCTTAATAAGGCAGTATACTAATGACAAATCCTATCAAAGCTCCGTAAGCTATTGCAATCGAAGTATAAATGATCCAAGTTCTATGGACAGCCCAAAAGGTCAATCAGTTTTCAACAAATGTGACTCACTCCATGCGTGAATCACATTTGATGGGGGGCATTTGTTGACCTCCATATACGTGCCATAAGTCGAGTCAAGCCCACAAGTCTAATTCAACGGACTTCGGAAGCGATAGTGCACAAATCAAGCTCAAAATGTACTAGAAATCATCAAAAATGGCTGAAATGACCTCCGATCGATGAACAAACTTTATCATTGCACTCAGAATGTCAAAATCAATCAAAATATAAATACTGCAAAATCTAACGATCAATCGATTAAGTGCTCGAGCTATTAATATGTTGACATGCAGATCAGAGTTGAGAAGCTACGAAGATATCTGAACGATCTCAGTTCATGAAATTGATCACATTGTTAGCTTTAAAATATTAAAAATGATCAAATGAGACTATTCACGCTTAATTCGGATGAGTCTGTGCCAATGTCGAATAATCAACAGTGGTAGGGCGCAAATCAAGGCTGAAATGCACTAAATGTCTTTGAAAATGGTCAAAATAATCTCTAATCGATGAATAGACTTTATCATCGCATTCAGAATGTTGAAATTGGTCAGGATATAAATATTGCACAACTTAATAATCAAGCGAGTTGTCAAAATTTATTGCTTGCATATATCGAAGTTAGGAGGCACCAACACAAGCTAAACAACCCCCATTCATAATATTGATTATATTGTTAGCTTCAAAATATCAAAATCTATCAAATGAAAGTATATGTGCTCAATTTAGAATAGTCTGTGCAAATGTCGAATAATCAGAAGTGGTAGCACGTAAATCGAGGTTTGAATATCCTAGACATTGCCAAAATCAATCCAAATGACCTCCGATCGACCAACGAACTTTGCCATCATGTTTAGAATATCAAAATTGGTCAAGATATAAATATTGTATGACTTGACATGAAGCCGGTCATCAAACATGCATATCGAGGTCAGGAGGCACTGATGAGAATCAAACGACCTCCGTTCATGAAATTGATCATGCCATTGGCTTTGAAACATTGAAATTTATCATGTAAGATAATTTGCACTCAATTCAAAGGAGTCTATGTGAAAATTGAGCGGTCGAAAGCGGTGATGCGCATTTTGAACTAAAATGGACTCAATTTGATGTTGACTTGAACCAAATGGCCTCCAATCGTGAAACGAACTGCGCCATTGCGTTCAGAACAATGAAATTACCAACCATTAATATATATATTGATTATGTATATTTATCGGCATGAAATCCACATTAAAACTGTTTAATCAATTTAAAATTTATTTAAAATCCCTAAATTACCCTCCCCTATGCTCAACCGTTCCCCCTATTTTTGGTTTGGCTGGAAATAAACAAAAAGAAAAAGGAAAGGAAAAAAATTGCTTCCTCCCCATTATTCTCATTTCCCGGCAGTTTCCCTTCTTCTCCCCCCCTGACATTCCCTCTCTTGTTCGAAATGGAGAACACAAGTAATTTTTCCTCGGCTCTCTTAACTTCCATTGCTCTGGCCCGCATCCCGCCTCCGTTCCGTGCATCCCACCGTAGGAATGCCGATGCACCATTACGAGCTCCTGCCGCAACCACCGGCGCATCCGCCTCGGCCCGCCAGAATCGACCAGACATGTTTCTGCAAAATCGTTAACCCGCCTCGCGATCCGATTCGCCCACACACTTACTGTGCGATCCCTCGACTGTCTGCGACCATTATGCATCCGCCTCGATCCGGCGCAACCGATCTGGCGTCCCTCCTCTAGCAGACACCTACCTCAGCGTCGGCCTCATGTTCAGACATCGCGGCCACAGGGAACGTGCCATCCGACCTTCCCCACTTCAGCCTCGGACGGTTCATTCCGTAAGCTAAAATCGTGCCGAACCCTTTTTATGCGGCACGCCTCTGCTATTCGCACCGGCCAGCTCCGCTCGCTCATAAACCCGCAGCCCCCGCAACCTTTTCCCAGACCGTAACTTCCACCGCTTCATCGCAAATTGGGAAAGAACATCGTAAAGAGGCGAATTCTTCTTTTGATTTTGTGCGATTCCTCGCTTTACCATCCGTCTATTTTCAACGGGAAGAACATCGTCGTGGTGAATTCTTCGTCGATTTTTTCGCACTTTCGCGTTCCCGTTTAAACCGGGAAAGAACATCGTCAATAAGCGAATTCTTTTTTCGATTTCCAGTGTCGCATCCCTTGCTTTAGCTTTCTCATTTTCACTTCACCGCAAACCGGAGAAGAACATCATCAACAAATTCTTTTAGTTTGGCGTCTCGCATTACATTCCCAATTGTATACCTCTTCCTTTTGCGAGCATTGCGTCGTCAAAAATGTCGACATGTGTGATCTGTGAATGTAGATATATATATATATATATATATATATGTATGTATATATATATATATATATATATATATATATATATATATATATATATGTATATATATATATATATATATATATATATATATATATATATATATATATATATATATATATATATATATATATATATATATATATATATATATATATACATATATATATATATATATATATATATATATATATATATATATATATATATATTTTGTTCTTTCTTAGTTTGAAACCTTGTTGTACACAGAATGAAAAAACCTATGTGTCAGAACAATGTTATCTTCGAGCATACCAGGTTAACTATTAGATGTCGCGGATGAAATACTGTCAAAATTTTGTCTATTTTCTAGATATAGAAAAAGGGGGGGTGAATATATATTGCATTGTATGTCTTATTTTAGTTCTGAAGGTCTCGTTGTGCTCAAGAGGGCGTGACTAAATAAAAAACTTGATTGTTGTATTAAGCAGCCCAATCTCGATAAGGTAAAAGAAACAGATCGACCACATGGGGATGGCCGAATTGCTAAAATTGTATCAAATCGACTTAGAAACAAAAGAGAATGAAATGAACTGACTTAAGAATGCTAAGTAAGCACTAATTTTAAACTAAAAGCGTCAAAAAAGAAAAAATGGGGGGAGCCTTTAAAGAAAATTTTGAAAAGAATAGAACATTCATTTAAAATCTATGTGAAATCTGGGGGAGGCTAATATTAAACTCACAAATTTTAATTGTAATTCTCTATGTCTTAAATTAAAGCAATAAAGTGAGTTCTCTTTTCTTTAAATTTTTAAAATTAAACAAGCTTTAATTGGAATTTTTTTTTTTTTGGGGAGGGGATGACTAATCTAATCTCATAATAAACTTACAAAAATCTTAAAGTCTTGAGATGAATCCAAATTAGGTTTTAATAACTCTTATAAGAATATGGATGTGATTATTATGCTCTAATAAGCATAAGTAAAGCTAAAGCAATCAACACTAAAATCGGTATAACTTATCAAAAGTGACGTAGATTGAACATAATCAAATTAGGAGAATTACAAAACTCTAGTAAACTAAGCAAGTAATATTTTAAACTACAATCTAAATCAAATATCTTCTTCATCATCGGATCATGATTCTTTGTACAAGCGGTAAGGAGACACTAAACTAAATACTGTACGAATGAAAGAGCTTCCCTTCAATACAAAAATTAAGGAACTTCATTCTAAATTATGACTCTCAAAATCAACGAAATCACTAATTAGATGAAATTATCTAAGTTATAAACACATGCATGTGCTCAGACATAGAGATTTCAAGTGCAAATTTTAATGTCTGAAAAGGCTGCACAGGCTAAATTGGAATCAATTAAATATTAATCTAAAAAATCTAATAAGATATTAAATTAATTCATAACATCTTCCACGCCACCGAAATCGCAACACATTGTACAAGTGAACATAAGGCATTAATTAAGACAATTCTTAAATACACCCGCATGGTCCTCGACACTATATTGAATGCTTAAATTCGGTGTCGAGGATGCTTCGGTTGCTTCCTCTAGTCTTGGTGGGTTAATTAACAAAACCTAAAACCTATAATAAGAGTTTCAAATGAGTGAAATATCGGCGATTGTCGTGATAGTAGATCTAATTTTTTGTTAGCAGCTAAATAGAGTTGACAGGATCTAAAACGCTTAAATATTCAAATTAATCAATTTTTCAAACCAAATTAAGTAGCAATCTAATAACTCCTTAAATGAAACTCTATCACTAAAAACTTAAATCAAACTCAATCCATCCACCTTCCGCAACTGTTTATCGGTGGTGACAAATTAAGAAAACTCTAGCTCACAAAAGAGCCAATGTCAAATCAAATGTTCTTCTATGTTCACTCTCAATCAATCTCATGCATGGGGCGTGGCGGTGTTCTCTCTTCTGGCTTGGCCAATAGGATCCATAGACGAAGTAGTTAGAACCAGAGTCCTCTGATCAGGTGGTTTGGCCAGTCCGGCTCCATGATATTATGATCATGACGGTAGCCCGTATGCTCCCCAATGGCTCTGCCATTTGAGTTGTGAATCATAGAGTATACTTAATAGGGCAAACAACTCTCTATCAGCTAGGGTAGACTTAAGACTGTCTCCTTAGACAAACACCACCCTAGGTATACAAGGATTTCTTGGACGACGTAACCCATGTATTCTTGATGAGAATCTTTCTGTCAGGTTGGGTCGACTACCTCCTCTGACTAAGTAGACTAGGGACAACGACTGCCCGGGATGACGAAACCATGGGATCTAGATCGGGCACATCATCATTCCCCCAACCATCCGGTTTAAGCTAAAATGATGAAATTTCATAATCTCAATTCTGAAGCTCCATATCTTTACTATACGTAATATATAACATAGCCTTAATTGAAAGTTCTCCCTCACTTATTGGGAGGGATAATGAACTATGGGGGCTTGCGCCTATAGGAAACCTGGAACCAGATCAAAAGTTCTCACAAAATGAGGGTGAAATCTCTGGGTAGTGTCTTATCTACTATTCCATCTGTCTTCTGAAAATTACATTGACATCTAAATCATCACTCTCTTCAAGTAATTAAAATATTATCGAGAGGTCGGTGGCGAATTTTCGGAGCCCACAATTGTGTATTTTGTTTATTTATTGTTGCCATTTGTATCTTATATGTTTTGTAATTATTACAATTTTAATATCTTCTAAAAAACCTCCCTATTATTAAATCTTAACCACAAATAATGAAATCAACCAAATAATAGCAAGCAATAACAAATAACAATAAGATTATAAATATAACTATAGTACAAACTTATGAACAAAGATATAATAAATAAGCAAATGTTAAATATAAAATATTATCTTTATTTATATAAGAGGGATGGAAGGAAGGGGAGTTGGGGGACAACTACATATTATCCGTTTAATTATTTTTTTTATTAAAATAGTGGTTTAAGTCAAAATACAATAAAAACCCTACCTCCTAGCCACCTCCTCGTAGGTCTAAACAAGCTAGAATCTTTAGATTGTTGTCAATAGTTTTGGGAGAGTTGAAGATATCATTGGGATTTTGATGAAGTTGTTGGTGTTTGAGACACCAATTATTGTCGAAGATTCAATTTAGAGTGAAACCATCATACTCATAACAAATTTTCATTTTGATGCTTGATTTTATACAAAATTATTACATGCTAGGAAATTCTCAATGGTAGAGAAAATAATTAAATCTTAGCTTGTAGAAATATCTTAAGCACACATAAATAAAGACAACAAAATTTTTTATATGAAGAAATTCAATAAAAGAAAAATCATAGAGCAAAATAAAATAGTCCACCATATAATTAGAATTACATGATTTCACTATTCTCTTTCACTGGAGAAGATGTGATTACAAGGTAGAAAGTTCAAGCAACAACAACATGGAGAAAATAAATAGACTATAACAATCTTTGATTGTGGTCAACGATCGATGCTAGCGGTTGTCAGCTTCAAGCTATCTTCACAACTTTAAATTAAGCTCTCAACTCAATCTCCCCTCTTAAAGATATCAATGATGGCCTACTTATAGTATTTTTGGAAGAAGCAATTTAGTAACTTTAGTTCAAAGTAGTTTTATTAAAGTCAGCTCAAGCTATTTTTTCATTTAAAAAAAAAAATCTTATGGCATCGATCAATTGAAGAGGGATGTCGGATCTCTTCCCAAAAAATAGAAGCCACATAGTTAGAGTTTTTTAAAGCCACACATTGAATCCCTTCCTGTTTTCTCATCTCTGCAGCCAAGCAAAGGTTGTGCATCCATGTTCGAGAGGCAATTGTGATGAATCAAGAAATAGTGTCACTTTCTCTGTTACTGATACCTAAATAAGCTTCTCTTTTGTTGTTGTTCTTTCCTAGGGTTTTTGTGATTATTTAACTATTCCTAATGATGCTATAGCTTTGATTTATAAGATGATCATTGCTATCAAGAATTTTAAAGATTTTTTTTCTTGTTGTAATTTTTATTTCATTCTTATGCTTTAAACATAATGCTTCTCTTGTTGTAATTGTGAGGATAAATAATAATTAGTGATTTATATCTTACTCATGTGATTTTTTTCTCGTTCTGTTCAACTCAAACTCATATCTTTATGATTCATGGTTCTCTTATACAGAAATCTGACAAATTATACTTTTTCTTCATCTATCTTGAGGGATTGTTTAGGACGATAATAAAAGAGAAGTTTATTCGTGCATCAAAAACAGAGAAAACGACAAGGTTTCTTGATTCACTGACATTGTCTCTCATGTGTGGATGCACAATCTTTAAAAATAAAAAAGCTACCTTTTTCACTTCTCCCTTATTGGCAACAAATTAGAAACACCCAATACATGATTTCCTGCAAGTATCCATCCATTAATATTCGAAAACCCATAAATGTACTCAAAATAGATCAAATAGTAGCAGAAACCCAAAAAGAAATCTTAATGAACAAAAAACAGAAATAGTAAAGAGAAATAAGGAAAAAAACATCGTGACTTTTTTCTCCATCTCTCTCAATAACTATTAAACTTGTGTTTTTGGAATGACGAAAGTTTAACCTTAAAAAGATAAATAAATAAATTTTCCAATCAAGTTTATTTCTTGAATTAGAAAGATTGATGTTACCTAAATAGTTAGAGTAATCTAAAATTACTAAAATGCCTCTCAAAAATTAAATTTGTCCAAATTTAAATTAATCATCCGAATAGCACTCGCTTGTGCCCAATATGATTTCATATTGTTCTAGAATCATTTGGACTAGGTTATGGTCGTGGTCAAACCTATTTGACTGAATGGAAAATTTAGATTGATATGTATGAGTATTTTTGATTAATTATGGTTTAACATTTATTATAAAAAACAAAAAAGGTTGTTGAACACAATAGTTTATTTAATCACGGTTGAGTTAACGGTTATTGAACTTTAACTTAATTGAATGATTAACTAGTTAGATGATTAAATTTGCTTTGATAATTAACTAAATTCATCTTAACTAAAGGTTGGCTAAATGATTTATTTGATCAAAGCTTAATCACTAATTAAATCAATTATGATTGATTATGTACTAATTGTGATTGATTAAGCCAATTAAAATTTGATTGAGTTATTCAAGTTAATTAATTAATTTTAGTTGAGATTTAATTTAAATTGAATTGACTTTATTAATAAATATTATAATTAATGTTTGATAGTTTTAATTGATTTGGTAAAGTTTAATCTAAAGCTCAATTAATACTTTGTTGAGTTCTATATAATTAATTCAATTAAATTTATATTTAATTAGGTTTAAGATTAGTTTGGTTCAACTTCAAGATATGTTTTAGAGCTTGATTTAATGAAAGTTTAAATCTTAATTTACCTATAATTTATGACTTGATATTTAATTTATTATAGATTTTTGAAATTTAGCTATAATAAATTCAATTAATCTTGATCTTAATGACTTATTAGATCTTAAGTATATAATTTTGGGGTTTTAACAACATTAGATGGTTTAGGAAATATTCCTAGGTCCTCTGATGTTATTTAAAATATTGTAAATTGGTTTTATAATTATTTATAATTTACATAATTTTTTAATTATTATTTAATTTAAATTATACTATGATTTCAAAATTTTATATCTTTTAATTCAGAAGTCATTTTACTTTGAACCGTTTATGAGAAGTGGATTTCATTACCAATTTCACTTTCTAGAGATTTCATCCCAATCAAATATGTATTTTAGGTATAATTAAGGTTTTAATATTTCTAATAAAACTCAAATTAAATCTAAAATATTGAGAATTAATGGGGATTTTAATTTTCTTAGATTTTTCTCTAGAAGAAAAATCTAGAGAGGGTTTACTTGGATTTCTTTGATTTTTATTTGATTTATTATGATTTTTCAAACTTTAACCTATTTAAGTGAATTAATTAATTCACTTAATCACCTAATTAGGTGATTTTGGGGTTTAGTGAGTTTAAGAGGATTTAATGTTTTTATAATTTTCATTGGAGTTATTTATAATGGTTTGAGCTATTTTGATAATCTTTCTTAATTTTCTAGAATTGTAATTAATTATTTCATTAAATTTGGTATTTGAACTTTGAAATCTAATAACTTTTAATCCACTCATTATTTATACTTGAAATTTTTAGAGTATGTGTGTTGTAGCCTAGATTTCAATCCCTGAAAATTTTAGAACAATTTGATAAATATTTTGGGATTAATTAAATTAATTTAATTTTCATTCAAACTCAAATTAATCCAAAAATATTTAACTGAAATTGAGTCTTCTAAGTTTCTTGGATTCTTCTTGAAAAGTTGAATCCAACGAGCCCTTATTTTCACTTTTTTGGTTGAGTATTTTATTTTTAATAAAATTTTGAAGTTTTATGCATTTTTTAGCATTTTTTAAATTCAAAAATTTTGAATTTTTTACATAGCTAATCAATGCTGACTGAGCGGTCCTTTCCTTGTTTCAACCATAGATAGTCCACGTGAGATCCACTTGGACCCCATGTCAAGTGATAGAGAAAATACAGGATTGAATAGGGCCATCCCATCGAAGATCGGATGATCCTGATTTGATCTACAATTTTGGAGGGTTTTAAAGCCAATTTCATCCGAGCACAAGCATGACTGTCCATTTCAAATAGAAGGAACTAATGGCTCTAATTGCTTCCCAATTCTTGTTGGTGAGAATCGAGGGTCGTCCTCCTCTAGAAAGTTAAATCCAATGATTCAAGCTATAATTTTGCATGATTTTAATTACAAATTGATTAATATTCATGCTAGGAACTATATATATGCATTACAATGAAATTTAATTTCACTTTATAAAGCATGAACATTTAAAAGAGAGGGTTATGGGTTTCGGGTTGCCTCGCCGGAGCTAATTTTGGGCAGCATTGATGCATGGGGAACTATTTTGACTCGAACCTACAGTGGAGAATAATTGGATTGCCTCCTTGATAATCATCAGAATCACCACTTGGTTGTTGCTTATTGTCGGGTTTGGTTGATCTTCGGCTTGCCAGTGTTGAGACACTTGGGTGAACACTCGATCTCACTCCTCTCCTCCCCTAAAGCGTGTTGGAAGTGTCAACAACCCATGAGGAGCTCGATTTCCCTGGTTTTGGAGGTTGACCGAGAGCTTCATTAATTGCGGAGTTGGTGGTGGCCAACTAAACAACATTTGCCACCTAGATTTTGATGGTTAGACAGCTCAAACCTCCCCCAAAAGTCTTAAGAAGAGGAATGGGAGCTCATAATGGCCATGTGCAAAGTGGAGAAGTGAGATATTATATTTTGGAGATCTTTGACTTTCATGGCCACTTCTTCTCTCTCTCTCTCCTTCCAACTTGGGCTAATGGCTTGATTGGTGCATGCCGCCTTCTTTGACTTAAGAGAATGAATGGATGAGGCATGAGGAAGGATATGATCTTTGATTTCATGTGCATGTGCTTTGGCCTTTCTTATTCCCCTCTTTTCTTATTATGGCTCCACATCACCTTAACTCCACTTCAAATCACCTTAGGTTATTGGTTGGTTGCCTAAACTAAGCCCAAAGTGGGCTATGAGTCAAACTCATGCTCACTTGAGTAAGGTTTGGGTTAGAGTGCTTAGATTTATCTATTTAGGTTTGATTTAATTTAAGCTGAGTAATATAATTCTCTTTGATCTATTGAGCTTATATTTAGGCTTGCAATCATCTTAATTATTCATTGAGTTATTTATAGATCAATTGACCCATGCCATATTTGGGTTTGATGTGGTTTAGGCTAGTTTGACCTATTTGACCTAAACGGGTCAAGTTGGGTTTTCTAACCTATATGACCACTTTTTGAATTTATATTAAGTTTAAGTATATTCAATTGATTATTTGTGATGATTTAGATTAATTAGTTAAATTTGAATTAGATTTTGGTTTGAGTTCAAACTTACCTATTTTATCTAAATGGGCTAAGTTGAGCTTAATTGAGTCAAATGGCTATTTAACTCAATCAAGATTTGTTTGAGCTCTACTCAAGTTTGATTAAATATTTGATGTGATTTGATGTAATTAATTTTATTTGATTTGAATTTGATTTTGATTTTGACCCATTTTGTCTCAAATGGGGCTTAAAGGGTTAAGATGGATTTACTTGGGTCAAATAACCAAATTAGTCAAATTAAACCCGATGATGAGTTGAATTACGTTTAATTATGATTTTGGAATTTTTTGGAGTATTTAATTTGAATTATTTTCAATTTAAGTTGGATTTGAGTTCAATAAGGTTCATTTGGGTCAAATGACATAATTAATCAATTCGAGGCCTTATTGCATTCAGAATTATTTAGATTTATGTTTGGGTATATTTATTTGATAGTTTTTAGCCTTTGAGATGGCTTAATTTAACTAAATTGTGATTTGTCAACCTTTGACTTGGCGGGGCCCACATACGTCAACTCTAGGTCAAATGACCTATTTGACCATTTTGAACCTCATCTAGATTTATTTGTTGGGTTCATTTTTTTTAAATCATTGATTTTATTATTTTGGTTTGATTGAATTTAATTTAATTTTGATTTTATTTGATTTTTTTGAACTTTGGTGATTTTGAGTTTAAATGGGTTAATTGAGTTAATCAAACCCAATGACCTCAATTCAAGCTCAATTGAATTTATATTTTAATTCAAAAATGTATGCTTTAAACTTTTGTTGAGTTTTTTTAGATTTGAGTTTGGTTTGAGTTAACTTAATCCAATTAGGTTAGGTTAGGTCTTAGAAGGGTCTAACGAGATGACTTAGGCTTTTGCTTTAGAGTATTTGAGTTTGATTTGATTTCAAGCTTGATTTTGGTCTCATATTTATATTTGAATTAATTTGTTATTTAATTTTGATATGTTCATACTCCATAGTCACTAACTATATTGTCCTAAGTACTTAATTCTGAAACTCTTAATCTCAGATTAGAAGACCTACTTAATAAGTTAAGGGATGATGTCATGCTCATTCAAAAATGAGGTCAACACATATTTACAAAAAAAATGTGCAAGTACCTTTAATGCATATGTTAGGTATTCTACTCTAATGAATCAGTAGAAGTTTAATTTATAGTATCATGTTCATCATCATCCTCGTTGCTCTCATCTTCAGAGAGAATAACATGCTCATAATAAATATTATTATCAATCAAGCTCATAATTGTCTCTACATTACCAATTGAAAGTTTAAAACCCGCCATCCTATTGATGAGCAAGTTTAATAGCATTTTAAACTTTCACTCTTGCTGTGGGTTTGATTTTAGTTACCACAACTCATTCGATTTTCTCTCTTATTCTTCTTAGATATCTTAGGTAATACATTTGTGTGGCTTGATATGCAAGGATAAATAGATCATACTTAGCATATTTTTTAATTACTTTCACTTAAGTGATTCCATATGACTTGGGCATCCTTAATTCTCTATTACACAGAGGATCAAACCAATCACAATTAAATAAAATGACATTTCTCTCATTTGATCGAGGAAACTATAACTACACAACTTCTTGTAGAACTCTATAATAATATACCTCATCATCTAAATGCATGTTTCCATGAATGCAAACACTAAAGTTATATGTTTTCTTTTCTTCTAACCAAAAAATTGTGTGAAATTTATAACCATTGACATTATAAATCTGTCACATAATTACAATTCACTTTGGACCCCAAGCTAGGTTGTGAAGATTCTAATTCTCCACTCCATTCCTCTAATTATATACCTAATACATTAAGAAGAATAAGAAAGTTGTGCAATTAACTTAGAAAATATATTAAAGTTTTAGTGATGATTTCTCACATGTAACCTAATCCATATTGGGAATTCATCTTCAACCTTCTTATTAATAGTGATAGCATCATCCAAGTTTAATGAGTATATGAATAACTTGAACTCAATAATTAAATTAACATAATTGGATAAATACCATGTTCAATTAAAAATAATAATGAGATATTGTGATATTGATGTACTTACTCAAGAAAGGTTGAACCTCATCACAGTTTATAAGAACATTAACTGTTGCTGACCTAAGCTCCTTGTCATTTAGATATCTTGATGTGCATCTACTTAATATTTTTTTCGGATGGTTGGAAAATAGATAACATATTCTTTGAAGATCCAACACCATATGAAATATCTGAATGTGCATGTGACTCAAAGTAGTATGAGTAGAAATTTGTAGTCTCTTGAGCCAAGTAAGCTTCACATATTGTGCCTTTAGAGTGTACTTTATTCTTCACAATTTTTTTTAAATTTATTCAAGAATCTACATAAATTTTGAGGAATAATTAGACTTAAATTGTATGTTAATTGGTATTACTACTAATAATAACTAACTACCTCTCAAAAGAGTACATCTAATGATATTGCATTTGGTACTCCCACTCTTGGTTCATATGATAGATGCATCAACATGTGTTCCATGGAGTCAAAAAAATGGGAGAAAAATATCTTTTTGATTTTACGGATAATGACTGAAATATTTACTTTTAGTTGATTATAGCTTTCACATTTAATTGAGCTGAGGATAATTCTTTAAAGAAGAGACTAAGCTCGATCAAAGGGTTTAGTATTTGCTTTAGTAAAGTACTGAAACCAACTGGAAGTAAGCATTACAGAAAAATATAGCAGTCATGGATCTTCATTTAAAATAGTTTCTCTGTTCTCAAATCAACACATTAGCTCAAATTAAATGCGTACCCATATAGTAACCTCCATGACTATACCCACTCATATATGGTTCTCTGTTGTTCTAATGTGAGGTAGTATTTGGCTTTAGGCTTCTGAACTATACTAGTTGTAGTCTTTCTCAATTCTAACTATCTTCTACCATAATATCCCTTCAAGTCTAACTTAGCCTTCACATTATTTTTAGTTTTACCCTTAACATCCATCATTATATTGAAATATTGTCAAAAACAATTTTCTCTATATGCATCCCATCATGATTATTACTTATTAGACTATACTTTTAATAGGGTAGATTCTAGAAAATACTTCTCTTTGTTTAGTTATGGATTACACCATAACGTGGAATATGACTGTCAGATAGCATATGAGAATCAAATATAGTTGGGATAGAACTAACAATATGTCATAAATGATCTCCACTTAATCTTGGAGGTGGCTTAGCTTTGTAAACTTAATTTTTTATGAATACATCCTTATTTCTTTTAAAAGGATGATCATTAGGGAGAAACTAATGATGATAGTCAAATCAATAATTTTTTGTCCATTTTTAAGAGTAAATACCTTAGGTAAGTCCATGTAGTAGGGACAAGCTAACTTCACAGTAGTTCTCCACCCTGACAACATTCCATAAGCAAAATAGTTATTGATAGTCCACGTTAGTGCTGCTTTCTTCTAGAAGTTTTGCTATGGAGAAAAATCATATGTCAGTACATCATTATACTATAAAATTTTTAGCTCATCTATTAATGGTTCTAAGAAGAAATCAATCATTACTTTAGAGTTATGTGGATGAAAAATAATCAAAGTCAAGAACATATAAGGAGTGGACATGCACATCTTTGGTGGTAAATTGTATGATGTAATTATTACTGACCAATATGAATAGGGTGACGTGGACTGACTAAATGGTAAGAAACTATCAACGCAAAGGCCAAGTCTGACGTTTCATGGCTCAGCTGTAAAATTAGAATAAGTACGATTGAAACACTTCCACACTTCTCCATTCGATGGATGACTCAAGATATATGATACACTTGCTCTATTGCGATGCCATTGCATGTACTTGGCTAAATGCATGGAAGTGTATAGTCTTTGCAAACATGGAGTTAGCGGCAAGTAGAATAAATACTTGTGCGGTACATCCTTCTATCTACATTATTTTTTATTATGTGGCTTGAACCTAAGTGCTTCGCAAAATTTGCATTTAATATCATGTGTGATATCCTTGTAGTATAGCATACAATCATTGACACAACACTCAACTTTTTCTGAGCTCAAACCTAGCTTTGACTCCAACTTTTTTGTTCTATACAGGTCTTCAAGGAATAAGTTTTTCAATAACTTTGTCTCTTTAGTAGCCATGCAAATTAGTTAAGCATTCATGTGACACATTAAATTTAGCTTTAATACTTAGCATTCTTACAATCACAGACAACTTAGTGTGGTTCATGCATCCTTCCAATAGTAATCGTTTTGATGCCTTTAATAGGTCATAGAACTTTTGAGCTTTTTTATTGGGTAGCTCCTCCTCTGTAGGATGCTCCACTCTAGCAACATCATAAACCATTTCTTCATATCTTCGGCCATAATCAAATTCACTTGAAGGGCATGCATGACTCATTGAGGCACCACTATCAGTATCAATATGTGGCTCGAGCTCATCATGAGAAGTTTAGAACCAATAATTTGGTTGAAAACCCTTATGATACAAGTCTACTCTAACTTCATCAGACATTAAGAAAGACTTATTCTTGTGTCTCGCACATGGAAATCGAAACTTTCCTTCAGAAATGTAAGAAGAAAGTTGTTGATGTCATGTGCATAAAGTGCTCAACAATGCTCAAGAATTCATCAGCTAATCTTTTTCTGCATAGATGAAATTTATTGTACACCCATGATCGCTCATTATGGACATCCATGAGCTGGATAAATTAAAAAGTATAAGAATATCAATTAACATTCTATCTCAATTATATAAGTTGAAATGATTACATAATCAATACCTAATTTCATGTGATTCCCTAAGTGTCTATGTTATTCACTATGAATTTCTTAACATCTTCTAAGTAGTTAGCCGTAGTGGCCTATAAACACTAAATTTAGGTTTTTTACAAAACTAAAACCCGACGCAAATTTTGTTAATTATATAATTAATAAATTTGTGCATTAAATTAATTGGAACATACATAATAAAAAATTCTTAAAATAAAATTTACAAAAAATATAAAACCAAACATGTGCAATTATAGATCTACACACAAAAATATATATTTTAAACTAAGATTTATTAAATTCAAATAAATTTTGACAAGATTTAATCTAAAAATAACAAAAATCTTTCATGACTTCAAATTTGTAATTCTCACAAACCAATGGATGAAATTTTGAAAAAATAATGATAGAAGGAAAATATCAAGGTTTACCTTCAATTCTGCAGAGAAAATGAAGAAAATAAATACGTTTCAGATGCAAATCAATGATCCCTAGGTTGTTTCTCGTCGCCGGCCAAGAAAGAGAGAGAGAGAGAGAGAGAGAGAGAGAGAGAGAGAGGAAATGGGGTGGGGGAGGGGGCTTGGGTTTGATCACCCCATTATTAATGGTTTCTAGCAGATTTTTTATCGAAAATTGTTATGATGGATTATTCAGCCAGAAAATCAATTTAGTCTAAGTGATTCAAGCACGAAGTCCTCTGTAGTCGACAATTTCATCAAAAATATTTTCGGTTGAAACATCTGTCCATTAATCAGCCGATAATTTTCAACAAAAAAAGTCCATCAAAAATGCCACTAGGAATTTGTAGTTTTCCTATAGTGTAAGTACATGTCATTATTAAACTAGGAAGTCATGGTATCATGACCACTTTTAGACCAATAGCCTTACACTACGGGTGTCCAGACTCTCGTGCATATGAATTTATGCTTAAATGTATGTGTCATTATCAAACTAGAGAATCAAGCATCAAGACCTTATTCAGACCAGTAGTCCTACACCCCCCAGGTGTCCAAACTGTACACCTTATAAGCACCATGCTAAAGGAAAAGTATTTTTGATTTATTCTTGATTGCAAGATTAGTGTTAAGTTAAAACACATAATTAAAGACACATGCATGATCTTGATTATGGTTGTATTTCAAATGATTTGACTTATAAAATTAATTCATAAAGTACATGTAACTATGTAATGAGATAGCATGCTTAGTAAAAGTACATTTGGTTTAGTTACACTGTTAAACATACATGCATGTTTAAGAAGATTAAATAACACGAATGATCTCTTTCTTATATTTGCAAAACTCTAAAAATCAAACACAAGATTACTAAATCATATAAGCCTAAGGTGGCTTAATTAAGAAAGATTTTAATTAAGTCAAAATTAAGGTGATTGATGGCTTCAAAGACTTTTAAGACTGCTCCAAAAATTTTTTTATGATCACCTCTATTTATTTAAGTATTTAAGATCTAAATAGTATTTTTATGAATTATTGAGATTTAATAATTATTTATTCCAATTAAAGCCCCAAAAGATCATAAAAATTCAAGAAGTAAAAAAATACAAATTAAAAATTATGAAAAAAAAATCATTGATATGCAAAATGACATACAAAATAACACCAAAAAATTCAAGTCATTTAGACTTATATTAAAGGGCTTATTAAATAATTAGAGAAAATCATAATTAGACAATTACTCTCAAAATACTCAAAATCGTTTGATGATTTTGATTTCATCAGATTCCTCTATTAGCTTAGCATAAAGAGAATTTATTTATAATTTTTTGAGATTTGTGTAATTAGTTATGGATTTTCTAATTCTTAGATTAATTAAATGAACTATTTAATAAATTAAAGACTATTAAAGACAATTTCCACGATATATTAAGACGAGAGATCCTAAACTTTTCCTTAGTTACCATTAGGCTATCTTAACATGTTTAAGCATTCAAAAAAAAATCATAATTTTCATGATTTACTAATTTAATAAATTACTAAAATGGCTAATTAGGATTTGAAAATGTAATTGACATGAAATAATTATGGGAGGTAGAGATCATTCCAATGAATGTTCTCCTAATATTTCAAATTACTTGGCCAAGTGCTTAGGGATTAATTACAATATTAATAAAAATATTCAAACCCTAATTATTCTTTATACACTTAATGAAATTTGAAGCTTTTATTTTCTTAAATTATTCTCTGTCTATGCTTTCTGAAGAGTATTTATTTATATATATTTTTATAGTTTTATAATTAGTTATGATTTTTTAAAGTTTTAGCAATTTACTCGTAATTTTAAACCTCTTTTAATTAGTTTACATAGCCAACACTGAGTTAGACGTGCTTTACATAGTCAACACTAATTAGTTATTTAAACTGTCACCCATGACTATTGACTCAGCAGTGACAAATGTAGTATCATCCCAAGCCATTCGATCTTTTGTTCAAATAGCTATGATTAATCCCATGATTAATAGGATTAAATCAAATAATTCTAGGATAAAATAATTGTGACTATCCATTCTAATAATGCAGAATGAATGGTTAATGATTCATCCTCAAGCTCTAGTGAGAAATGGAGACCATCCGCCTTTCGTCACTTGATTCAGGCAAACCAAAGCTAGGTTCTTGAGGGAAATGATTCCAAATCCATTAGAGAGGGTAAATATATGGGTCCTTGGGCTTGATTTGCATCACTTGCACACTATCTTTATAAAAGTCCAACACTTAGATGGCTCTCTAGGATTTAAGGGTGCATACCTTGCTAGAGAAAAAGGCCAATGATCTTAACGGTTGAGTTAACTTCATCTTGAAGAGATAAAGTCCTATTAAGAAAATGATTGCTTTCATCCCTATTGTTTGCTCTCAAGACCAAGCTCCGCCACTACTTACCGAAGTTTGATCAAACTCTTACTTATGGTGCTACAATTAGGCAAGACTCGATTCATTCGAACTCATTAGGATAGAAGGATGGTGAAGGAAGAGTCAATTGAAGTTTAGTAAGGTTTTGTGTGAGGTGGTGTTTGAGGCATTTAGGCTGAAAAAGGGCTAGGTCTTACCAAAGATGGAATGCAAAGAGGCTCTGTGAAACTCAGGACTCTCTTTAGAGGGTTTGTGATGGTTTCTCTAAAGTTTGGAGGCTGGGAAGGGGTATGTCCTCCTATCTATGTGAACCACCATTTCGTGTTAGTTCAGCTATAGACAACCAACTGAGCAGTGGGGGAGGATGAAAATGGGTTTGGACTTATGAGATGGAGCTCCTTTAGTGGCTGGAGGAGTTTGTTGGGTAAAGATGAAGTGGACAACCCATGGTTGGTGAACTAAGGGCTATCCAAGGTGAAGGGAACTTCACCTTGGTCAATGGTTGAACAAACCAGGCTTGTGTTAAGTTGGGTTAGCTAGGACATGCTCAAAGCATGCTTAAGGTGCTCCTTTCCTTGGCCAAAAGTAGGGCTTGTACTTAGCTATTTTGGAATTTTGTCATACTTAACACCCTTGGTTCACATGATTTGGGTTGAACTATGTTCACCTTGGGTTGAGTTCACTTAGGTAGGTGTGGAGGGATCCAAGTGTGAGCCATGTTAAATTTGGTTGGGTTTAGACTTGATTTAGTTGGGATTAGCTCAATTAGATTCATATAGTCAATTTGAGTTTAATTGAGTTAGATTAACCAATTGATTAAATTGGACCCAAGAAGCTATTGAATCATGTTCAAATGGTGATTTGAAATATGTTAGAGTAATTGGTATGATTCAATTTAGGCTAGGTTGTGTTTTTGGCTTTATTTGGCTCTTTAGACTCATTTGGGTTAAGTGAGTCAACTTGGTCAAATTGGTCAAATTGGACACAATTGATTATTAAGATGAGTTTGATAATCAAATTGAGAATGATTATAGGTGTTGGTTGGGTTCAATTTGGATTAAATTAAGCTTTGATCTAATATAATTCACTTTGATTTGAAATGAGTTATTGACCTCATTTTGAAATGAGCTAAATATAATATAAACAAAATCAAAATTTTCTCCTAAGTCTATCACTAGAGTTCAAAGAAGATCAATCTAACTTGATTAAATCAAGACTCATTTTAGAAAAATATATTATATTAATAATGATCAATAGAAGTCATATTATATTAAACTTATGCAGAATAAGTTTAATCATAATCAAATACTATTAGTATCATCAATGACCTTTTGATTTAATTATTTAAATTAAAACTAAATTTGATTAAACTTTTACTGAACTTAATCGAAAGAAAATCCCATTAGCAAATCATTCATATTATGAGAATTAAATAATTAATGATAAATCAAAATAGAATTAATTTTAATCTGAACTATCATTATAATTTAGATTATATTAATGTAGCTTAATAAAAAATTAGCATTCAAATTAATTGAACTTAATTAGATCATGATCTTGAAAATTTAAAAAAAATACAATCAAATGTTAGATGCACAAACAAAAATATAATAATCTTATGATATTGTTAAGTAGCATGCATATAAACTAATTCATTCAAATTAAATTTCACAAAAAGTGAATTGCTTTCCACTTTTTATGTCCTATTTACAAGCTTGCATTTTCTATCATATTAAAAATAATAATAATAATAATAATAATAATAATAATAATAATAAGGCTTCAGGCCTTCTCTTTTTCATTTTCACGGGAAAGTTGGTTGACCGGCAACTCCAGGCAGACAATAAATAAATAAAAAAAAATTTAAAATCAAACCCTCTTCTCCATTAAGATAGCAAGCTCTCATTTGAAAGCTATTTCCAGTTTTTCCTGACACACAAGCAGTAGCTCGATCAGCCACCTCTCTTCCCTCGAGTAAGGCTGATAGTTTTGCTCCAAAATAGAGTATCACTCAAAAAATCAAAGTCGCTCAAAAATCAAATCAAAATTTGAATTGGATTGAGATCGAATCGATTACATTGAGATCAGCTATGAGTCAAAGATTTTGATCGAACTTTTTTTCGAGCCGATCTCAAATCAGACATGGATCGGATCGAACTAGCTCGATATTGGATCGAATTTATCTATTATTAAAAATATTTAAGTTTACATATAATACTTCTAAGTTTGTAATAATAAAATTATTCTTAAAATTAAGTGTATAGAATTATAAATTGTAATCTTTTAAAATAAATATAAATTTATAAGTATAAATATTATTTCTTTGCAAATTATTTTTTTTATTTCATATACTTAATTCATTTTTTTTAATTTTTATTAATCATTTTTATGAAATTCAAGCTACTTGATCAAAATGAGCCAACTCCATTCGAATTCGAGTAAAAAAAAGATAAAAATGTTCAATACAAGCCGGCTCAAAATCAAAACGAGCTAGCTCAAAATCGATTAGAAAACGAGCCTAGCTGGCTTGAAATCGAATGGTTTGAGCCATGAGCCAATCTCAAGCCACCCGAAAATATTTCGAGCCTATTTCAAGATAGCCTCGGATCGGCTCAAAATCGGTTCGTTAATCGCCCTACCCTCGAGCAAGCTACTAGCCTCACACCTCTCATTATCCACAGACTTCACCATCCAGCAACATCTTCTGACTCCAGGACATGCTTCATCATAGCATTATCTGATCCTAAAAAAATCGCTTATTTAGTCAGATCCACAATAAGGCAATCAAATCTGACTATACAAATAATTTTCATATATTTACAATCAGATTAATGGCATGCTTCTGATCGAAAATACATATGGGATAATGCAAAATGTTAAAGTTGTATTAGAAGTAGCCATCTCACTTTGCAATCTACTATTTTTAAAGATAACTATCTTCAAGCAAAAGTTAAATGCATTTGTGCTGTCCTAGGCTCATTAATCAGTCATGAAAACTCCATTACATGTTCAAATCATTACATTCGATTGCATTTGTATCATTCAAATTAAACATTTTTTTAACTATAAGTTAGAACTCTCACATTTGTTTGTTCGTATGAATAATCATTTTAGATGTGTTGGCTATCACATTAACATATGGCTATTCTATGATAATGAGCTGCAAATAAATGTTAATGCATACTTTCTATGTGTTGGCTTCAGTGAAGTACAATTGTCAAATACTTAAAATAATCTTAGAAGCATCATATTTGGTGCATTGAATGCGAGTGTCACTAAGATCCACCTATTAGATCCCATGCACTTTAATTCTTTGATCATTTTGGCGTGGGTTAGAGATGAAATCAAGGTTATTTGCTCGATCTATTTGGAGTAAATGGTCTTGATTAAGTCAAGTGGCATAATGATTTGATTTCACCTATTAAGTCATGATTTACTTGTGGCCGTTTGATCCGTTATCGGACGACCATGATTAATTTATTATTATTTATTAATCAAAATTATTCTAAAAAGAGAATTTAATTAATCTTTGAAACCTCAAAATAAATACAAACCTATAGTTAATTAAGTCCAAAAAAGAATAAACTAGATTATTACAAACCTATATGAAACCTTAGGTCAAGTATAGTTAAAATTTAGATTGAATAATTAATATTTTAAACATTATGATCAAGTATAACAAATTATTTCATCCTAGCTCGTGAATTTAATTATAAATCAAGTTAACTCCTAATCTATGATGCACAGACACGGACACAGGGACACGAACACGACACGACATGAACACGCATTTGACACGGTATTATAATAATAATTAAGAATAATATATATAAATTAAGTAGATAAAATATTAAAAATAAAAAAAAATAAGTCATTTAATTTATATATATATATATATATTAAATAATTTATTTTATTTTACTTTAATAATATTAATGAATAAAATTTATTATCAATTCTAAATTTATAAATTTAATTATAAATTTAATTATTTATAATAAATATATCTTATTATTCTCTTTTTTAGCTCAAATCTTTGTCTAAATTTTTAAAACTCTCTACAATAATTTAAAATATAAAAAACTATATTTAAAATATCATTAATATAATTTTAATTCAATTATTTTGGACACGCATTACGTGTTTAATTTTTTAATATTATTTTTAATCGAGCCTTCTCAAACACATGTCGACATATCTTAATTTTTTAAAGTGTAATTGTGCTCCTAATGTTTATGGTTGATTTTAAAGGTCGAAATAAAATTTAATTATATTCCATATCCTTAATTATAATCAATTTAATAGTTAATTACAAATAATTAAACTTTAATTGACTCATTATTTACATAAAATTTTGAGAAATAATAACCAATATAAAGCACATTCTACTACACACACACACTCAAGTTCCTTAAGACATAACAATTGAAATAAAAAAAATATAAGGAAAATTAAATAATTAGCACTCTAAATATCATAATTAAATAATTTAAATTATTCAATTAAGATGTATATGAAATCAAAATTAAATCTAAATGACTCGTACACTTTATGGGTAAATCTACAAGTCAAATTTTATATAATAGTATAAATCAAATTCATATGTATTTAAAAAACAATTAATATGATAACACTTATGATATAATAATATTAAAATATTTTTTGTAATTCAACAAAAGCTCATGGAATGTTCCTAAAATTCTCTTTGACATTAAGAAATAATTTCATGATAATTAAAAAAAGGTTACATCACTTGATTAAATTTTAAATGATAAGATTAAGTTATTTTAATATAATAATTAGTTGACTAATCCTTCAGCTTGGAAAGTTCAATATAAGTCGATTAAACTTAGAGAAATTATTAATACATATTTATAGACTGACATTAATAGATAGAAACTAAAATAATAAATAATAATAATAATAATAACTTATTTTAAATAATAAAATATTTTTAATATTTAATTAAATCAAGTAAAGCAAGAAATATCAAAAAATAATTTTCAAACAATATTAAATTCTTATGAAGGTGTTGGGATCATACTCTTAATGTTCCTATAAAATTTTATTAACTTATAATGTATGTGTATTTAACTTCAAATATTATTTAAAATATTAAATGATATAATAATTTTAAAAAATCAAAATTAATTTAAAGTTAACTCATTTTTTTATATAGAATATTTCTCTAACATCTTTTTATTTATTCAACTCCAAAAGATTATAATTTTTAGAATGTTTTGCCATTAATATAAAATTTTCTCACTTAGTTAATTAATTATGAATAAGCAAATTAATAATTCAAAATTTCAAACAAAGCATTATAAAATATCACTAAGTGTGTGTTCTAACTTTGAAATATAACTAAAAAACTTTGTGAAGCCATTTGGATTTAAAACACAATTAAGATTTACTAAAATTCATGGCTTAGTTAATAATTAAAATAAAGCATGAATAATAAATTGAATTAAAATATATAAAATTCATTTAATTTAGACCCTTAGGATGAACTTCCATCTTTTGATGAATTATTTACTATATTAGGACTAAGATATAAGGAACAGTGGGCCCTACCCAAAGCAGGGCCCATTATTCCTCGTACTCTTTAAAATATTAAATCCAACTCAAACATAAATTAAATTGAAATTAAAAATCTATTTATAAATCATTAATCATTTAAATTGAACACTCAATGGTAATAAATTAAATCTTATTTTAAATTATAATTCAATTATTAAAGCTTAACTTTATCATACCACACTAACCTGTACACACATATTAGATTTATAGGTCACCAATCCTAGATGTTAGGTCGGTATTTGATTGTGATGGATTGGTTTTCTATTTGTGATGAAATATTTTAGACTAGATGTTAGTATTATTTTTGTGTAGTCTAAATGGTAGGGTAATATTTATTAAACTAATGTTATTTTCTATATGGGGCTTTGCTTAATAAAATGGGTCACTATAAAATAGATTTAATTAAGTAATTTCGCTTGTAGGTGCTTGCTGCCCCTCTAAGCATAGTCAATTAGGAAGGATAGGTTTAGCACACACTAGTGCTAAGTCAAATTGTGTGATGATTACTGCTTGGTGTGTATGTGTATGATTAACCTTTATTTTGCAGGTTTAATTAAGACTTTACTTTTAGAATCTTCAAAAATATTTTTCATCAGTATTAAGATTAGAGCCATGAAGTTATGATGAACAAAAACTAAAAGGCTTTAACCTACGAAGCCATATGATGCTTGAAGATCTAAGATTTGGAAGATCAAGAGAAGATGAAGACCCCCATAAGCTATTTTATTTATTATAATACTTACTGTAATCTAGGTTATATAAGGGTTGAGCTCAACAACCAATTCTTTTTATTTTTTAAAGTGTATGGTAGAATCTGGCCACACCGGTCTCTTATTATTCTTTTAATTTTATTGATCAATTGGTGTGTTTACTATATATTTGCAATAAAAAATGGCGTGTTTTTTCTAGGTTTCTTAAAATGTGATATTTTGTATGGTTTGGATTTCGTTAAGCTCTTTGAGGACTTAAATTTTCTATCCCATCTAATTAACTCAAAAATAAAAATTAATTGCAATTCTCAACCTCATCTCAGAGCTTAGGAATTAATAAATTAGAGGATTTATAAACCATTAAGTATATGATGGACGTATAACACCATGTGTGCATATTATCTTCCCTCCTTGAATATAAGAGATCTTCACCATTGCAAGATAAAAGAAAGTACAAGACCACTGTTAGTAACCACCTTGAGTGAAGAACACCATTCTCATAGATTAGCCCATAACTTAATTTCATCATGCATATAGGCATACTTGCTTACCAAAGCTTGAGTCAAAATATAAGAGTTTAAAATTTATAAATGATGAAGTTTTATTGCATTAGTTTAGAACTCTATTCCACACTAGCCATGATCAAGGCTCTTGAGGAGTGAGTTTAGACTTTTAGGTTTCCTTTCTAAATAAATAACAGACTAATTAAATTTTATTTATATGACTTGTCCACATAATTTTAAAGTATAGGAGGTGTTAGCAACACGACTCAAACTGGTTGTATGTCCAAAAGAGTCGAGATGGGTTCATATATGTAGAAAATAAGGCAATGAAAGTGTAATCAAGATCACAAGAAAAACATCTAGGAGATACAACGTAAGATGAGATACACCAAAAAAGTATAAATAAAACAAGAACATACCATATTTTACATGGAAAATCCCTTATAAAGGGTAAAACTTACGGACATATGAGGAGAATGCACTAATCAAAATAAATATTATAAAAGAGAGAAGTGGTACTTAAGAACAAACCATAATAAATAAATAAATAAATACTCTCTCAAAGACTAAAATAAATCCCACACTTTCAGTGCAAATCTTATAAAGAAGAAGTTGAGTTAGTTATACAAAGCGAGGTGGTATTTATAAGGTTATGCAAGACCCCTTATAAGAAAATACTCAAAAGGGGCAAATAAAGTAAGAGCACATGGATTGCAATCTAAAGGCCATAATAAAATCAATTGAATGGTAAATGCCCTCAATCTGTGTGCCTATACTTCCCAACTAAACCAAGAGAACACATATAGCAATTTGAAGGCTATAATACAATCAATCCAACAGTAGAGATATTCAATCTATGTTCTTATACTTCTCTACTAAGGTGAGTGGACACACAAAAATTTGGGTCACTAATTTAACAATCTCCACTTTGACATGAATTTATAGGTTAAGAACAAAACTCTTTGATAAAACAATCTCTCTCATCTTCTACGAGCTCAATAGAATCAACAATAAACACCTGCTTAATCTAAGCAATACTTACACTTAGAAATAAAAAATGAACATCCTTTGAACAGTCTCATTAAATCAAATCAAGCATAAGCAATAGCTCCTTTTATACCTATCATGCTCTTATTATATCTAAATCTATCATGCTTCTCTAAGAAGTGGTGCTTATAGACCTTCAATCTTTTCATGTTTTGCCTATGAGAAGAGCTTCTATAAAACTCAATTAAACATTTCTCCTTCGTATGCCCAAGGCTCATGTGCCATAACTGAGTAGCTCGACCTTTAATGGAAAACATGGCATCTTCAATGACTATGTGACCTTGCAAAATATACAGACTAACAAAATCCCTCTACCCTATGATCTCAATAAGGTTGCTTCTGCTAATCCTCATGACTCCAGCTTCACAAGTGCACATGTATCCTTTAGCATCAAGGGTACTCAAGGAAATTAGATTTTTCTTAAAATCTAAGACATGTCTAACATCACCCAAAATTTTAATGATGCCATCAAATAGTTTTATCTTGACTATACCAACACTAACTACCTTATAAGATGTGTTTTTCGTACAAGCACCTTGCCTATAACCATAGTTTCATATGTTGAAAATTAATCTCAGTGGGGATACAAATGAAACAAAGAACCTAATCGAGAAGCCAATCCTCACGAGACTTACAACCATCAGTACTAACAACAAGAAGATCATCATCATAAAAATCTTCAATAAATTTTGTTTCACAGGATATTTTTTTATTTTGATTAGACATGGTTTTCTTCTTATTTTGTAAATTAAAGCACTCAAATTTAATGTTCCCCTTCTTCTTGCAATATCGACTGACTTTATCTCTATTATTAGTATTAGATCTACTTGATCCTGCACCACTAAAACTTGACTCATGAGCTCTTCTATGAACAAGAAGACCTTCTCTTGTGGTTCATATCTAATAACTAGATATTTCAACTTCTCCTTAGAAAATAAAGCCTCATACACCGAATTCAAGGTCAAATATGAGTAAGGTAGCAAACAGAGGATAATTAACCCTAAATCTTTCTCATCATACTTAACTTTTATCGCCTCTAAATATTAGATGATTTCCTTGAAAATAGCCAAATCTCATGGAGAACCACCATTTGACAAACGGTGAAAGCAGAGTTGTTGCTTTACATGCAACTTACTTATTAAGGTCTTCATCATACATAACTGCTCCAATCTCTCCCAAAGAGCAGCAATAGTTTTTCTCTTTCAAAACATCTTGCAAGATCAGATTTAACAGATGAAGATGAATAACAATGTGCTTTCTGATCCTTACATTTTTTTCTCCTCCGAAGACCAACTTGAAGGCATATAATCAAGCACTAATAAAACATCATCTAGATCCATCTGAGTAAGAATAGCCTGTGTTTTTTCTTGCCACAATGAAAATTTTGTGTTACAATCCAAAAGTAGAACATCATACTTCACAGTCGTCATCTTGAAAACTCCAAAAGAAAAGAGTCAAACCATCTCATATGACTTTTTAGAAAATGAGGTTGTAGTAGTGCAATTAGGATCATGGGCAAAGCTTCTTGGATATACAGCATAAGAGGAGATACATCAAAAAGTACAAATACAGAAAAGCACACACCATATTTTATATGAAAAATCCTTTAAAAGGGTAAAAATCACAAGCAAAGGAGACGAATGCACTAATAAAAAGAGATATTACAAATAAAAGAAGTGATAGCTAAAGAATGAACAAAAAAATACTATCTCAAAGCCCAAAATAAATCTCACACTTTGACTACAAATGTCACAAATAAAAGGTTAAGTCCCTTGTACGAAGTGAGGGGATATTTATATAGTTTATAAGACCCCTTAAAAGAAAATATTCAAAAATGAACTCATAAAGTAAGAGCACATGGATTAAAATCAAAATCCATAATAAAATTAATCCAATGATAAAGGCCCTCAATCTGTGTACTCATATTTTTCAACTAAAGCAAAAAAGCATACAAATTACAATCCGAAGGTTATAATAAAATTAATCTAGAGGTAAAGGAATTTAATCTATGTTCTTATACTTTTATACTAAAGTGAGTAGGACCTACAAGAATTTGAGTAACTAATTTACATTATCCTTGGGTAAGGATATACCATCATATCTAATTTTCTTGAGTAGAATTAAGTCAAACATTTAGCTTATGCTGAAGCACTATTGGACATAGGATTTCACGTAACCTATTTCTCCATTGCTATAGGTGTAAATTCTCACTTTTTAAGCATTTTCATAATCTTGTGTTGTTAGAATATAATTCCTAGCTTTAATGTCAACTCAAATGATAATAATTCTCAATTCCTATAATATAAAGGCTCACCAAAAGATAGAATGAAGTGCTCACTAGGTCTCCTAGTATCATGGGTGTTCCTACTAATTCTCTTTTGAACTCCATTAAGAACTCTTCTAAATTGAGCTTGGAAAATTAATTTTCAACAATCACACATTTTTTGATATAAAACTTTAAAATTTATAGGGATATTAGCCAATCACTTTAATCGAGAGTATTCTTAAGATATTATTTCTCTTAAAATGTAGTTAACTATGGGGAAATGTAAAGACATGTAAGGAACTTAAGATCTCAGCTTAAAATAACATTTATCATACTTCATCCATGTAAGATTGGTTAAAAATCTTTAGTACAAGTAAACTTGTCAATCCTAGGAGTCCTTATTAAGTGATGTAGTCAATCAAAGGGTGATATTTCTATTTTTAGAGGTAGTATATGATTTTTTACTGTCCTACTCGGTCATTATAATAAGTATGTCCTAAGATTTGCATTATGACCCATCACATTTTTAAGCACCATATGAGCTAAGTGAACTAATTTGTCAAATTGAGTTATAATTGGTCATGAGAAATGCTCAATTATATATTTGAGATGATTGTAAAGCCTTAGGTAGATTCAATTCGATTTGGACTGAAATAAATTTTATTTTAGCTCTATAGGGTTTAATCAAGCTAACTTGGGCTATGTAAACCAATATGCCAAATTAATCTTAAACAATCTTCAATTGAGTTCAATTAAGGTTTCAAATAGTTTGGGTGAGTTCAATTTTGAGTGATTTGGGTTGATTCAAATTTAGCCCTTTTAGGTCTAAATAGGTCAAATTTGGTCAATTGAGATAATTGGTCAAATTAGAACTCAATTGCGTGTGATAGGGTATGAATAAACTTTTGGATGTCATGTGGTTGATTTCTTCAAATTAATTTGGATTTAATCAAGATGTAGGATCATGGTGACTAAAATATATTAAATAAGTTAACTTAGGTTAAGCAAGCTAATTAGCCCATTTAAGGTCAAGAGCTTTTGATCTATGTGTGATTGGGTTGTGTTTAAGGTCAGGATTAGTTTAGAATCAATTTGGTTTGAATTATGAAGAATTGGGCTAGTTAGGATAGGTACGGTCTGCTAGTCCAATGGCTTAATCCTATAATTGAGTCTTATGGGTATTTGGGTTTGCTTTGAGTCCTCCTCTTAATCACTAGAAATGTCCTAGGATTTAAGTGAGGCAACCTTAGTGCCTAGCGATGGAAATCCTAAGTCTAAAGAGTGGTGCATTTCAACCTCACTAAAAATGAGGTCAAAATGGTTCATCTACACTATAGAATATAATAAGAAACTGATCGAGTTAGTATTGGCTGACAAAAACTCTATTTAATTTAATGCGAATTTGCAAGTTAATTCTATATTTAGAACAAGAGTAAGTCAACCCAATATAGGATAGGTCCATAAGACCAAATTCAAATATCATGTTATTCAAATCCTAGAATTTACTATTAGGACTAGGACTGCCCCTAGCTTTCTTAAAGTCAAATATACAATACTTAAAGTCACCAAGAATAATAAATAGTTTATCAATTCTTTAAGAAATGGACTTAAGAGACTCCCATAAATTCTTCATGCTATTATGAGAGTTATCTACATAAATAGTAGTAATATAAAACTTAATATTAGTACCAACAATAATTATGCTATGGATGAATTGAAAATCATTAAGTAGAGGGGAATAAGAAAAAATGTCAGCATTATATTTTAGTCAGATTTTCCAATTTAAGAGTAAAAAAAGTCGTTATGATTGCTTTCATGAGCAAAAATTTGATGGGAAATGTTAACTATAGGGTGTTTGAGACTAAAAGAGTTGATTTTACACTATAATATAGAAAAAGTCCGAATAATTGTTATTGATAGGATCTTTGCAATACAAAATTCTATTAATACCATGAAAACCCTTTATATTCTATGTAGCTATGTTTGGGAATTGCATGGAGTTTTACTTTTAGAAGGAGATGTTTTTTTTTTTTTGCTTTTTCTTTTATGCCTTAGTGGAGTTGGGAATAGTAGCTGAAGATATGACTATGATGATAAGGATATTATACATGTATTATAAACCTATTGTTCCATGCTAGGATTGTTGACCTCACTTTTGGAGTGAGGATTCATTCTTCCTATCTTAGACTTAAGAGTCTTCTAGACACATGGATTTTCCTAGTCATAGGACACTTGTAGTGATTAGGGGAACACTAAAAGAAAGCCTAGAGACTTAGGAAGGCATACCCCTAGCTTAGGTCATACCCTAGGGTAAATAGGTTGTAATTATCCTATGGCCTACACCATGACCCATGTATGCCCACTCATGAAATCCAACCACTATTGAATCAAGTCAAGCCCAATTGGATCCCATTTCATATCCAAGCTCCATGCCAAAATGATTTAAACCCAAACCCATCTTAACCCTATGATCTAATCCTATGGACTCAACCCAAAGCTCCTTTAATTAATTCAAACCCAATTGATTTTCATAAAAGCACTCCAACCATTCAAATCTCCATTTCAAATCCTTCCAAGACCAACAATTATATCAAATTAATCAAACCAATTCAATCAACCCAACTTAAATTGTCCCATTTGATTCACTTGACCTAAAGTGACCTAAAGGATCCGTTTGATCCAAACTTCAATCCAACCCAAATTGTATTGAACCAACCCATTCAAAACCTTCTACAATGATTGTTGATCATCCTTGATTGTCCAATTAAAATCAATTGGATCAAACCAAGCTAATTATATCACTTGACCCAAGTTTACCCAATTAGCCTATATGAACCAAATTGAATCAAACTCCATTCTAAACTCAATTAATTGAAAACAATACCTCCAATTAATCAAAAATTAATCATTGAACATAATTTTACCACTAATTGGATCTAACCAAACCCAATTGGCCCCTTGATAAGTTGACCCAATTTGACCTAAAGGGCCAAATTGAGCCAAATCTTATTCCAAATCCAATTGATTGAAACCAATGCTTCTAATCAATCATAAATTTATTATCGAACATGATCAAGCCCTTGATTGAACTCTATTTGATAAAACCAACTTAATTGACCTATTTAGCCCAGATCTTTTTCAAATATAAATTAATTGAGACCAACACCTACAATCATCTTCAAATAATCAATTAAACCTAAACCAACCACGTACCCAAGCCAATTTTCCCAAATTGACTAAATTGGTCAACTTAGCCCATTTGACCCATATGAACCCATATGAGCCAAATTCAAATCCACTTTAAATCAAATCAAACCAATTAAACCTAAATATTCCAAATGATCATTTAAACTAAACCAAATCATCAATTTGACCCAATTTGACCAATTGGTCAACTTAACCCAAATGAACCCAATTTGACCTACATGGGTCAAATTGAGCCAAACCCATTCAAACCAAGCCCAAACCCAACAAAACTTGGCATGACCCATCCTTGGGTCATCATGGGTCAGTCCAAATCAAATCCAACCCATCTTGGACCCTAATTAGGCTAAAACCCAGTTGGTAAACACCTTCAAATGAGATAAAATCCCCATTTAGATGGTCAAACCCACTCTCCAATCCTTAGCAGCCACCCTTAGCTCAAATTGGACATGAGGACCACTGGATAACTTGACCCAAATCTGATTCGGTCATCCTTGGATCAAGTGGAGGTAAGATAACCCAAGGCACCCCATTAGAACACTTGGTGGAGAGGGTACACACATGGCTAGCCCACTCCCTTCCTCTAGCCACTCAAGAGCATCCACCTCAGCCCCTCACTACCATCCCCGACCGCTTACGCCGGTCGAATGCCTGCCAAAAGCCAATTGATCCTAGCCATTGGAGTAATCGAAGATGAGGGTATACTTCTCCCCATCCCATTTCAAACACACACAGAGCTACAATAAGTCAAGACGAATATCCCTAGAGCTTTCCCGACCTCCCTTGTGCTTCGCATCGCCAGGGACACTAAACCTATGTGAAACAAAGCCCCCTCTCTGTCCAACCTCACATAAACTCAGCCAAATCCAAATTAACTCTTCCCACACCCTCACAACATTTCGATGAGTTGAAATGAATTGATTCTCGATCGATACGAGCACCGGAGACTAATCCTAGATGAACTCTGGCGAGCTTAGCAATGTCCTTTGGTCCACAGAGCCACCGATGGGGAGGCAACTTGAGAGCTTCTTAACAGAGCTTTGTCTCTTCAAGATGAAGCTATCTAAGTTGTTGGACCACTGATCTTGAGCTCCAGCGATGTAAATTCTAGCAAATCATAGAAAAGTCCCTAAGAGTTGGTCTTTTATGAGGTGTTTTGTACTTTCATGTGATTTCCACATAAATTCTTCTTAAATATCTTTCCTGAAACTTTTGGAGTCATTCTTGATGCCCCACGAGCTCCAACGAGCTTGAATCGAGTGAGTGGAGAGTGGACGATGTCTATCTTCTAGCACTCGGGGGACGAAGGTTCACCCGCTGTCTATTCCACGTGATTAGAATAAACAACAGTGATTAATCCATTAGAATTATCTGATTTATCCAATTAAGAACTACAGGATTAATCCCCATCGTCTGATCTGAGATCGAACAATGGATATGAAAGTACATCCACCACCGCTGACTCAGCACACCACGTTAGACGATTTAGGAGTCTAATCCCGTGGCGCCATGTCGAAAGTGTCACCACGTCAGCTCCCGCATGGCAGCGATAAGATTAGGGATTAATTAGAGATTTAAAATGTGGTTTAATTGTTTTAAACTTTGAAAAATCATAATTAATTATAAAAAAATCTTAAAAATATGAGTAAACCCATTTTGGAAAGGGTAAACATAAGAGAATTTAAAAGAAACAATAATTTTCCTATATTTTGAACAGTGAATAGTGCTTAATTAGGGTTTGAAATTTTTTCTAATTAGTGTAATTAATCCCTAATCACTTGGCTAACGAGTCTCAAATTAAGTGTGTTGATTCTCTAAGATGTCCTCTACCTCCCATAATTTTCTTGGGATTTATTGACTAGGCAATTAGGATAATGTAAAATTCAAATCTTAATCACCCTCATTAAGTAATTTAATAATTATTAAAAATGTAAAATAGTAAAAATTAAGTGATTAATAATCATTAATCACTTATTAATAGTTAAATAAATAGGGAGAGTGATTATAACCTCTTTCTTATTTACTTTCCCAAATTCATTTCAATAAGGAGGGTAATTAATGCATAATCTAATTAAAGAATTAATTAAGCAATTAATAATGAATTAAATCAAATTAAAATGATAATTACTTTAGATGATTTAATTCGACTTAATGGGTTCCTCTTTATGTGTTCAATATCATAAAGAGTCTTAAGGAAATTATGATTAACCCTTGTGTGTGGAAAAATTATATAAGTACTTAATTAGATTCCTTTATTTAATTAATACTTAATTATGAGCTTCAGTGCATTAAGTTCCTAAGTGCATTGAAATTTTAATTTCTCATTTGCATATCAATGGAAGCTCATAATTAAATGATTAATTAAATTATATAAGTATAAGAAAGGGTAATTAAATGAAATGCTTAATGATCCAAACATGATTAGTTCATAAAACCTACTTAATCATATCTTCTTAAACATATTAAATCACCAACATGGGATGGGGTAAAAAACAAAAAAATGTTATTTCTCCTCTTTGATTTTAGTAATTCAAATCCAAAATCAAATTTCATAAGAAGCTTTAGTTTTCCTTAAATAATTTTATTTAATGTGATTGTTCTTAGGAATTAATGTAGTTGAATGAATTATGTGTAAATAGTGTAACATATTCTATGTAATGGAAATTCAAATACATTAATCTTAAGATGCCTTTCATGTTGAATATGATTCTTTAAAATTAACTCAAACTTAGTATCAATAAAACATTTAATAACACATTCACTAAAAAGAAACCAAGCTATAATAACATGTCTTTAGAAAACAACTTAAGATAGGCATAGAGGAGGTTGAGCCTCCTTTTTCTCTTCATAATATTTAGATGCTAAGTAAATATCAAATGAAACAAAATAAAAATACAAATTAAAATTTGCAAATCATCTTAACAATTTAAAGTGAAACCATCTTTCATGGTTAATTTACAAATTCTCAAACTTAGATAATTATAATTCCAAAGGCTAGATAAGGCATACCACACTAAGCTTAAATATACACATTAGAATGTTAAGTCGCAACTTCTAGCTTTAGGTTAGGACAATGTATGTAATGATGTTGTGTTTTATTTTGTGAGATAATGTTTTAGACTGGATGTTAGGATTGTTGTTCGTAGACTGGATGTTAAGCCATTGTTAGCCTAATATGATTTTCTGTAGGAGATTGTGCTAATGGGGCTACTAAAAATAAATATAAATGCTTTTTCTTGCAGGTTGCTCATGCCCCTAAGCATAATCCATGTTAGGACATGTGAGCTTGGTATCCCATGTGAAGGGTGCTAAGTCCAAATTATAAAACATAATTGCTTGGGTTTATATCTATGCTTAGCTAACATCCATTTTGCAAGTGTAGTTAGATTTCATTTTTCCAAAAATATGTAATTTTGCAATAGGAATTAGGATTAATGATATGGGGTTTAGGATGAGCAGTGGCTAGAGGGCAAAGTCCTAGGAGGCCCTATGAAGTCTTGAAGCAAATCAAATCATATGAAAAAATGAAGAAAGAAGATGAAGAATAAAGACCCCCATAGTATCTAATTTCAATTGTAATTGTAATCAGGGTTGAATAAGGGTAGAGCTCGGCTACCTAATTTTCTTTAATTTTTTGGGTGTACGGTGGTACTCGGCCGCACTGGCCTCTTATTCTGTTACAAAATCTATACATGTTTTATTATTGTGTTTAAATTACGTAATAGAAATTTCATCTTCTTCATAGGTTTTCTTAAGATTGGTGTTTGAATGTGTGGCCAGGATGCGGTAGGCTCTTTAGGACAAAATTATTTTTTCTACACCCATTAATAACTCATAATTAAATTTTAAAATAACTCATAATCTCACTTTAAAGCTTAGGCTTTAATCAAGATAATTAACTGATATAGCAACCCCTTAGCTAAATGTTGAATGTTCTAACATCATGCATGACATACTATTTCATTCTTGAATAGGGAAGGTCTCCACTCTTGCACGATAGGGGAATGCTTGACCTGTGAGGGCATCTCCTATAGTGAATGTTTACCTCACTTTTAGAGTGAGGATCCAATCTTACCATCTTAGATCTAGGAGTCTTCTAGACACTAAGATCTCTTTAGTCATAAGATACTTCTAGTGACTAAGTGAACATTTAACCCAAACCTAAATACTTAAGGAGGATTTGCTATAGGATTAGGCTATGACCTATGGCTAAAGAAACCTACCTACCCTATGGCCTAACCAAACCCATGCCTACCTCATTAGCCAAAATCCAACCTCAAATCAATATGATAAATCCCAATTGAATCTCAATTCAAATGCAAACCCCAAACTAAATGATTAAAATCCATGATCTAAACCCACCTATGCCCATGATTCAATCCTATGAACTTTGACAAAATTCCTTCAATCCAAACTTAACTCAATTGATTTTCTCATAAACAAGTCAATCCTTCAATCATCATTTCAAATTCTACCAAAATCTACAATCAAATCAATCAAACTAAACCCAATTTAAGCAACCCAAGCTAGCCCAACTGAACCCAAAATATCCAAAAGAACTGAAACATAATTAAACCAAACCAATTACAATAAAAGTTATCAATCAATCCAAAATCAATAATCAAACTCAACTCCACACTCAACTATATCAAACCAAGCCAATCAACCTATTTAGGTTCACTTGACCCAAAGTGACCTAAATGACTCATTTGAGCTAAATCTCAATCTAACCCAAATTGGATTGAATCAACCAATCCAAAATCTCCTATATTGATTGTTGATCATCTTTGATTAATCAATTACAATCAATTGGGTCAAGCTAAGTCAATTTGATCATTGAACCCAAATTAACCCTTTTAGCCTACATGAACCAAATAAACCAAATCTCATTCCAGACCAAATTAATTGACACCAATGATTCATACCAAATTCAAATTAAGCATTGAACATGACTTGACCATCAATTGAGCCAAACCGAGTCTAATTAGCCATCTTGACCCAAGTTGACCCAAGTTAACCTAATTTGACCTCAAAGGATAAATTGGAAAAATCAAAATATAATCTAAATTGATTACAACCAATGATCCAAATTAATCCCAAATTGATTATTAAACATGACCAAAACCCCCAGTGAATCCAATTCGATCAATTGATCCCAATTGACCCATTTAGCCCAAATTGACCTAAAGAGTCAAATTGGCCTAAATCATTCCTAATCCAAAATTGATTGAAATCAAATCATACAATCACCTTCAAGTGATCAATTGAACATAAATCAACACCTAACCCAAGCTAATTTGGCCAATTTGGCCAAATTATTCAACTTAGTCCATTTGACCCATATGAACTCATATATGAGTCAAATTCAAATCCAATGCAAATATAACCAAACTAATTAAACTAAAACAACCAAAATACTCATTTGAACTTGAATCAAGACCAATTCATCATCCTAACCAAACCTAGCCCAATTTGACTTACATGGGGTCAAATTGATCTAAACCCATTTAAACCAAGCCCTAACCCATTCAAACTTGGCACAACCCATCATTAGGTCATCCCAAATATAGCCCAACCAAAACCAAACCTGATTTGACACATACCCAATGGGTAAAGCCTCCCACATTAGAAAAACCCACATTTAGTTGGTCAAACCCGCTCTCCTCCTCTTGGCAGCTACCCTAAGCTCAAAATAGACACAAGGACTACTAGTTCACCTGACCCAAAGCTATTTAGGTAAACTACGAGCCAAGTGGAGGTCAACTAACCCACTCCTCCTCATTGGAACACTTGGAACCCAAAGGATAGTTACCTCAGCCCTTGGCAGCCATCTCTCCTCCCTTGGCCACTCAAACCGAGCTACCTCATTGATTCCCTGCCACCCATGGCCGCCTGTGATGGCCTGATAGCTACAAATGGAAGAACCAATCTCCAGCATTGGAATAGAGGAGGGAGGGGATATACTCCTCTCAATTCTATTCAAAATGAAACATTGCACATCCTTAGAGCTTGGGCAACTCAAGACGACCTCCCTGAGTGTTTTCCTGAGTTCTCCAAGCTTCTCTATTGCTGTCGATGATGAAACCTAGCCGAACAGAGCATCATCTCCGTCCAAACTTACCAAATCTCCACAATTTTTAAATTAACTTCACCCACATCTTCCCCTAGCTTTGGTGAGGCAGAACGAATAGCTTCCCGAGCAATTTGATCACCAGATTAACTTCAGCGAGTTTTGTGATGATGTTTAGTCTACAGAGTTGTCGGTGAGGAGTCAGGGCACCATCTTATTAGTAGGACTTTATCTCTTCAAGATGAAGCTACCTCGGTCGATTAACCATTGGTCCTGAGCTCCGATGAGGTATATTTTGGCAAACTAATATTTTCTTATTTTTTTAGCCTTTGAGAACGAAAGTTTGATTTTGCCTGATTATCACTGTGACATTGTAATATCCAATTAGTTTATTCCCAATTAATTTTGTTTTAGCTAATTAATCCATTGTTACTGTAGTAATTACTGTAGCACCTAAGCATGCAGTGGCTGGATTAAAGCATTCGACGTCCGTATGGCTGGGATCGATCGAAAGGTAATACCCATTCATTTATTTCATTTCCTTTCATAGTCGCGGCCTCAGTTCATTCATATTGATCGAGTTCATCTCCTCCATTCCCTACCCTCGGCGTCAGCTTCAATGGATTTCTGCTCCCATGAAATAGAATGCACGAGCCATGGAATCCCACGTCGGCTTCACCAGGAACCGCCGCCGCCAGCCGGCAAATGAATTCCCTGGGTACCGCATCGGTGGAATCCGTCATCTTCTGGACCCACCATCCTCACTGCCATCGTCGCCTGGAACCGTTGCACCCGTAAGTCTTGCTCGGGTTGGGAAATCCCGTGAATCGATCGGCTCGGCTAGGGATTTCCTGTTCCTGGCCGATCGGGGAAACCTAGGAAATTTTGTGAGTTGCTGAATTTCTTTTCCTTTTCTTTTTTCTTTCAGCCGACAGCCTTCCTTGGTGTTGAAATGTGTGATTGGGGAGTTTTGAAATTTGTTTTGGCTGTTAGGTGAGTTCAGATTACTTCATTTAACAACATGTTTTAAAACATTTCTATATTCCCAATGAAATCATATGCTAATAAAGAAAATGAACTAACTGGCTTATAATGATTGAAAATATGTATACAATATGGAATATCTATATATGTCATTCATATAATTTATAAATAAAAATTGGTAGAAATAATGGCATTCATAGGACTATAGAAACTGAATTTAAATTAACAATTATGTCTCACCTCAGTGTCTATACCAGTGTCGTGATGTGCTCCTCGATTCCTTCTTGAGTACACAACCTATAATGAAATAACTCTTCTAAATACTTTTAATTCTTAAAAATTGTGTGTTACCTGGCTTCCTGGCTTCCAAAAACTTTCTTTGTTGACCCTGTCCCTGATAATTGTATGATTTTATATCTTTCTTCTTCTCCAATGGGCAATCGATTGCACGATGTCCAACCTGACCACATCTGTAATATTTCCCTGATCTAGCCAGACATTGACCAAAATGTCACTTTCCACACTTATCACAAATAGGTTTCTCCAACTGAATTTATTTCTGTCTGTCATCAAACTTAAATTTCTTGCTAGAGAAATCTGGCCTTCTTTCAAAGCTTTTGCGTTTGCTCGCCTGTAAATCTCACTGTTGCTTGGAAAAATTTAACTCATTTTCAATTCTCCTAGCCCTTTCAACTAACACCGAACTCATCGATATGGGTGCTAGTGCCTTAATTGATCTCGAGGCCTCAAAGAAATCTATGACTTTTCTCTTCCTGTGTACTGATATAATGTGGAGCATATCTAGAAAGAGAAGTGAACTTCGCTTCATCGCATTATAGTTTTTGATCCTTGAGTTAGATTGAAAAATTTGTCTTGTAAAGCAAGTCTGGCTGATGGAGGAATAAACCAATTTTTGAATACTTTGACAAACTCATCCCATTTGATCTGAGTAATAGGTATCATTTCAAATCTTTCCCTGTGTTGAGCCTGCCACCACCTTTCTGCCTCCCCTTCTAATACAAAAGTAGCCAGTACTACTCTTCTATTTTCAGGGCAAATCATCCCATCCAAATTTTTTCCAATTTTAAGCAGCCAATCTTCCGCCACTATAGGATCACTGGCTCCCTTGAATGCTGGTGGTTTGAACGTTTGAAATATCCTCAAATGTTGATCCACTTCTGAACCAAACTCAGATCTGTGCCCACTAGTCGCAGATTTTTCCATAGATGCTAGCTTATCAACAACCTGGGAAATCAACTGAACTACCCCTTACAATTCATCAGATCTACCTTCACCACTTGCTCTAGGTTATATTTCACTCCTGTTAGAATTATCTCCAGCATGGAGTTCAGGGTCTGCATTTAGTCTGGAGGACTGACCATCTAACCTTTCTGGCATTTCTTCAGGCAAATTAATCTGTAATTATAAAAATTATTTATTTGATACATATTTATTAAATATCATACATGCATGAAATTAAGAACATATGGATTCCTAACCCAAAATTAATCGTCCTATAGCTCTGTATTGATCAATTCAACACTTATCCCTAAATCCAAATCATGCTTCCATTACTATTACTCATCAATCTTTTTGCTCTATTATCAACCTTATTGCACTCTTTCGCCACACCCATGACCCCTACCCTTCTCCTAGGTCAATCAAGTGTGTGTAATAAGATGACTCAATTGGACAGATTCCACCAACACGTTCTCCAACACTCAGTAAGTAAAATTTGTATCTAATCAAATCATCACTAAATATTACAATTCATATACTAATCAATTCATATCACAAAATTGGAAGCATGAAATCTTTAAGTTTTTGCTATCACTCCATAAATTTCTTCCTCAAAATTTCGTTCATTTCTGATCATTTGGGTTCAATTCTGTTTGATTCTGGTGCTTCGCATTCATTCATTTCTGATTCCTTTTCCACCAGTTTACTAGTTGATACTATTTATTTCACACCTATATTGAATGTGGTAATGCCTTCTGGTGATAGTTTGAATACAAATAGGAAATGTGTTGTTGACATAAACATTCAAGATAAACAATTTCCTACATAACTAATTATCTTACTAATCAGATATTTTGATGTTATTCTAGGTATGGATTGGTTGATCAAATATTTTGCAACAATTGAATGCTGGAAGAGGAGAGTGAAATTTTGCATGCCTGGTGAAAAATCATTTTATTTTTCTTGTGATAAGAATGACATGTCTTCTTTGATTAGTGCAGTGAAGTTGAGTAAATATTTAAGAAGAGGTGAAATTGTATTTCTAGCCAAATTAGATGTGTTGAATAAGGAGGTGTTTGAGCTAAAAAACATTCCAGTCATTTTGAAATTTCCTGATGTGTTTTCGGAGGAATTACCAGGGTTGCCACCAGCACGAGAAGTAGAGTTTGGGATTGATGTACAACCTGGTACAACTTCTATACATAAATCTCCTTATAGGATGGCTCCTAAGGAATTGCATGAATTGAAGTGTCAGTTGCAGGAATTGACAGACAAAGGATTTATACGGCCCGACAACTCACCATGGAGTGCACCAGTATTATTTGTTAAGGATGGGTCTATGCGATTGTGTATTGATTACAGGGAATTAAATAAAGTGACAATCAAGAACAAGTATCCACTACCGAGGATTGATGATTTATTTGATCTTGGAGGGAACCGATTTTTTTGTAATTGATTTGAGATCCGGATATCATCGTTAGAGTTAAAGATGATTTTTAAAAGCTTTAGAACCGTGTATGGACATTATGAATTTCTTATGCCATTTGGTTTAACTAATGCTCCTGCAGATTTTATGGACTTAATGAATCGTGTTTTCAAGCCCTTGGTGGACCAGTTTGTTATCATCTTTATTGATGATATTCTTATTTATTCTAAAACTGACGAAGAGCATGCAAATCATCTGAGTATTGTTTTAGAATTGTTAAGACAAAATCAATTATATGCCAAATTTTCAAAATGTGAATTTTGGATCCATAGCGTCACATTTCTAGGTCACATTATCAGTGGCGAAGGAGTTTCTGTTGATCCTCAAAAAGTAAAAGCAATTTTAGAATGGTCCGCACCAAAGAATGTTATAAAAGTTCACAGTTTTTTGGGCTTAGCAGGTTATTACAGGAAGTTTGTCAAGAGATTTTCTCATATTGCAATGTCCTTATCTAATTTTTTGAGAAAAAAATGTCAGATTTCAATGGACAATTGAATGTGAGCAGAGTTTTCAAGAATTGAAAAAGCATTTGACCACTGCACCAGTTTTAGCTATTCCATCAGGAACTGAGGGATTCCAAATATTTAGTGATGCATCTTTAAAAGGTTTGGGTTGTGTCTTAATGCAGAACAGAAGAGTAATTGCTTATGCTTCGAGACAATTAAAACCTCACGAAAGAAATTATCCCGTGCATGATCTAGAGTTAGTATGATTTTGCTCTTAAAATTTGGAGACATTACTTGTATGGAGTGAAATGTAAAATTTTATCGATCATCGAGTCTTAAATATATCTTTACACAAAAGAATTGAATCTAAGACAAAGAAGATGGCTTGAGTTTATTAAAGATTATAATTTAGATATTCAGGATTGTTTAGGCAAAGCTAATGCTAATTTAATGGCCAAGTCCATGGGAAATGCCAGTTGGATTATTACTCAAAAGTTAGAGTTGATCAGAGAATTAAAGACTCTACAGCTAGAAGTTAGAAGATTCAGTGATACTGGGCATTTATATCAATTGATAATGCAATCAACTTTATTTGATAGAATCAAAGCTGCACAGAAACTGGATCGTGGATATCAAAAATTCATTGAACAAATCCAGATTAGTCAGAAGCAAAATTTTACTGAGATGGAGGGGTATTATTTAAGAATTCACCATGGTGATGGAATTGAGACAAGAAATTTTGTGAGGCTCATGAGGGATATACTATTCATCCAGGTAGTTCAAAAATGTATAAAGATTTCAAAGCATACCTGACACCACTTCATTTGATTCCTTCACTTCTTGCGGAGTGATAGCAAAAACTCTGGCTTTTACTAGAGGGTTGGTTTTACGCTCTGAAGTTTCCCCCTCTTAAACAAAAATTTCATCCTCAAAATTTCTTCTGAATTATTCAAACAGGAAGGGAAACTTCTGTCTCATCTCTTGTTCCACCTCCCAAGTAGCTTCTTGATTGGTCTGTGCTTCCATTTAATTTTAACATAGGAAATTTGTCTATTTCGTAATCTCTTCATATCAAATTCTAAAATCTTTTTTGGCTCCAATGCATAAGTCAAATCTGATTGTATTTCAAACTTTGTATATGGAATCTTCTGCTCTGCATCTGTGATCCATTTTCTCAACATTGAAATATGAAAGACATTGTGAATATCTACCAAGTCAATGGGTAAGGCAAGCCTGTAAGCCATATTGCCAATCCTTTCCATGATTTCAAAAGGTCCTATGTACCTAGGGCTCAATTTACCTCCGTGACCAAATCTATTAATTCCTTTCATAGGTTTGACTTTCAAGTATACAAATTCTCCGACTTGAAATTCTACAGCTCGGTGCTTTAAGTCGTAATACTTCTGCTGACGTTCTTAATTTTAGTTTGTTAATTTAATCATGTAATTAATATTGGCATTAGTAGATTACTTTGGAGTCATGCTCCAATATTTTGAAAGATTATATGAGGAGACATCAATTTCAGGTAAGATTGCAGTTTAAGTTGGTGATACTACTGTGTTAATTATGAGTTTCATTTATGAGTTTCATATGAGTTTCATGTATTAGAAGTATTTAAAGAGTTATTTCATTATAGGTTGTGTACTCGAGAAGGAATCGAGGACCACATCACGACACTAGTATAGACACTGAGGTGAGACATAATAGCTAATTTAAATTCAGTTTCTATAGCCCTATGAATGTCATTGTTTCTACCGATTTTTATTTATAAATTGTATGAATGACATATATAGAGATATTCCTGTCATATTGTATACCATTACAACTGCTCAATGATTATAAGCCAGTTAGTTCATTTTCTTTATTAGCATATGATTTCGTTGGGCATATAGAAATGTTTTGAAACATGTTGTTAAATGCAGTAATCTGATAAACAGGAAAATGTCAGGAAAATCGTGATAGGAAGGATATGTTATAGAAATCTGCACAGATAGGCAAAAGTTCCGACGAGATGAGCCGTGAGCAAGGGATCTTAGTATCCCTGACTCTGACATTATGAGGTTGGAGCCATTAGTCATCTAACCGGTGTGGGCTTAGGTAAGTAGTATGGTTTCTTCGCCTTACCTTCCTTTTTTACGCGTGGACGACCCTTTTGTTATGAAGTCAAAACCTATGCAATTATAAATGACATTTCTAGAAAAATGATTTGATATAGAACTGAAATGACATTAAATAATTGCTCCTATGACATGACATTGATACAGTACGAATCTACAGCATATTGTTCAGTTACATTGTTACCTTTCTGCAGCATTGTTTACCAGTTTTACTCTTCTGCAAATTTAAATGTACATGCACGATTGTTCCTACTGTCTTGTTCTGAGCTTACTTTAGCATTCTTGTCTCACAAAGCTTTAGCTTATGATGCTACCGTTGATAATTTCAGGAAAAGATGAGGTGGGTAGAAGCTAGACCGTTTTGTTGATTTGTATAGTTTTGGGAAGATTAAAGGCTTTTTGGTTACATATAAAATTTTAATAATGATGCTTTTAGTTGCTCTATATTTATTTATAAACTTAAATATTTCATGCTTCCAATTTTGTGATATGAATTAATTAGTATATGAATTATAATATTTAGTGATGATTTGATTATATACAAATTTCACTTGCTCGTTCCGTAGTAGCACAGGTTGGAACGTGTTGGTGGAATTTGTGTCCAATTGAGTCATCTTATTCTGTTACACTTTAGATTGACCCTAGAAAAAGGGTAGGGGGTCATCTGGGGTGTGACAGAAAGTGACAGACATCCCTTTAGATCTCATCCGTGAATGTTTTGGGATCAATTTCGAGCCTCCACGAGCTCCGATGAGCTTGGATCGAGAGGAAGATGGCAGATGGTGTCCTTCTTCCATTGCTCGGGGGACGACGGATCACCCACTATCCATTCTACATGATTGGAACAGACGATTGTGATTATTCATTAGATTAATCTTGATTTAATCTTATAAAAATTTGTGAGATTAGGAGGAGATGGAAGCGCATCCACTACCGCCATGTTAGTGCCACGTCGGACAAGTTTAAGTGGTCAATCCTAGGGTACCACATGGAAAGCATTGCCACATCAGCCACCCACGTGGCGCCGATGGGATTAGGGTTAATTAAGGCTTAAAAGTTTGATTTAATCATTAAAACTTCATAAATTCATAACTAATTATAGAAAAATCCAAATATATAAATATGTAGTCTTTGGAAAGGTAAAACAGATGAGAATATAATAAAAATGATTTCATGTGATTCTAAATAGTGATTAAGGCCTAATTAAGATTTGTATATTTTTCAATTAGTTTAATTAAACCTTAATTACTTGGGAAATTAATCTCAAACTTGACATGTTGATTTAATGGGATGACTTCTACCTCTCATAATTTTCTTGGGATTCATTGGCCAGGTAATTAGGGAAATTTGAAATTCAAACTTTAATTACTCTCTTAATTAATTTAATGACTAATTAAGATTCTAAATAGAAAAAAGTAATTAGTATAACCTCATTAATCACTTATTAATAGTGAGCTTATGAGTAAGAGTGATTGGAATCTCTTTCCTAATCACTTTTCCCAATTTATTTCATTAAAGAGAATTAATTATTGTGAGGTTTGATTAAGGGTTAAATTAAGTAATTAATGATGAACTCAAATCAAATTAAAATGTTAATCACTTCAGATAATCAACAATGGAATGAAGGGTTCCAATTTATGTGTTCAATAACATAAAGATCTTTAGGAAAACTATTATTAGCCCATAAGTGTGGGAAAATCATAAAAGCACTTAATTAGATTCTTTAACTTAATTAATCTCTAATTATGAGCCAATTGCATTAGGTTCTTTAGGAACATTGTAATTTCATTTTTCCTTATGTTCATATCATTTGTGACACATGATTAGATGTTTAATTCAATTAAAGAAGCATAGGAAAGGGTAATTAAATGATTTGCTTAATGTTCCAACTTAATTAATTCATAAAACTTACATAATTATCTTTTCTTAAACAAATCATAATTATCAACACTGGAATGAGATTAAAATAGCAAAAATTTCTCTTCATTAAGTTCAATCTAAATCCAAAAAACAAATTAGTAAGAAGCTTTGGTTTTCTTTAAATACTTTTATTTAATGTGATTGTCCTTAGGAATTAATGTAGTTGAATGAATCATATGGTTATGTTTGGCTATTTCTTTTCAATCACTTTAAACATTATACATCATGTGATATCATGCATTCATATTTTCAAAATCAAATGGAATTTACTTAGGTAAAATTGCATGTGTTGGCTTGATCTTATTATATGTGTGGCTATTATCACTAGTAAATCCAAATTCATTTTTCAAAAGCTATAAGTTGATAACAATATTTGGAGTGATAGTAGATATGAATAAATATAGGACATGCATGTGTTTATAGCATAAGCATGTGAATGTGAAGCTTTTTTTCTTATATTCATATATGGATTTACATAGATTTAAATGATGATAAGTATATAGACTAGACATCCTAGAAATATGAGGCTTTAAGTAGCCTCAAGGAGGTCATTTGATTACCTCACTTTACTTGTTAATAAAGGCACATACTTATTTAATTTTATTCTTATGTATATTTATATTATAATTTGGATAGAGCTTTAGCTCATATGTATAAATAATTAAAAAAAAAGTACAACCTTTGGCATGATTTCTATTCTTCTAATAAAGTATAAGTTCATATGTATTTAAGGTAACAAGTATATAATCTGGATATCCTGAGAATACGAGGCTTTAAGTAGCCCCAAGGATGTCATTTGATTATCTCACTACCCCAATTTAAATAATGGCATGTACTTGCTTACATCTTTTATATATGTGTATGTGTATTTAATTAAAGAATTAGAATATTCTTTTCTATTAAAATACATGCATCCACAATTATTTAAGTATATAAAATGCATTACATGTAGAGATATTGCTTTCTTTCCTATGTTCATATATAAATTTACATAAGTCCAAATGATAGTAAGTATAAAGTCTGGACATCCCAGAATACAAGATTTTAAGCAACCCAAAAGTGGTCATTTGATTATCTCACTTCCCTGCTTAACAAAAGCACATACTTATTTAATTTCATTACTATGTATATTTGTATTAGAATTTGGATAGAGCTTTAACTTACATGTATAAGTAATTCAATCAAGAAAAATAAAAATTTTCAAATGTATACATTCATAATCATGTAGGTGTACCAAAATATATTGTATGTATAAGTATACTAAGTGTTAAGTCATATACATGTTATGGGTGATGAAGAGGAATTGTTCAACATATGCTATGTGATGGTAATTCAACCATATTAATCTTAAGATGCCTTTCATGTTGAATAAGATTCTTTAAGGTTGACCTAAACTTATAATTAATAAAACATTTAATAAGTCATTCACTAAAAAAATCTAAATCATAATAATGTGCTTTAGAAAATGACTTAGGTAGAGATGAGAGAGGGTAAGCCTCTTTCCTCTCTTCATAGCACTTAGATGCTAAGTGTAGATCAAATGAAACAAAATAAAATACAAATTAAAATTTTTGCAAACTTCTAAACAACTTGAAATGAAACTAACTATCATATTAATTTAAGTATTCCAAACTTAAAAAAATTATAATTCAAAAGCCTAGTTAAGACATACCACATAAAGCCTTAGCACACATATTAAAATTAGACCACCACTTCTAGTTCTAGGTCAGGACGTTGTATGTGTGATGTTATGTTTTGTTTTATGATGTAATATTTTAGACTAGATGTTAGGGTGTATGACTCATAGATTGGATGTTAGGCCATTATTTGCCTAATATTATTTTCTGTAGGAGATTATGCTTAGGGGTTGCTTATAAATAAATATGAATGTTCTCTTTGCAGATTACTTATACTTATAAGCATAATCTACATTAAGATAGGTGGGCTTGGTTATCCATGTGTTGAGTGCTAAGTCTAAATTATAAAGTTTAACTGCTTAGGATTGTATGTATGTTTAGCTAACCTCTATTTTATAGGTGTAGTTAGATTTACTTTTCCCATACAAATATAATTTTATAATAGAAATTAGGATTAGTGCTATGTGGATTAGGATGAGCAGTGGCTAGAAAGCTTTGTCCTAGGATGCCCTGTGATACCTTGAAGCAAATCAAGATAAGAAAGAAAGAATAATTGAAGAATGAAGATCCCCATAACATGTATTCAATTTCAATTGTAATATTATTTTGTTATTCTGAGTTGTATAAGGGTAGAGCTCGGCTACCCATCTTTTGTCTTTTTCGGGGTGTACGATAGTATCTGGCTACATCGATCTCTTATTCTTTCACTATAGTTTATAAAAATTATTGATATTGTGTTTAGCTTGTGTAATAGGATTGCTTCCTTTTCATAGTATCTTTATGATTGATGTTTTAATGTGTGACCTGGAAGTGGTAGGCTCTTAGGATAAAATTAATTTTTTTTTACCTTAACTAACAACTCATAACTAAATTTTAAACAACTTTCAACTTTATCATATAGCTAGGCTAAAATTAAGATAGTTAAAAGATTTAGCAACCCCTTAGCTATATGTTGTATGTCTAACATCATGCATGACATCTTCTATCACTCTTGCAAAATGTGGACCTTCATTCTTGCACTTTAAGGACCACTTGACCTATAAGAGCAACTCCTTATATAGTTTTACCCTCTTTCTCTTTTGATTTGGATAATAATCAAATTTCATCACGCATTTAGGCATAAGAAATCTTAAAGCCTTTGTCCAAATGAATGTGTCAAAATAATATAGAAATTTGAAAAGATTTTGAATTTTTAGATTAAGTCATATGTTCATATCAAACAAGCTCTAGTATCTTAGAGAGTGAGTTTAGGACTAGTCTCTTTCCAATTAAATAATGGCTTAAACCATCTTGCAATTTTATAAGATTGGCCTACATGATTTTGAAGCATAGGAGGTGTTAGCTGGTGGCCACTCTAGGTAGTTGTAAGTTTAAAAGAGTCAGACAGGTTTATCCTCTATTGGTTTGGTAGAAGATTTCAATAAAACATTGGTCAAACTACTCAAGACGATCCTCACTAAAAATAAAAGAGATTGGCATACCAAACTAATAGAGGCATTATGAGTGTATCAAACTACCTACAAGATGCTGACTAAAGCCACTCCCTATTCATTAGTATTTGGAACTAAAGCGATTCTTACTCTCAAAGTTGAGTTGCCTTCACTTCGAGTAGCGATCCAATACAACCTAACTAAAGATCCAAATGCTCAATTGAGAATGGAGGAACTCGACGCCCTTGATTAAGTTAGATTGCAAGCTCATCAAAATCTAGAAGTTTATCAAGCAAAGATGTCGAGGGCCTTTGATCATACAGTGCGGCCTCAAACATTCCAAAAAGGGAATTTGGTCTTGGTTTTGAGAAGACCAATTAATCATAATCGAAGAATTGGTGACAAATTTGAATCTAATTGGGAGGACCATTTTTCCATCAAAAAAGTGTATCAAGAAGGGGCATACCAACTCATTGATCTAAAGGGTGAAAGACCCATGCCGCCAATTAATGGTCATTACCTAAAAAAGTATTATACATGATAAATACATTATCAAGGTTCAATAGAAATCCTCTTGCAAGACAGGGGGCATTTTTTTTAGTATATTTATTTAGGTCGACATTATGCTTCATGCCAAGATCCCTAAATAAATATACTTACTCAAGATATAAAATAATTCTGTGAAAATTTCCCTGTTACATAGATGACATTTTTAGATTTCTATACCTGGATGAAATCAATGTTACATGTTAAACCCCTTCTAAGATCAAATGTATCAGCTCATACATTGATATATCTTCTTAAATTATTTAAGAGCTTTTTCAAAGTGCTTTAGAATTTTCTTTGCAATACAGGTCTTTTTTTATATATTTAGCCAAGTTGAAATCGTGTTATAAGATGAGATCCTAGAATATATTTTGATTCGGGTTGACATTGAGCTTTATGCAAAAATCCTTGAATATATCCATAATTGTTATTGCTAAGTTGCAGGCTCTTGCAGAAACAAAAAGAATCTATTTCTATGCATGAAAAGATAACCTTAAATATCAAAAGTTTATCTCCAAGATTCGACAAATTCTGAAGATCAAGTCAGAAGAACTCCCAATTTTGGAAGCTTCAATCAATTAAGTTGGAAAAGCATCAACCTCTACATCTTCAAGTCTAGGACACAGATGGGTTCTAAAGGTCAGACTCAATAAGCCCAAATATGGTTGAGTCGTTAATGATCTCCTCACTCAACAAGCAGTGAGAAAAGGCCGCAGTAAAATAGCCCCTATTCGTTAGTCTAATAACCAAATCACCAACCCATCACAACTTAAGTCAAAGACTCAAGTAGGTTCTAAAACTCAAATTCAATAAGCCTATAAATGGCCGAGTTGCTGACACTCTCCTCACTCAACAAGCCATAAGGAAAGGCTATAGTGAAATAACCCCTGCTCTTTAGTCCAATGATGATTGCTGTTCAATCTCAAACCAGATCCTGCTTAGTTATTACAAGCAACTAGAATCCAAGAGATCTTTCCACTTGATCGATAGATCAAGACATTTTGAGGAAACTCTCAATTCAGAGCTACCTCAAGCCAATCTTTATATTGCCTGCAGGATGATATTTCAATCTATTCTCAAATGATTTAATCAAACACAAAGCATAGATCAAAGCCAATTTTCTCATCAAATCCACCAAAATAAAAAGCGCAAGTGTGATAGAGGAATGCTATTTTCCACTATTATAATAAGATAATACATGACTGATAAAAAAAAGGGGAAAAAGTACATCATAGGAGCCTAGATAGTAGCTCCTGAAGCTGTGCTGAATAAACTGCTAAAGATTAATGCTCACTCTCAGCAAACTATAATGCCTCTGCAGCTCTAGTCAGAGTAGCCTTAGCATCTACCATGACTTAGTGGCATATATGGTAATGGTGTTGCTCCTGCTCCATAGTTTGATCTCTCCTATCTTGCTCAACCTACAACTCTCAGATCCTGACAATCATTCTATCTAACTCAGAAGTGGCATCCATTGAACTCTGATGGTAGTGACATAGGGTCTCAGCACTCTTCTCAAACTCATCATCTGCTAGTTCAGTTGCCTCCCTACTGAGCCTAAGCTATTCATGAAGCTCTACCAGTGAAGCATGGGAGCAAACAATGCTAAGTGATCTCATCTAGTGGATCAAAACTCTACATCTCTACAGAGTGTCTCCGAGTACTTAAGAACCTACTCTTCTAAGCCAGTGCGAGCTAGAAGATCTAGAATGATGTTTGCATATGATGTGAAGTTGTCTAGTGACTCTAGTGAGTTTGAAGTGAGCCGAGAAATCACATCCCTAAAAAACACCAAGCCGCAATCCTGCATGCCCCTGTCACATGGATCTGGTGTACAGGGATATCGATGGTAGATCTTAGACTCATAACTCACCTCAGGCACTACAAGAAAAAAATGAAAATAATTAGTATAAAGTTGAGCAATAAAGAAGTGCAACTAAAGAACAAATAGAGGAAGAAAGTACATAACCATGGCGAATCTGACTTAACTAGTGTATCATAAGTGGTGTAGTCCTTAGTGACCTTCACTATCTGATAAGCTCCAGGGCTATGTCCTGGCTCAGTAGAGGCCCCACTAGGTACGAGGTCTCTCACCATAGAAGTCTCCCTAAGAAAATGGACAGAGTAAGGCTCAATAGGGAAGAGTGGCTCCACAAGGAGAGTAGAAAAATGAGTGGGTAGTATTAAAGGCATAATACTCTCAACTCCAAAGTCCTCGAAGCATATCCGATAGTCGATACTCGGCACCTCATCAGGAGTTAGCAATTACTCTGGAAGTGGGCTTATGGAACAATCGAAGAAAGCTCAGATGTCATTTTACACCTACATCTGCGAGCTGGTGAAGAAATCTCAGTGTACATAGAAGCAGAATCCCTAGCTCCAACTTTGCTATGAGGAGTGGTGTCCTCAGCCCTGACCTACTCGTCAACTAGTGCATCTGTCAAGAATCAAATTAAAATATCAGATACACTGAATATATTTAATGATACAATAAAGAAGATGATAGGAGTATTGAAAGAGAGTAAGATATTGATTATACCTATAATGCTACTATCTCCTATCGGTGGTGACCAACGATGGATCCTCTGAGCTCGAGGAACTCCCAAAGACCTCACTCTGTGCTCATATCTGTTCGTGCCATGCTCCAAGAAAGGACCAAAAGATAGTCGTACCCAAGTGAGGTGAGTATAGTTGACTTTTATGTGACTCTATGGAGAAGCTATCTGAAATTGAGAGCTAGTACTAAGTCTCAGTAAATGTAGCCAAACTATAGAGGTAGCATAATAACTTGTCTCCAGAGGCACTGCCCTAGTCTTCCTGACATCAACTATCCCTGGGATGAATGGTCGGACATCATGAGCTGTACACTAACAAAATGCAAATTATCGTGCAACATGATTAGGCAGGTAGCCCTCAATGATAATTGACTTACCATACCTGTAACACAACTAGCCTGGACGTATACTGAAAAGGTACTCGACCACTCTCAATATCTATCAACTTTAGAGTAGTGAGGCTCTACCACTCTCATCGAAGCCATCGGTAAGATTAGTCCCTATCAAGTTAGGTGGCAAACCAACTTTATCCGGCTAGTGAACTAGCAAAAATTGATCTCTAACCAAGTGCGGTGCAAAGAAGAACAAGCGTATTTGATCCCTCTCAAAGGTAGAAGATGCTCAATACAGTTGAATAACTATGGGATATCCTCGCTCTAAAAAGTATGCTGAGTACTCGAAGTAGGCAAAGGCTCCATGTACTTGAAGGTGAATCCAATCATAAAAGTAATGCCAAGGCAAGGTAACATCACGTCTATCCAATGAATCTGCCTTAGAAATCACCCCAAGAACTCTGTAAACTCTACTAGTACTATTGGAGCTAATGAGATCCGCTCACCTCGTGAAATCTTGCTGGTTGCTAATAGAACACCTAAGAGTATAGAACTCTCTATAATCGGTAGCACAAAGATGCAGAGCCAAGTAGCTATGAACCCTGCTAAAAATAACCCCTCGCTAAAATCCTGTATAGCTGGAGAAGTGTATCCAATTGGTAAAGAAGGCTCATCAGTATCCTCAAACAAACTACTAACGTCCGATACTCCCAATCTAAAAGGATCATATAGTAATATAAACTCCTCAGAATAAGGGTGCTCTTATAAGAAACTTTGAATCCATGTACTCACATGAAGTGTAGCACATGAGCACTTAGGATACCCTGAAGCTCTGAAGGTCTGGCGGTAGTGGCTCAAAAGACCAATATAAGCAGGTGACATGGCTAATCTACCTCATTGATCACCGTCAATTGAAGGTTATCTACAAAATAACTCCTCGTCGGGAGAAACACACTCCTCATAACAGTTGCAAGATACTAGAAGGTCTGATACTATCTATAAGTCCCAAAGTGTAACTGTCAACTCTTCTGAACCTATCCAACATGTGATCTGGCTAGTATCTCAAATCTTTGCAACTCTGTCAGCCCAAGAAGGGGGAATGCCACTAAAGTCAAACATAGGCACATAAATTGCCTCGTATATGCCGTCATAACATATATACTGTAAATATAGCGTGGAAGAGTAAATTCCATGCAAATGTCTAAGAAAGACTGAAGTGTTCAGAATCGAGATGGTGAATCTAGGCTATCAGCAATGCTATAGAAGTAGCTATAAAACATCACAATACCAGAGCTATTTTGTGCCATATAGAGGATTGTAGTCCGTAGCTAATGTACAACATTTGTGATATCTAAGTACAATAAAAACACAAGCATGTGATGTCCTCGGTAAAAATCATCTCCACAAAAATCGTCACAATCTCTAACCAAATAAACTCCTCGCTAGGCTCAATAGATGACATGTCATCAGGTCTTCTCTAGCTGAACATTCTCCTGTCAAGTGATTAGAGAAATAATATATAAGAATTTAAGTGACAACATAACAAAGCATAAATAAAAAAAAGTGTTATACTAAGAAGCAGTAAAAAGAAGGGGAATAAAAAAGAGAGAAGAAAATCAATAAGATCAGTCAATTTTTAACAAATATGACTTGCTTCATGTGCAAATCATATTTGTTGGGGGGCATTTGTTGACCTTCATATATACCACATGAGTCGAATCGAGCTTATAAAATGAATTCGATCAACTTTGGATACTTCAGAGCACAAATTGGAGCTAAAATATACTAGACATCATCGAAATAAGTTGAAATGACCTCCGATCGATTAATGGACTTCTCCATTGCGTTCAAAATATCAAGATTTGTCAAAATATAAATATTTCATAATCTAACAATCAACCAAGCGGACAAACGAGTAGTCAATGTGCCGACATGCATATCAAGAAAGAGAAACTACGACAATGTCCAAATGACCCCCGTTTATGAAATTTATTGCGTCGTTGGCTCTGAAATGCTGAAGCCTACCAAATGAGATTTTCCATGCTCAATTTAGACAAGTCTACACGAATGTTGAATGATCGAAAGTGATAGTGCACAAATCAAGGCTGGAATGCACACAACGGTGCAAAAATTAGTTAAAATAATCTCTGATCATCGAACAGACTTCACCATCATGTTCAAAATGTCAACATTGATTATAATATAAATATCAAACAATCTAACAATCAAGCAATCAAGAAGTCAAGCTATTAATGTGCCAACACACATATCAAAGTAGGGAAGCTATGATGATGTTCAAATGACCTCCATTCATAAAATTAATTATGTCGTTAGTTTTGAAACGTTAAAATATATCAAATGAGACTATTCACACTCAATTTGGACAAGCCTGTGTGAATGTCGAGCGATTTGAAGCGATGACGTGCATTTTTAAGTTGAAATCTACCCGGTTTAATGCCTACTTAAACCAAATGGCCTCCGATCGTGAAACGGACTGCATCATTGTATCCAGAACATTGGAATAACCTAAGATTGATATATATTAACTATGTGATTTTTTCAATGTGAAATTCACATTGAGACTGATTAGACACTTAAAAAATTAATGAAAAAAAAGCTTTTTTATACCTAATAATCCTTACTAGCCCTAACTTAATCTTAACCAACCCTAATCCGACTAAACCCAATCCCCTTTCGTTCGGCTCTCCCCCTTCGCACGCATGCTCCATGTAAGATACAAGACCTGCAAGCAATGCTCGATTCTCCCCTTAGACACGCTCCAGACAAGACTGAAGACGGCTCTCTATTTGCGAAACTCCCGGCTCTCCCCCTTCAACTGCATGAGCAACCACTCCCATCTCTTCCTCCCCCATTCAAAAGTCCTAATCGGGGCTCTTCCTCTTGATTTTTTTCCTCATCTCTGATTGAAGCAAACTGAAGCAAGCCATAAGTCCTCCTTCTTTCATTTTCCCTTGGCCGAAAATCCATTTCCCCTTCCCTCATTTTCCCTTGGCTGAAAATCCCTTCTCCTTTTCCTTCATTCTTCTTGGCTGAAAATCCTTCCTCCTTCCCTCATTCCCCTTTGCAGAATTCATCCTTAGTTGACCTCCCCTTTTTACAAGCGAGGGCAGCCGAGAGGTGACTCCGTCATCAGGCGGGTACCTCTCAGTATACCTCATCGATTCCTCCTTTAATTGAGCACATAGCTGCTGAATTACTCTTTCGACCTTTCTTTTTGTTGTAGCCAAAGATGAACACTGTCATCAAGCTGGTTCTTCTTTTGGTTTTAAGGATTTCCATCATTTCTTCCACTTTACCTGTGCTTGTTGATTGCTGAGCTATTCATTGAAAATAAAAAAAATGAGTTTGGATGTGTAGGAATAAATGTGTGGAATGTGTATATATATATATATATATATATATATATATATATATATATATATATATATATATATATATATATATATATATATATACTTTTTTTATGAGCCTCACACACTCATCGAGGCGTGACGAGATGGACATTAGCCGAGGTGTTGCAAAACACCAACCATCACGCTCATCAGGGCGTGATGGGAAGGCCTCCAAAACAATTAGATGTGGCCCCTTATGCCAAAATACTGTTGAAATTTCAACTGAAATTCAAAACTTAAACAAATTCAAACTAAAATCGCATAAACTTAAGTTACTTAAGGAAATACATAATAAATATGAAAATGAATATCAAACCAAAGAGGAAAAGAGGAAAAGAGGAAAAGCACTTACAAAACTTATTTCAGTATGTTGAAACTCCTCCCAAAGTTTGAACTAAAATCCTTCCCCGTCTCTTTCAAATGCTCTAAACTCAAGCAAGTTCTCTCTCTTAGCCTTATTTATAGGGATTGGAGGAAGCAATGAGGAACCCATTCTTATTAAAAAAATTAACCTCTTAATAAAGTGAGTCTGTGTTCTTGCAAATTCCTTAAGCAAAAAAAAAAAGAAAAAGAAAAAGAGAACTAAATAAGTTTTAACCGAAATGGTGGGAGTCAAATATTAAACTCATTAAGGAGTTTTAACAAACTTGAAGTCCAGTTATTCAATAAATATGAAACCTAATGTGGAGTTAGAGATATGGAATTGATGTTTGTTTATGTGAATAGAGCCACTTATTGAATACTCAAAGTATTAAATTAACAAATAAGTAATTATAAAACTAATTGAATAATTGAAGAATCATATTAGATGTTAAATGAAGTAAGAATCCATTGAATGTCAAGTTAAAGCATAAGAGAACCCCTTGGAAATTAGATATACTCTCCAAATACATCCACATAAATTGAAGAAAATCAAAGAATCCATAGGCGATCCTTAATAAAATTGAAAGATTGAAAATAGGCATGTTCAAGGAATTCTTGGAAAAATATTTGAAACATGTTATTTGTCTTATCAAATACTTAAATTGAATCAAGGAGAAATTGAATAGAGTTTAAAATGAGTTTGAGAATTATCAATATATATAAATGAGAGTCTATAGAACATTCAAAGACTAATCAACTTTGAATAAGAGAAAGTAATTAAAATTTTAAGGGATCTAATAAGATAATAGAATAATTTAAAATGTCTTTAACTCCACCAGATTCGCAATACATCGTACAAGCAAACAGAAGGCCTTAAATAAGGCTTCAATTGAACCCTTGCATATATTATGAAGTGAGATTAAAACTCAAATTTAATGTCTTAAAATTATGCAAGAATTCTTAAATACACCCGCATGATCCCCAAAACTACACTGAATGCTTAAATTTAGTGTTTGAGGATGGTACGCGGGTTGCTTCCCTGTTTGGTCTTAGGATCGGGTCTGGATTAATTAAACCTAAAAATCTGATAATAATATTATAAAAATATCAACTTATTAAAATATCTGAGAAGTTAATTCTGACATATGACAGTAGATTTGATCCTCTATTATTAAACCAATAGAGTCGACAGGATCTGAAATAATACGCACCCCGATGATGGCTGTGTTGAATGGTGATTTCAACCGGAGGAGATACTTCCATCAAAAATTGTTTCAAATTTCAAATCAAATTAATTCATATTAAGCATCAATCTAAAAATTGCTCAAGTGAAATTTAATCTATAAAAACTTAAAGCAATCTCCATTCAATCCACCTTCCACAATTGTTTGTTGGAGGTGACAAATTAAGAAAACTCTAGAACATAAAGAACTAAAGTTAAACCAAGTGTTCTACTATGTTCATCTCAATCAATATCATGCCAGTAAGGATGTGACTCGTGTCCTCATTGCATTGGCAAGTTTGCTCTACATATGTTGCGATTCATAGAGTCCTCGATCGGTGGTTCTCAAATGGCTCTATCCTTTGAGTTGTGAATCATAGGGCACCTGATAAAGAAAAAAGTCCTCTATCAGCTACAGTAAACTTAAGCTTGTCTCTTTAGACAAACACCACCCAAGGTCTACAAGGATTTCTTGGACGACGTAACCCATGTGTTGCTGATAAGGATCCTTCTGTCAAGTTGAGTCAACTACCTCTTCTGACTAAGTAGACTAGAGACCGCGACAGCCAAGGATGACGAAACCATGAGATGTAGATTGGGCATGTCATCATTCCCCCAACCATCTGCTTTAAACTAATACTGATAAATTTCTTAAATATAAAAATTAAAACTCCACATACTGCTACTATACGCTACGCATTAAGTGATCTAATGACTAACCTTAATCGAAAGATCTCTCTTAGCATTAAGAGGGGTAATTAACTATGGGTGATTACGCCTATAAGAAACTTGGAACCATATCTAAAGTCCTTGCAAATCAAGGGAGAAATCTCTGGGTAGTTTCTTATCTACTGTTCCATCTGCCTTCTGAAAATTACACCAACACTCTTAAATCATACTCTCTTCATTATCGAGAGGTCGGTGACAAATTTTCAGAGCCCATAGTAGGCAAAGCTGAGAGGTTGATCGATGCGATCAGCTACCACTAGAGGAAAATTACCTAGATAAGAGCGGAAACATTGTAGCTAAAATTATAGTTGAAGAGTAGATCAAGATAGCAAGAAAGGCAAAAATTCATTATTAGGAGGGAAAATTAAAGTAAATAATGATCAAGATTAAACAAATTAGAATAACACAAACAATACTAGAATTTGTGTGAAAAGCTCAAAATTAGAAAAAATCATAGAGCCACACTACGTCAAGAAATTCATTATAAAAAAATTAAGAAGAATTTTATAAATCTCTCTTTACTCAAGTCTATTTAATAGTTTCCACATCGCTCACACTCTAGGGAACTCTTACACTTATCAAGAATACAAAAATAAACCCTTGAAATTATTTTAAATTAGTCAAAAACAAATTATAATGTTTCATTATGCCATAGCACAAAGGCATCGGCCATTCTCTCATTCTAACCCTCTTCACGAATTCAAGTGTTGTCGTGTTGCGAAAAATAACTCTGATGTCTGGCTACTCTATCTTTGAGCACAAAATCTTTATTTCTTAGCACCAAGAAATTTCAACTTTTGTTTCTTAGTACCAAGACAATACAAATGCAACATTTAAGTGCTAAACCAGAAAAATTGTGGAATAAGTAGACAGTACTTCCCCGATTGATCGACACAATCAGACTCCATAAAGTAACAATTGAAGAGGGTGTCTAGTGTGACAGGAAAGCTATGTTGTTAGACTTGGGTTGCTACTCAGATTTATAATTAGTGATATAAATTATTATTATTATTATTATTATTATTATTATTATTATTATTATTATTATTATTATTATTATCAAAAATATGTTCTTTTATATTTATTTTCCTCATTTTAAAGATTTACAATAACTCACTCTATTCATAATTATTTTGATAGATTATCTACCATGAGAATATATACATTACAAACGTAAAAAATTATTCTCAGATTCTATCATCATTGCTAGCTTATTACCATTATCTTGAAGATCGAAATTTTTTAACTTCTTAAATATTAAACTTCTTTATATTTTGCCTCACATGCTTTAAGCGAAAACCATTAAAAAATACTCTAGCTACATGTTAAAACCTCCAAGTTCTGAAACTCACTACATTAGGTAAAGAATATGGCCATGACTATCACATGATCAAGTAATAGAATTAAATGATCTATATGTGTTTCATTAAACCTGAATTCTCTATGTTTGATACAATATTGTTCTCATAATTGAACCTACTTGAGAGATAAGGTAAGAAATATAGGTGAAAGGAATCTATCTTAAGTATTTAAAAAATCTTTTTAGGCTGTTTACAACGGCATAATTGTCTTCTTGTTGTATGCACTCAAAAATATTCATATTAAAAAATTTTTCTATATATTTTTACACTTACCTTGCCATACCTTTCTTTTCTACAATATTTAACAAATGAGTTTCACCCTAACACATGTAATAATGATACCTGAGCGAACGAGGCAAATGATAGTTACAGAATTTACCATTCAAACTGAATTAAATTTACCAATATGCTAACAGAGAAAATGAAGTTTTGATTTCTCAGCCCACTTTGTTTTTCAAACAACTACAGATAATTAAGGAGATGCTGGCCAATGCCAAAGTGATAGTGTACAATTCATAGGCAACTAGCCCTTTAATCCTTTTCTATTTGTCCTATTGTTGATCCTCGATTCTATTTCAGAAATGCTCAACTGTTCCCTCTCTTTCTCCCTCCCGCCCATTCCCTCTCTTTCTCCCATTCCCAACCGCTCCCCACATTCACCTCTACCAAAATCGCATGCATTCATCTCCCTCTCCATTCAATTTCCCTCAACCATACGAGACCTTTCTGATTCTTCTTCCTTTTGAGCACTCAAACCGCAAAGGCATGAAATCCCACTAGCCCTTGTCTCCTCTATCCTCTCCTTCCCTCAGCCGCAACATTCCCCTTCACTCTCCCCATCTCGGATCGAACAACAAGCACGATCTCATTTCTCTCTCCCTCTCTCTCTCTCTCTCTCTCTCTCTCTCTCTCTCTCTCTCTCCATCTCTCTCACTAGTCTCTCTCTCTCTCTCTTTCCCTACCCCGTCCGTCGCACTGTAGCAGAACCAAAATCCTCTCATATTCGTTCAACTACTCCCATGGCATTGTAGCGAATACGATGTAGCAAGCATTGTAGAAATGTACTGTAGATCTTTTTTTTTTTTTCTTTCTTCCTTTTCTATCCTGTTTGCTACAATACTTACAACACCAACCTTCCATATGATCCAAAACTATGAGTCAAATTGTTTATTGTTGTGGTTGGTTGTCGATGTGTAAGAAAATGGATATGGATATATATATATATATATATATATATATATATATATGTGTGTGTGTGTGTGTGTGTGTGTGTGTGTGTGTGTGTGTGTGCGCGCGCGCTTCTTTTTGCAGATTTGAAGGCCTCTTCACACTCATTATGGTGTGACGATATGAAAAATGGTTGTCGTGTCGCAGGATACCACTCGCTATGCTCATTAGGGAGTGCCGAGTAAGCCATAATTATTAGATGCAGTCTCTTATGCTAAAATGCTGGCAAAATTTTAACTAAATCTAGGACAAGAAAAGCGGAGGCTTAAATATGTGAAAATTATATATGTTTGCTACTTGTAGGTTTCAAGACCCCGCTAATGCCCAATAAGGCGTAGTGGGTGTGAAGAGACGGTTGTGGTGTCGTAAGACACCGCTCATTATGCTTATTAGGGTGTACCGGATAAGTCAAAATAGTTTCAATATAGCCCCATATGGGGAATGATGTCAGAATACTGCCAAAGTGTTGTCAAAATTTTGACTAAATCTGGGACTTCGAAAAAAAAAGAGGGCGGAGAATATTTACATATATATTTGATTTTATGTAGATGATTGAATGCCTCGTTATGCTCATTAGGGCATAACGGGATTGAAAGTCGGTCGATGTGTTTCAAAATATCAAACTGTCACGCTCATTAGGGCATGACGTGTAAGACAAAATAGTTCCAATGTAGCCCCCTATGCAGGGATGACGCTGAAATACTGCCCAAGTGCTGCCAAAATTTTGACTAAATTTGAGGCTTAGAGAAAAAAGAGGGAGGAGAATATTTGCATATATATATATATATATATATATATATATATATATATATATATATATATATATATATATATACTTTTATGCAAATGATTGAAGGCCACGTTATGCTCATTAGGGCATAATAGAATTGAAAGTCGGTTGAGGTGCTTCAAAACACTAACTGTCATGCTCATTAAGGTGTGATGGGTAGGCCAAAATAGCTCCGATGTAGCCCTGTATGCGGGGATGATCTTAATATTGCCAAAATCTTTGTGAAATTGGTGAAATTGAGACTTAGATAAATTTAAAAGGAAATCATCTAAACTGAAATTAGATAAAAAAGTACATAATGGATACAAAAGTAAATGTCAAGAGAAAGAAAAGAAGAGGAAGTGCACTTACAAAATATTTTAAGCACATGGATATGAAACTTGATCTAGAGATGAGGATAAATTTATATTGGATTTGAAGTCCTTTTTATATGAACAAATCATATTTAATATTAAATGAAGTAAAGATATCAATTGAATATTAAATGACAAATGTTTGGTGGGAATTCTAAATGTCCAATTCTAAATTGAAAATAAAGTGTGTAAGAAATTTGATAGCTTTTTTATAAGCTCAAATTCAGTTAGGCAACTCATGATCATTCATGAATATAACCTTCAAAAGAACCATTTGGCTCTTGCATTTAAAATTGAATTTGAAACACAATGAGATTTGTAATATATCTAAGTATCTATCTTCAAAACTAATAAGATCCAGATGAAATTCATAAGAGATTTTCACTACAACTAAATGACCTATTAGCAAGTATAGGAAAGACTCCTTAATGAATAATTAGCTTGTATTCAAAAGAATCTTGAATTCAAATAAACTTGCTTAAAGTGTGCATAATAAGCTATCTATGCAAAAACAAAAAGTTGAATATGATGAGTCAATAAATATTTAAAAGCTTGTTAAATGACTACAAGCTAAATAATCATTGATATTTGAAAAATGCAATGAACATGTTGAGTATAAACAAAGTTGTGATATTTTGAATTGAAGTTATGAAGTCAAAAAAAATGCCACCGGATCTGTAACTCTTGTACAAGCAGACAGAAGGCGATGCTAAATCAAATTATCTATGAATGATGGAGCTTCTTTCAATCCAAAATGAAGAAATTTCATTCTAATTATGATTTTCAAGATCAATGATTTCATTGATTATATGAAATTATCTAAGTTAAAAAAACCCTCACGGGCCCCAATACTATGCTGAATGGTTAAATTTAATGTCTGAAGATGTTGCGCGGGTTGCTTCCCAATTTGGTCTTAGGACCGAGCTTGGGTTAACAAAACTTAAAAATTCAATTATTTTAAGAATTTCAACTTATTGAAATATCTGAGAAGCTAATTCTTTCATATAATAGTATATCTAATCCTCTATTATTAAATTAATAGGGTTGACAGGATCTAAAATAATAAATTAAATGATCAAGCAATCAATTTATCTCAATGATGGCTATGTTGAATGGTGATTTCAATCGGAGGGAATACTTACCATCAAAATATACTTGCAAGCTCAAATTGAACTAATCAAAATCAAGTGTCAATAAAAATATAAAATGAGATAAATTACTACGTCTTAAATGCTTAAATGAAATTTAATCTTTAAAAACTTAAAGCTAAAAACTAATCCACCTTCCGCAATTATTTGTGGGAGGTGATAAATCAAGAAAACTCTATCTCAAAAAGAAGCCAATGCCAGATCAAGTGTTATACTATGTTCATTTTCAATCAATTTCACACTAGTAAGGATGTGGCCCATGTACTCTGACTGCGTGGCTTGGCCAGTAAGCTCCATATATGATGCAGTTATGATCAGAGTCCTCTGATTGGGTGGTTGCCGCCAAATAGAACCATCATATTACGATCACGATCGTAACCTGTATGCTTCATAATGGCTCTTCCCCTTAGTTGTGAATCATAAGGTACACCTAATAGGGCAAAAAGCTCTCTATCAGCTAAGGTAGACTTAAGCCTATCTTCTTAAATAAACACCACCCCACCCCAGGTCTACATGGATTTCTTAGACGACATAACCCATGTGTTGCTGATAAGGATCTTTCGATCAGGTTGGGTCGACTACCTCCTCTGACTAAGTAGATTAGAGACCGCGATAGCCAGGGATAATGAAACCATGTGATCTAGATTGAGAATGTCATCATTCCCCCAACCATACGCTTTAAGTTAAAATGATGAATTCATAAATCCCAAATTTTAAAATCCACATACTAATACTATATGCTACGTATTAAGCGATCTAATGACTAGCCTTAATTGAAAGTTCTCTCCCAGCATTGGGAAGGGTAGTTAACTATAGGAGCTTGCGCCTTTTGAAACCTAGAACTAGATCTAAAGTCCTCACCAAATGAGGGTAAAATCTCTATGTAGTTTCTTATCCACTATTCCATGTGCCTTTTAAAAATTACACCAACATTTCAAATCATACTCCCTTTATTTGTGAGTGGTCGACAGTAAATTTTTAGAGCCCGTAGATTTCTGACGACTCCACTTGGGATAGGATTCTCTTTCCATTTTTGGCTAGCCATATACATGCTATAGTAGCAACAAAATATTTGAAAATTCAAAACAAAAAATGGTGATTTAAAGGTGTAATAATTTGAAATTATTAATGTATGAGGCTTTATGTCTAATGAATTATTTTGTAGAGTATATTTTTATTATACATTATGAAAGCATGGGGTGAAATAATAATTACTAATTACTAACCCCCATCTTTTACTTTCTTAGAATGGATCTACAGAGCACTCCTTTCAATATTCAGCTAGGGCGTGCTGCAAACATCTGCTTAGCTAATGTTGTCATCAACACAAGAGATGTTGGAGCTACCATTCACTTTGGTTGAATGGATTTCCTAGCTATTAAAATTGTAACTCCTGAAGTACCCACCTGTGGTGCACTCGTCCGAGGTCAAGCTAGAAGTCCTCAGTTTACTGAGGCTTCTACTCGTCATGCTCGCCAACCAATTTAGCAACCAACTATTGTTAAGGAGTTCTCTCGATAGAGAACTTTAGTTATTGAAAGATTGGGTCAATCTGAAGCTCTTATGATAAAAAGAACTGTCAATGGATAAACTGTGTCTTTGATGTCTCATGGTACAATTGCTTTGCCAACTGAAACCTTTGTACCTGGAAGACATGACTTTGAAGATTCCTCATATGGAAGCAAATTAACAAGAAGGCAAAGAAGAAGAAGAAATGCTGAGCTGAGGGCTCAGTAGATCCCATTTGAATGATCCAGTGAACAAATAATGTTACCACCATAAGCGAATATTCCTACCCATAAAAACTTTGATAATCTAAAATGGGTAAAAAGGAATAGCTCTACTCATGAGGTGAAGCAGTCTTTCTAGACTCAACAATATCAAGCTCTACCACTACAAAGGATACAACCCGAAACACTGTCCTCTAGAATACATACAGTTCTTAAAGTAGCCAATGAAAAAGACTTAATGAAAATAAAATTTCAGAGGCCTGTGGTGGTTGAAAATACTGAAGCCCTACCAAGGAGGTTTCCATCTCTTATGATGACTAGTCATCAAGCCAAGTATGCTTCACGTGGTGAGCATCAGAGCATGACACTTGGACCGCATGTCAAAGAATCCACTGTCAAAAGGTCCCAGCGAAAGGGTAAGCAAGTATGGAGGCCAAGGCCCCGTGATAAAATTCTGAAGAAAGAACGAGGTGTGACATCTGATACATATATTCAAAAATTTACTTCAAAAATAGCTCATCAGAAGTGGATACCTAAAAGAAGAGATATAACTGATAAAAGTTATGATGGTCTACACCTTGGAGAATCCTTTAGGGGATCCCGTCATCAATTAGATTCACCTCCACGGGAGAAAGTTGATTATGATCACAGTCCCCCAATGGAAGAAATATCTATTCCCTATAATGAACCAAAGATTCATTGGAAGCATCGATCAGAAATTCATGTGCAAGAAGGTGATGATGAATAGGACACTATGGAAGTAGAAGTTGTCTATATGGTCAGAGATATATATGAACTTTCTGCTCAACACCTTGGAGTTAGTGATTAAATTCATAACTCGTTAGCGTAACCTAAGCATGAAATATGAACAACAATTGTAGGACGAACATACGATCCAACTGTTAATGGCAATATGAATAATAAAATGATACCATTTTTTATGTATGACATAAATTACAACATTCCAAGACTTGCTTGATAGGATGGCCAAATTTGAAAAGTTAAATTGCCCTAAGTTTAAAATTTATACAGATAAATCAAGAAAAAAATAAATCTTTAGACTCGAGAAGAAACAAAACTCATGTCACTTGCTATAGCTCAAGTAGTGAAAAATGAGTAATCTATAATGTGCATAAAGGAAAATAACCAATAAACAATGATGATAAGAGAAAGAAGCCTATTCATTCCAATCCACAACCAAAATTGACATTGGGAGGCAATGATAAACTTCACACTTTTCCTAGTGGTGGAGAGTGTCCAAAATAAGCAACAAGAGATGCTGAGCGAATGCGTCCATCTCTTAAGGATAAGATGAACAAAGAATATTCCTTCAAAAGGGATAATTTAGCTAAATTATTTCGATAAATAGTCAAAGCTGGTCCATAATTACCAGAAATTAAAAGGCCTGAAGAAGTTGATCAAGTCAATAATCTAAATTACTGTCCCTATCATCAAATAATCAAGCATCCTATTAAAGGTTGTTATGTCTTCAAAGATTGGCTAAAAAGAAAATATCAATAAGGTAATTTACATTATCCGATAGTGTTCTAGTCGACCCGAAAAGAGAGTCTACAAGGATGATTATGACCTCTTCCGTATCATCCATTAAAGATAAAAAGAAACAAAAATCATTTCAGATAGAAGAATCGAAAATAATAGTCTCTAAGAAGACCATGAAAATATTGAAGCAACTAAAAGGTGTCTGTTGTGTTAAAGTAGAAATCACCACTTGAACCTATATTGGACTTTAAAAAAATGCCTAAACAAAGCATTTTAGCTTCTTAGTGGCATTTTGATAAGGCTACTTCATCACAGCACTAGGAGCAGTCTATTAAATGCAGGCCTCATAAGTCAAAGAAGCTGGCTAAGAAAAAGAAGAGTAAGAAGAAGACTATAATTCAAAAGATTATTAATAATTTAGAGGAGTATCACTAGCCGACAAACAACCATTTAGGCTTGTAGACTTTATGCCGAGACTTCATATTGTTGAATCAAATGAAGAAGATAATGGTGAATCTTGTCCAGTAGAAACATGCTAAATTATTTATGTGATATCGGATATTCTTTAGCATCAGTTACTCTAAAATGATAAGGGTAGTTAGACAGACTCAACCAACCTATCAAAATTCTTATCAAGAAAGCAAGAAGAGCCTGAGGAGGTACATATAAATTTTGTTTAATGAATCAAAAATAAGATAATAGTTCAGATGAAAATTTATGTTCTCCCGATGGAGAAGAGTCAAACTCATTGATATCATTACGTATAAAATGTATGAAGTTGAAAAATGAGTCTAGCCCTTTTGGTCAATCCTCTAGAATAAGAAGTGAATTTGAAGAAACTACATCTACAAAAGAATCTGAGCAAGATAAAGTGATTCAAGTTTAGTTGATAAGTGGTAAAGTCTTACCACCACCATCAAAGAAGGGAAATGCAAATAAAGATAAAGGCAAACAAATTGAAGTCAATGAAGATATCATTCCCTAAAATCCTAGAATAAAGCCTAAACCAAGCAAAAATATAGATTATAATATTCGATCACATCTGAGAAAGATCCCTGCACAATTAAGTGTGTGTGAGGCTCTCTTAATGTCAAAAGATCTCCAAGAAATTTTGATACAGGCTCTCAAATATCTAGATAATTATGAAACTTACTTTGCCAGAAAATGTATGACTGAATCATTACAAACTAAAGATCTCCTAGTAATCATATTTTCTAAAAAAGATCTTATGTTGGGAATAGTAGATCACAATCGTCCAATATATATTATTATAGAGAGTGATGGCATCTTGATCAACCGAATACTAATTGATCTAGGCTCTTCTATCAATCTTATGAGTCTAAAAGCATTAAGAATATTATCACTTGATATCCAACATCTTGGGAGGGGTAAATTGATGGTTCATGGTTTCAATGAGAGGGCAAAAAACCTTGGATTCTTTTATTCTCCCACTCAAGTTTCAGGATCTGTATATAGAAGCCAAGTTTCATGTAGTCTACACTGATACATCATTTAGAGCTCTCTTGGGTCGGCCGTGGCTGCATGAGTATGGCATGGTCCCATCAACAATGCATCAGTGTATGAAGTATCTAAAAGATGGAGAAGAGTTCAGAATTCCTGGGTACTTACAACCTTTTTTTTTTGTCCATGAAGCAAAGATGTATGATGATAAAAAAATATTTCATCCCTAAAGAGATTAAGCTAATAGAGCCTCTTGAGGTGGTATCATCCACTTCAAAAAAAAAAATTAACTTTATAAGGTGAAGAAGTAGAAGCAAAAAGGAATAAAGAAGGCCATGCCAACTTTCCCTAAAGCACTTGACTTTACACCGAAATCAAGAAGATCAGTTCCTCATTTGGGAAGTGACATACAAGAAGAAGAAATATTTCTATGAAACCTAAGAGAAATTATAAGCTTTCAAGAAAGGAAAAGTATAAAATAAGTGATTCTGATTCAAATTATGACTTTGAATCTACTTATAAAAATAGGGTTCAGAAGATCGTATCAAGAAGAATAGCTCACTTGGCAGAGTCAGATGACTCCTTCAAAGTTATACACATCCCTCAGCAGTACTTCAAAGAAATCACCCCACTGGAGGTCCATAATATTGAAGAATTGATAATATTCTATGTGTCATCATTGAGTAAGAGTGGTGGAATAAAAACTCTATTTTATAATTATAAAAAGTCTCAGCCTCATAATTTTGATCGGCCTACTCAACATGAAAATTTTGATGACATAGTGCCAACAAGAATACCAATATAATATCCGTAGAAATTATGAAGAATGATGCATAAGCTTGGAATTCATATTAGAACTACTAAACATAGAACTCAAAATTTTAACAGGATGTGGAACCAAAGAAGTCTTCAAGCATCACGAAGAAGTGATAAGTTTGTCATCAAATGTCTTGGGTTCATCCACAAATCTCATAAAAATAAAGTTTGTTATAATATAATAGAAGTTGAGATCAAAATTAATAGCGATGAAGAAGATTATCTACATGAAATTATTCTTACAAATGATGAAGAAGTAGAAGCTAAGCTTGAGCCTAAAGAACTCAAAGATGGTGGAAAAAAAGCTACTATGGATAAACTCAAAGAAATCAACCTAGGAGTTGAGGATGATCCCCGTCCAACTTTCGTCAGCGCCCTTCTACTTGATGAGAAAGTTAAAGAGCTAAAAATTCTACTTTGTGAATGTAGGGATTGCTTTTCATGGACATATTCTGAAATGCCAGGCTTATCCCCTGATGTAGTAGTAAATAAACTTATTATTAAACCAGATACAATGACTACTAAGCAAGCTCCTAGGTGAATGATATTGGAGATTAAAGAACAGGCAATTATAAAAACTAAGAAGCTGATCAAAGCAGGCTTCATCTGAGAGGAGAATTATGTAGATTGGATAGCTAACATTGTCCTAGTTAGGAAGAAGAATACCAAGTCCATGTCTGCATTGACTTTCGGGACCTAAATAAGGCGTGCCCAAAAGATGACTTTTCGCTTCAAATATCAGAGCTGCTAGTGGACAATACTTCCAACTACAACATGTTCTCATTCATGGATGGATCATCGGGATACAATCAAATTAAGATGGCTCCTGAAGATGAGAAGTACATATCATTTAAGATGTCAATTGGTATATATTGTTATACAGTCATGCCTTTGATTTGAAAAATGCTGGAGCTACCTATCAAAGAATCATGATGCGTATTTTTGATGAGTTGATTCACCAGAAGGTGGAATGTTATGTTAATGACTTGGTGGTGAAGAGCTTAAAATGTGAAAATCACTTTGAAGACTTGGACATTGTATTAGAGAGAATCATAAAATATGATCTCAAGATAAATCCTATAAAATGCACATTCAAGGTGTCCTCTCGAAAATTTCTCAAGTACATTATACGTCACAGAAGAATTGAAATCAATCATGCTAAAATCAAAGCAATTGTGGAGATGCCTCTTTTGAAGAGTTTGCGTCATCTCCATTCTTTATAATGATAGCTTCTATTCATCCAACGATTTATCTCAAACCTATCAGGACACTGCCAACCATTTGCAAAGTTGATTAAAAAGAATGCTCCATTAAAATGAGATAAAGAGTGCCAAGAAGTCTTCAATAGCATTAAAAGCTACCAGTTAAATCGACCAATCCTTGCAGTGCCTACTCCTGGGAAGCCCTTTATTCTATACACAACTGTATTAGAAGAGTCCCTTGGAGCATTATTGGCATAACACAATGAAGAAAGTTAAGAAAATGTTATTTATTAAATTATTCAGAGGTTGATAGAGTAGAAATGAGATACTCTCCGATAGAGAAGTATTATTTGGCATTATCTATACAGTCCAAAAGCTCTATCACTATGTGTTATCTCATAAGATTACTCTTATCTCAAGGATCGATCTACTGAAGTACTTGATGAGAAGATCAGCGTTGATATGTGGCTTGGCGAAATGGATAATATTGCTTTTACAATTTGATATCCCTTACGTTCTATAGAAAGCAGTAAAGGAACAAGTCTTAGTAGATTTTTTTACTGCACATCCCATCCCTGCGGACTCTTCTCTTAATGACGATTTGCTTGACGAGCAAATTATGCTCATTCATGAAAGAGAGAAATCACAAATTTGGAAATGTACTTTGATGGAACCTCATCGATCAAACAAGTCAAACCTCTAAAATTTCAAGGGCAAGAGTAGGAATTGACATCGTCTTCATAACACTATAGAAAGGAATAATGAGATGGTCATATGGGTTGATTGAGCCAAGTACTAATAATAAAGCTGAGTATGAAGCATTAGTAGCATGTCTTGAAGAAGCTATTTTCATAGGCATTCAAAATTTGCATATTTTCGGTGATTCTCAGCTTATTATAAATCAAGTACTAGGTATCTATGAAATCAACAAGCTTAAGTTATCTTTTTACCATAAGTGAGTTCTTGAGCTTATGAAGTAAATACCAAATATCAAACTAACGTGAGTCTCTCGATCTGAGAATAGCAAAGCAAATTGCTTAGCAAAATTAGCTAAGGAGGTGGCAAGTATGAATGGTGATTATGTCATGATCAGGATATTTACTTGACGAGTTTTAGAGCTAGCAAAGTATCAATCCCCACAGGTAGAGGAGTTATCAAATTTTACATAGCAGGAGGCAACTCTGGTTGCTCCTTATCCTCCCCAATATCAACAAGAAGTTATACCGAGAAGAGCTAAGACTGACATTACTTCAGTAAAGTAATATGAAGCCTTTATAGTAGAAGAGCCATATGATTGGAGGCAACCTTCATTGACTACTTTAAAGAAGGCAAGTTACCATGTAATAAATCACTAACAGCTTAAATCGAGAAGAGAATATTGTGTTATTCTTTCATCAACAACACTTTATATAGTAGATCCTTTGAACAAATGTGGCTACGATGCTTAAATATAGATGATGCTAGTAAAGCGATGGTTAAAGTTCATGAAGGACTTTGTGGTGCACATCAATCAGGTCACAAAATGGTAGTAAAGATCAAAAGGATGGACTATTATTGGCCATCTATGGTGAGAGACTGTATCAATCATGCTAAGAGGTGTCATGAATGTCAAGTATATGAAAATATAATCAACCAACCTCCAAATCCAATACACCCAACAATAGCATCCTTTCCATTTTAATGTTGAGGGTACAGATGTAATTGGACTAATTGATCCACCATCATTAGCTGGCCACCACTTTATCCTAGCAGTGACTAATTATTTCTCAAAGTGGGATGAAGTTATCCCATTTAAAGAAGTTACTACAGATTAAGTGTCAACTTCTTCACGTATAATGTGGTCCATAGATTTGGAGTGTCACGCCAAATAATTTCTGATAATAACACAGCTTTCAAAAATATAAAGATTTATAGATTTATCGATTGACACAAAATTAATTGATAATATTCTTCAATATATAATCCAAGAGTAAATGAGTTGGCAGAAGCCTTTAACAAAACATTGGTCAAAATACTCAAGAATATCCTCATTAAAAATAAAAAAGAATGGCATACCAAACTAATAGGGGCATTATGGCATATCAAACAACTTACAAGACACTGACTAAAGCCACTCCCTATTCATCAATATTTGGAACTGAAGTAGTTCTTCTGCTTGAAGTTAAGTTACATCACTTCGAGTAGCCATCCAATATAATCTAAATGAAAATCAAAATGCTTATTTTAGAATGGAGGAACTCGATGTGCTTGATGAAGTTAGATTGCAAGCTCATTAAAATTTGGAAGTTTATGGAGCAAAGATGTCCAGAGCTTTTGACCATATGGTGCAGCCTCAAAAATTCCAAGATGGAGAATTAGTCTTGGTGCTGAGAAGACTAATTATTCCTAATCGAAGAATTGGTGGCAAATTTGAACCTAATTGGGAGGGCTTTTTTATCATTGAAAAAGTGTATCAAGGAGGGGCATACCAACTCATTGACCTAAAGGGTGAAAAACTAATGCCGCCAATTAATGGTCGATACCTGAAAAAGAATTATACATGAGAAATACATTCTCGAGGTACAATAGAAATCCTCCTGCAAGACACAGGACATTTTTTTATATATCTATTTAGGTCAATATCATGCTTCATGCAAAGATGAAAACAATTATGTGAAAATTCTCCTGTTATACATAGGGAATTTTTATATTTTTATACATAGATGAAATCAATGTTACATGTTAAAACCCTCTTAAGATCAAATGTATCAACTCATACATTGATATATTTTCTTAAATTATTTTAGAGATTTTTCAAAGTGCTTTAGAATTTTCCCTACAAGACAAGGGCATCTTTATATATTTAGCTAAGTTGAAATCGTGCTGTAAGATGAGATCTTCAAATATATTCTGATTCAGGTTGACATCGAGCTTTAAGCTGAGATCCTTAAATATATCTATAATTATTTTTATTAAAGTTGTAGGCTCTTGCAAGGAATAAAAAGAATATATTTCTATGCATGAAATGATAGCCCTAAATATCAAAATTTTTTATCCCAGATTTGCCAAATTCTAGAGATCAAGTCAAAAGAACTCCTAATTTTGGAAGCTTCAATCAACTGAGTTGGAAAAACATCAACCTTTATATCTTCAAGTCTAGGACACAAATGGATTCCAAAGGTCAAACTCAACAAGCTCACAAATGGTCAAGTTGATGACGTTCTCTTCACTCAAGAAGCCACAGTGAAAGAGCCCTCGTTCATCAATCTGATGACAAAATCACCAACCCATCACAGCTTAGGTAAAAAACTCAAGTAGGCTCTAAAGGTCAAACTCAATAAGCCCAAATGTGACTGAGTTGCTGACGCTCTCCTCACTCAACAAGACGTAAGAAAAGGCCGTAGTGAAAGACCCCATGCTCGTTAGTCCAATGATGATAACTGTTTAATCTCAAACCAGATCCAACTTAGAGACTACAAGCAACCAGAATCCCAGAGATCTTTCTACCTGATCGATAGACCAAGATAATTTGAGAAAACTCTCAATTCAGAGCTGCCCTCAAGTTAATCTTTATATTGCCTACAGGGTGATATTTCAATCTATTCTCAAATGATCTGATCAAGCACAAAGCACAGATCAAAGCGAATTTCCTCATCAAGTCCATCAAAGAAGAAAGCACATGTTAGAGAAAGAAATTTCATAGTTCATACGAAGCCAATGATTGAACTAAAAGAATTTTGTGGTTATCCACTCTATTAAAGCACTCATTGTTGGATTGATAAGTCAAGATTTCAGATCTAATATAAGGCAGAAGGTTGGGTCATTTGTATGCACCCTTCAACAAGTCCGTCAAAGCAGCAAGCACTGGACTGAAGACATACATACACTTCCTAACAAGTCAATGTGGACAAACCAGGTCAATCTTTCATCAAGTCTGTCAAGCTTAAAATTAGGACAGAAGAAATTCCAATTCTCAAAAGAGGCAAACTAATTCCTTCATCAAACCTGACCAAGCATGAAGCTAGGGTCAGAGAAAACTCAAACCTGCAAATACATAGAAGAAAGAGATCTTCAACAAACCCATCGAAGTAGAGAGTATATGGTGGAAGAGCTTTTATCCAACCAACAAGTCGAGCCTGACAAATCAGCCAATTTTTTCATTTAACTCATGCAAACAGAAGGCATCATACTAATGAAAAATCATATCAAAGCTTTATAAGCTATTGAAATTGAACCAAAAGTGATCTAAGATTCATGGTCAACTCAAAAGGTCAACTAATTTTCAACAAACATGACTCACTACATGTGCGAGTCACATTTATTAATCCTCAGTTCATTTTTAAAAATGCTCACCTATTCCCTCTCCTTCTCCCTCTCACCCATTCCCTCTCTTTCTCTCTTTCTCAATTGCTCCCGCTCATTCATCTCTACCAAAACCCCAAGCATTCGTCTCCCTCTCCATTCGATTTCCCTCAATCGCATGAGACCTTCCCAATTCTTCTTTCATTCAAGCACTCAAATCATAAAGGCATGAAACACCGCAAGCCCTCGTCTTCTCTGTCCTCTCCATCCCTCAGCCACAACCATCCCCTTCGCTCTCCCTATCTCGGATCGAACAACAAGCATCTCATTTCTCTCTCCCTCTCCTTTTCTCTCTCTTTCTCTCTCTCTCTCTCTCTCTCCCTACCCCGTCCATCGTACTGTAGCAGAACTGAAATCCTCTCATATTCATTTGACTACTCCTGTGGTAATGTAGCGAATACATTGTAGCAAACATTATAGCAAATATATTGTAGCAATGTATTGTAGATTCACAAACAATTTATTATTTTTGTTTTCTTTCTCCCTTTTCTATCCCATTTGCTACAATACCCGTAACACCAATCTTCCATACAATCCAAAACTATGAGTCAAATTATTTATTATTATGGTTGGTTGTGGATGTGTAAAGGAATGGATGTGGATATATATATATATATATATATATATATATATATATATATATATATATATATATATATATATATATATATATATATATATATATATATATATATATATATATATATATATGTGTGTGTGTGTGTGTGTGTGTGTGTGTGTGTGTGTGTGTGTGTGTGCTTCTTTTTTTGTAGGTGTGAAGGTCACGTCACACTCATTAGGGCGTGACGAGATAAAAAATGGCTGTGGTATTGCAAGACACCACTCACTATGCTAATAGGGCATACAGAGTAAGCCAAAATTGTTCGATGCAGCCCCTTATGCTGAAATGCTACTGAAATTTTGACTAAATCTGGGACAAAAAAAGAGAAGGCTTAAATATGTAAAAATTATATATGTTTGCTACTTGCAAGTTTCAAGACCCCACTAATGCCCAATAGGGCATAGTGGGTGTGAAGACACGACTGTGGTGTCACAAGACACCCCTCGCTATGCTTATTAAGGCATACTGGATTAGCCTAAATAGTTCTGATGTAGCCCCCTATGCGGGGATAATGCTGGAATACTACTAAAGTGCTGCCAAAATTTTAACTAAATCTGGGACTTAGAAAATAAAGTGGGAGGTGAATATTTGCATATATATTTGATTTAAGCACCTGATTGAAGGCCTCGTTATGCTCATTAGGGCATAATGGGATTGAAAGTCAGTTGAGGTGCTTAAAAATATCAACCGTCATGCTTATTAGGGTGTGACGGGTAGGACAAAATAATTCTGATGTAGCCCCCTATGTGGAGATGATGTCAGAATACTATAAAAGTGATGTCGAAATTTTGACTAGATTTAGAACTTAAAAAAAGTGGGAGGAGAATATTTGCATATATATTTGTTTTTATGTAGGTGATTGAATGCCTCGTTATGCTCATTAGGACATAACGGGATTGAAAGTCAATCAAGGTGCTTCAAAACACTAACTGTCATGCTCATTAAGGCGTGACAGGTAGGCCAAAATAGTTCCGATGTAGCCCCCTACGCGGGGATGATGCCAGAATACTATTGAAATGTTGTCAAAATTTAAACTAAAATTTGAGACTTAGATAAATTTAAAGGGAAATCATCTAAATTGAAATTGGATAAAAAAATACATAATGAATACAAAAGTAAATGTCAAACTAAAGAAAAGAAGAGGAAGAGCACTTACAAAATATTTTAAGCAAATGGATATAAAACTTGATCTAGAGTTGAGGATAAATTCATATTAGATTTGAAGTCCTTTTAAAATATAAACAAATCATATTTAATATTAAATGAAGTAAATATCTCAATTGAATATTAAATGATAAATGATTGGTGGGAAGTCTAAATGTCCAATTCCAAATTGAAAATAAAGTGTGTAAGAAATTTAGTAGCTTTCTTATAAGCACAAAATTAGTTAGGCAACTCATGATCATTCATGAATGTAACCTTTAAAAAGACCATTTGGCTATGACATTTAAAATTGAATTTGAAACATAGTGAGATTTGTGATATATCTAAGTGTCTATCTTCAAAACAAATAGGATCCAGATGAAATTTATAAGAGGTTTTCACTATAACTGAATGACCTATTTGCAAGTATAAACAAGACTCCTTAATGAATAATTGGCTTGTATTCAAAAGAAGCTTGAATTCAAATAAACTTTGCTTAAAGTGTGCATAATAAGCTATCTGTGCAAAAAAAAAAAAGTTGAATATGACGAGTAAATAAATATTTAAAAGCTTGTTAAATGTCTACAAGCTAAATAATTATTGATATTTGAAAAATGCAATAAACATGTTGAGCATAAATAAAGTTGAGATATTTTGAATCAAAAGTATGAAGTAAAAAGAAATACGCCACTGGATCTGCAATTCTTTATACAAGCAGATAGAAGGTGATGCTAAATCAAATTCTCTATGAATTATGGAGCTTCTTTCAATCTAAAAATTAAGAAATTTTATTCTAATTATAGTTTTCAAGATCAACGATTTAATTAATTATATGAAATTATCTAAGCTAGAAATATCTGCATGGGCCCCGACACTACGCTGAATGCTTAAACTTAGTGTCTGAGGATGCTGCGTGGGTTGCTTCTCGGTTTGGTCTCAGGATTGGTTCCAGGTTAACAAAACCTAAAAATTTAATTATTATAAGAATTTTAACTTATTGAAATATCTGAAAAGCTAATTTTGTCATATAATAGTATATCAGATCCTCTATTATTACACTAATAGAGTCGATAGGATCTGAAATAATAAATTAAATGATCAAGCAATCAATTTACCCCAATGATGGCTATCTTGAATGGTGATTTCAACTGGAAGGGATACTTACCATCAAAATGTGCTTACAAGCTCAAATTAAACTAATCAAAATCAAATGTCAATACAAATATGAAATCAGATAAATTACTAAGTGTTAAATACTTAAATGAAATTCAATCTCTAAAAACTTAAAGCTAAATTATAATCCACCTTCCACAATTATTTGCCGGAGGTAACAAATCAAGAAAACTCTAGCTCAAAAAGGAGCTAATGTCAAATCAAGTGCTCTACTATGTTCACTCTCAATCAATCTCACACCAATAAGGATGTGGCCCATGTCCTCTGATTGCGTGGCTTGGCCAGTAGGCTCCACATACGATGTTGTTTTGACCAGAGTTCTCTGATCGGGTGGTTGCAACCAAATGGAACCATTAGATTTTTGATCACGATCATAGCCCGTATGCTCCCCAATGGCTCTACCCTTTGAGTTGTGAATCATAGGATACACCAAATAGGGCAAAAAGCCTTCTATCAGCTAAGATAGACTTAAGCCTTTATCCTTATAACTTAGTAATTAATTGTAGGTTTCACTCAAATAAAATTAAAACATGAAATAAAAATAGCCCAAAATACTTAAGCAACTTAAATGAAACCCTCCTCTAAGTTTAACATGTCCTTCACACTTAGAAAATTTAAACCTAAAGTCCTAAGCTAAGCATACCACACAAACCTTCAAAGCACACACATTAACCTAAGTCATCACTTCTAACCTTAGGATAGGTCGGTGCATGGTTTAATGTTATGTTTTATTTTGTGATATATATTTTAGACTGGATGTTAGGGTACATGCTCATAGAATGAATGGTAGGATGTTCTTTGTCTAACTGTTCTTTTCTATAGGGGATTGTGCTTAAGGGGTGCTATCATAAATAAAAATATAAATGCTTCTTGCTTGTAGGTGCTTTATACCCCTAAGCATAATCCATAGTCTAGGTGGACTTAGTCACTCATGTGCGGGGTGATAAGTCCAATATACATGCTTGGGATGTGTGTGGTGTGATTTAACTAACCTTTATTTTGCAGGTGTTAGTTAGATTTTCCTTTTCTTTTTCATGTAAAAATTTATATAATTAGAATTTTGGAATGATTTGTTATGGGGATTAGGATGAGCATTGTTCATAAGATCCTATCTTATGTACCATGTGAGGCCTTGGAGCATCCACCTTCCAACCATCCAAAGGAGGAACCAAAGGATTAAAAGAAGAAAGGAGAAGAAGAAAGAAAGAAGAAAGAAGAAAAAAGAGTAAAGCTTGAAGACACCCATAACAATGAATTCATTTGCTTAAATTGTAATCTAATTCATTTGTAATCCGGGTTGTATAAGGGTAGAGCTCGGCTACCCAATTTGATATTTGGATTTGTGCAATGGTGACCGACCACAAATGACCATTTATTCTTTTTGCTATTACTTATAAATTGTTTGATAATTTGTTTAGTTTTTACATTAAATGTCATACTTTTCCTAGCTTCCGCCTTGGCTTATATATGGCCTGGATGTGGATTAGACTCTTTAGGGAAAATAAATCTTTTACCCAACTTAACAACTCAAAATAAAATTAAATAACTCATAACCCCACCAAACGCTTAGGATTAAAATCAAGATAAAAGAACTAGCAACCCCTTAACTGGATGAGCATTTCTTTATAATATTATGCATAAATGCATCTTATTTCACTCTTGATTGGAGGGCTTCCACCTTTGCCAGAGAACCCGGCTTGACCTTTGAGGGCCGTGGTGGAAACTCACCTCCTCCCTTCTCACTGATTTTGGGCCAACAATCTTATTTCTCATGCATTAGTCATAAAACTCCTATTAGCTTGAGTCAAAATGATTGTCCAAAAAAAATGAAAATAAAATAAAATTTGAATTGCATTAGATTAGGTCATTTGAAGCATACCCTTTACATGATATAGTCTCTTTAGGGAGTGAGTTTAAGGACTTAGTCCCTTTCTAAATTAAAATAGCTTAACTATCTTGTATAAACCTAATGACTTGCCTACATGTATGTAAAATCATAGGAGGAGTTAATTTGCGGCCACCCTCAGGCGGTTGTAAGTCTAAGTTGTTGGGTAGTTTGTCCTCTCTTATGGAGACAAACCAATTGCTCATTTTTCACCTTAGATTTAGGTTATGCCTCCGGCCCCCGCCAGACCTCCCTAGATTTAGGTTCTGAGGTTGCTTCTCCCCTTTGTGGGCCATAAGCATAATTCCTCACCTCTTAGGTAATTTCTTAATCTTGTGTTAAGGAATCTTAAGTCCTAAATTTCTAATGGAAAATGAAACTCAAACAAATTAAATCAAATTCTAAAATGTAAAGCCCGACTATATAATAGTTTGAGATGCTCACCAAGTTTCCTAGCATCATGGGCATCTCCTTCTTATCTTTCATTTTGGCTTCGGTAATAACTACCTCTTTTGATCAATCCTATTTGATCTTCAAAAATACAAACCAATCGATTGATAGTCCTTCCCTGTTGAAATCTTCAAAGACAACGATCATTTACCTTAATTAAGAGTTTTCCTAAGAGATCATGTCCTTTAGGATGTAATTAACTATGGGGGCTTGCTCCTGTAGGGAACTTAATGAACCCAATTTAAAATAAACCTTGCTTTACTTTTTCATGTAAAGTAGGGGAAGAATCTCTGGTATGTATGCAGACCCATCATCCTTAGGAGTCCGTATTGAGGTGATTGGTTCCATTAAATGATAGTGACTTCTGTCTTTCGAGATAATACACTATTTCATTGATGACGTATCTGATCACCTGAATAAGTACATCTGTGAATCTATGTGGCGTCTTACAAAGATCAATTTTTGTAAGGGTTCTTCTTTCTTTTCTCCCCGCAGATTTGAAAGGTGACTCCCTTATAGAACATTTTCACCACAGTAAGCCTTCTCTATGGAAAAAGGGCCTTACCAAGTGGGTTAAAACTTGCCTCCCACATTTTGATGGGAAATAATTAGTCTCCTTAGAACTAAAATAAGGTCTCCTACTTGAAAAGCTCTAGAACAGACTGACTTATTGTGAGCTTGAATAATTTTGGCTTTATACAACTTGAGGTTCTAGCATGCCCTGAGGTGTCTCTCCTTAAAACCTTTGAGCTCTTCTAACCGCAGCTTGACATTCTGCCCTGTAATAATCTTGCTACCCACAGCTATCCTTAGTGATGGGAGTTGGACTTCTAATGGTAGAACAACTTTAGACCCATACACCAAGGAAAATGGGGTAGATTGAGTTAGAGTTCTATATGTGGTGCGGTAGACCCACAAGGCTTCAACCAACTTCTTATTCCACTATCGCTTGTCATCATCGAGTGTCTTCTTTAATAATTGGATGAGAGTTTTGCTGAATGCTTCTGCTAGAATGTTTTCCCTTGGATAATAGATGCTGGAATATCTCCAATCTATGTTGTGATCTTGGTGCTCTTGAATGTAGTACCACTATTGAATAAAATTTATTGAGGCACCCTGAATCTATATATGATATGGTTCCTGAAAGACTGGAGCACATGATGAGTTGTGACCCCTATGAGTGGGATTTCCTCCACCCACTTAGAAAAGTAGTCAGTGGCAGCTAGAATAAATCGGTGACCCTTGAAAGAAGGAGGATCGATCGAACCCACTATGTTAGTGCCCAAACACTTAAGTGGCCATGAGGCCTATGTAGGATGTATATTGTTTGGTGGTTGATGCAGGACCACACCGTGCACCTGATATTAGTGGCATCTCCTAGCTACATGCATGCAGTCTGTAATCATCGAAGGCTAATAGTATCCTAGTTTTTTGATCTTGGATTTCATCTTCGGACAGAACTGGTGAGCTCCACATAAACCTGAATGTATCTCGGTCACGATCTTATAGGCTTCGTGTTTGGCTAAACAACATAACCACATTTGATTGAAAGACTGCCGATATAAGGTTCCACCCACGAGAACATAAGAGAGAGCTCTCTGCTTCACTTGATGGGCTAATGACTTCTCTTGAGGTAGTTTGCCTGTCTTTAGTTAATTCGTGAATGGTGGCCTCCAATCTGACTCATCATCCTCTTTGGCAACCACAACTTCCCCTTCAAGAGAGAGCCTCTCGATGAGTTCAACATCAATCAAGAATAAGATTTATCTATTTTAAACCCTTATTGAAATGGACTCATCTTCTAGGCATTACAAATCCTTGGCAAGCTTGGCCAATGCATCTACTATAACATTATCTCCTCAAGGAATCTTATAAATAGTGACCTATAGGATCTGAGCCAACAACTCCAAAGTGTACTTGTGGTAATGATGAAGCTTAGGCTTTAGAACTTTGTAAGACCTAGCAATTTGGTTGATGACGAGTTGAGAATCCCAAAAGATGCTGATGCTCTGGATGCATTATGTAATGATTAATTCCAGACTGACAATCAAAGCCTCATATTCGGCTTCATTGTTGGTGCATGGATTAGACAGATGATATGCGAATCTCATCACATCGCGATCTAGAGTTAGGAGGACTATTCTTACCCCTGCTTTCCCCGGAAGAGTAGATCATGGTTCCTCTCCTTTTTGAGAAGCCGCGCTATCAAAATATATCTCCCAATGATGAATGCTAGTGTCTCCTTAGTTCATGATTTGTTCATCAGGGAGGTCATTACTAAGCAAAAAATCAGCAAGAAGTGGGTGTGCTGCTAAGAAATCTGCTAGTGTCTATCCTTTTATAACACGAAGGGGTACGAATGTGATGTCAAATAATAATAAAATCATAAATCATCGTGTCAACCATCCTGATAATATTGGTTGTGTCATGAGATATTACAGTGGATTGATTCTAGAGATCAAATTCACCTTATCGGAAAGCATGTAATGAGGGAAAGAGAAGAGAACTTCTCTTTCCTTCCCTAATCCTTAAGTAATTTTTAAGGTAAGTTCAAATTTTAATTTTATTTAGGTTAATGTTTTGATTACATCTTTTAATCAATCCTAATTTTATATAAACCCTAAACAAACCTATTCAAAAAGAAAGGCATTTTAAGATTAAATAAAATGAGTCAAAATTTACATAACACACATTACTTCATTTCTTTCCCAACATATATAACATGCATATCGATGGACCCTAAACATATATATATACATGCAAATGAGAGTAGTTAACATACTTTATGATGCATGCTAAGTAATCCATTTAAGAAAATTTAGAAGTTGAATATGCATGATTTTTCTTAAGTAGAAAAGGTTTTCCTTATCTAAATTTATACATGCATACATGAAAGTAGGAAAGACATTAGTGAGTACAGCGCCATTGTTAACCAGAGATGTAAGTCATAAGACCTACTTAGGGCTACTTACAATCTCGCAACCTCAGATTTTTCCAGACTAATATACCACTTTACTTAAATATAAACATGCATATAAAAGAAATGAAGTAGAAAAAGGAAAATGCAAAAGTTGTTTAATGGATTCATTTTTGTTTATGCAATTTATGCATGCAAGTATAGGAAATCATTCTTAAGTGAGAGTATAGGGATGAATAGGATTTGGAATCAAGTAAGTGTTGGGTTCTTTTCAAATGAACCCTACATCTTACTAACTCCTATTCAAAACTATGCTAACATAAGAAAGAAAGGAAACCTATGCTAAACATGCTTTATAATCCATCACATGCAAGTTTATAATTAAAGTATAAGAAGCATACTTTTAGATTTGATATTTTATTTATAAGTTTTGAAAATATTTTGGATTTAGTAGTGATAATAGCCACTCATATTTTACTTTAGCCAGCACATGCACATTTGACATAAAGTAAACAATTTTCATTTTAAAATTTGAAACATGAAATTATGAATGCATGAATCACATGACATACAACTTAACATGTTGGGAAAGATCCAAAGCAATGAAAGCATGTAAACAAACTCACCTTACTTAAATCCTAATGGTATTCTTAAAGAATAAAAAATTTTAGAATAAATCAAAGTGAATTTTAAAATAATTTTTGTTTAGTTTGAAATTTGATTTAATGTTAAAATGGTGAGATGAGTTTGTTATTCCTAACCCATTTTTACATGTGTTTTATATTTTTGTTTAATTTTTAGATAATTAAATCCATTTTTAAGCATTGATTAGGTTAAGGTATGAATTAAGTGGCTTAATTAACCTTTACCTACACCACCTTAGAAAAATTAACTAAGTAATTATGAGCCAATGACATAAAACCCACAAGGTATTTAAATTTGTAGTGCATCTAATAAGAAAAAGGCCTAATGCAATTTGTCTCCCAATTAAAAGTGAATTAAGCTAATAGATTTAGCTTAAGTACTTGTAAAACACCCTTTCATACTAATGAAAGTGGCTTTAATTTCCATAATTAGACTTAGGCTATTAAACACCTAAGCATCTACTCAAGGTAAATTAATTAAGTTCTAGAACTTTTTAGAATTTTTTGAAAATTGATTAAGGGGATAAATAATTCATTAACTCTTAATTAAGAGGGGATTAAGGAAAGAAAAGGGGATTTAGGAAATAGCATAGGGGAAATGCCCCAAAATTATTCCATAAAACTCTTGCCCACTGGATCTAACCTTAATCAAGATTAATCATAGGGCAAATCCACTAATCACATCTTAATTGCCCATAATTACATGAAAGGGGTAATTAAGAAATGAAATAACAATTTTCCCAATTAAGCCCTTAATAAATCTCAAGAAAATTACGGGAGGCAGATGTCATCCCCTAAAATGAACCCTAGAAGTGTGAGATTAATTGTTGAACTAATTAAAGAATAATTAGCTAATTAAGATTCCCAAAGAAACCCAAATTCAAAGAAAAGGATAGTTCAAAATCTATTAAAATCATTTTTAAAATATTCTAAATGAAATTATCTTTCCATAACATTTTTTTTCTTTATTTTTCTGATTTTTTTATGTAGAGTTATGAATTTTAGAAGTTCTATGAATTAATTAGGAATTATTTAGGCATTTAACTAATCCCAACTTAATCCTCAGCTCACGGCGCAACGTGTGGCGGCGGTGGTTAATGTGCTTTACATGCATCGAGCCGTGAGGGTGTGGCTTAAATATCACATTTCAAATGGCGGCGGTGGCGCACGTGCTAATATTCATGACCGTCCGATCAAAGATCGAACGGCTAAGGCTTCACCCACAGTTTTAAAAGGGGGAAGGATTTCTAAAATGTGTTAAATAATCTCTGCCATCCATCTAAAATGTGCGGATGGATGGCTGAGCTAAGCCAAGTTCTTCCCCGAGGATCAATGGAGACCATCCATGATCCAAGGGGAGATCCGAGCCTGATCTAGCATGGAATCATACAAAACTCAACCCATACCATCTAAGCATAATTTCCAACCTATCCAATGGTTGATTTCTCATGCAATGAACATTTCTTTCAAAATAGACAAACACCAGCTAAGTGATCAGAAAATTACATACCTCGCTAGAGGTGATCACCGACGCTCAAGCTCGATGAGGTAGGTTCATCTGGTCGAGACGAAGCCTTGTTGAAATTTCTAGGCCTTGGGATTAAGTGGATCAATGGGTAGACCAACACCACTTCACTTAGGCATCCACTTTGATTGAATTGATCCTCTCCTTGCTATGAGAACTTTAATCAGAGCTTAGACAAGTTCAACTTGACCCTCTGATGTATTGTGCAAAAGGAATTAGATTAAGATCAAGTATAGAGGAAGTTAGCTAATGGATTGATCTCTCATATTTTGTACCGTGCAAAATCGAGAATTAGGGAATTCAAATCCTATCTAAGAAGTTTAGGAAGTCTCTGAGATGATTGCTCTAGGTTCCTAGGCTCCAATCGACAGTGAGTGAGGTGAAATTTCATTGAATTAGGGGGAGTATATCTCCCCCTATGGCAATCGAACGGCCGAGCATAAGCTTGCCATTTTGATCCAATTGACCAGATTGGAGAGGTTGTTTTGATGGTTTTGAGTGTGCACATGGTCAGTTTGATCCTTTGAGTGGAATGCCAACTTCCCATGTACTGAATTTGAGCTTATGAGGGAATTTAAAAACTCAATTTCAAGCCATGTGGTCGGCTTTGGTCTATGGGTCAAATGGGCTGACCCAAACCCATTAGGTTGGGTGCACCACTCATCACTAAGTCCCCTTAAGCTTTTACAAAAGCCTTAAGTGATTGTGAATAGTGTATGACCAAATTACCCATGGGTCAGGCCAAAATTTGTTTTATGGCCTAGGGGTAAAATGGTCATTTTGCTATTTTTCTACTTTGGACATGTTGGGTATGTGGAGAAACTATGTTTTGCCAAGTTTCATTAGATTTGGAATCCATTTGATAGGGTTTGGCTCATGTTGACCCATTTAGGTCAAAATGGGTCAACTTGGGTCAAGTTGACCAATAGATCAAATTGGGTCAAACTAAGGGTTGGTTCAAGTTGGTATGACCATTTGAAATGTTTTGGAGCCTTTGGTTTGGTTCATATGACTTTAATTTTGGTCAAATGGGTCAAGTTGACCTATTTGACCCATTTGACCTATTAGAGGTAGGTCAAGGGTAGGTTTAGGTTAGGTTAGTCATATGGAGTGGATTTGTATCTTCATTTACAATCAGTTTGGGTTAAGTTTAATTTTGGCTCAACATGACCCCTTTAGGTCATGTTAGGTCTAAGGTCAATTAGGCTAGGTTGGGTCTAGTTGGCCAATTGAGGCTTTGGTCAAGTTCCACAAGTGATTTGGAATGGACTTGACCTATTGGTTTCAATCAATTTGGATTAGATCAAGTTTTGACACATTTTGGCCCCTTTAAGTTAAAATGAATCAACTTGGGTCAAGTGGGCCAATTGGGCTAGGTTAGGCTCAAACGTTGGCTTGGTCAAGTTCAAACATAGGTTATATATAAGTGAACTTTGATCAATGGTTTCAATCAATTTGGCCTATGGTGGAATTTGGCTATGTAAGATTTCATTTTAGGTTAAGTGTTGACTTGGTCAACCCTTAGGTTTGACTTGGTTTGACTTGGTTTGATCCAATTTGATTGATTGATAATCCCATGATGATTGTTGATCATGATGAGAGGGATATATGAGTTTGGTTCAATCCAATTTGGTTAGGATCAAAAGTTGGCTCATAAGGGTACTTTAGGTAACTTTGGGTCAAGTGAGCCTAAGTGGGTCAAATGGCTTGGTCAAAGCTTGATTTGAAGTTGATTGATCTTGTATGACTTATGATTGAAATATAAATCCATTTATAAGTGGTTTGAAGTAAAATGAGTTTTGATCCATTTGAAAATATCATATTCAAAGGAAGAATATAAAAGGGGTCTTGGGTTTGATTTTTTTATTTGGGTTTTGATTGTTTGATTGATGATTGGATTTATATATGAGCTCATAATTGTAGGATTGATTGAACAATGATACAAAATCAAGGATTTAGCTTGATTTGAAGATGATTGACTAAGTTCAAGATTTTGACTTGAAAGGCTTAGATTTGATTTTTGAGTTGATTTGAGTTTGATTTTTAGAGTCGGTTTTGATTATTTAAATTTATATTTCATTTATATATGTGAATATAAATCAGAATATAAATGGATCATGAGAAAGTTTCAAGGGTTTGAGGTGGTTTAATCATGATTTGGGTTAAATCCATTAAAGGCAATTTAAAGGATTTAAGAGAATTTTTAATTTGAAATTTAATTTTTGAATTGGATTTGATTGATTTATATATGAGAACATAAATAAGAATACAAATAAGTTTTGAGAAAATCCCATGAATCTGAATAGGATTGATCAAAGTTTATGTTAAATCCATTAATGGAAAATTAAGAGATTTAAGAGAATTTCAAGCATTTTAAATTTGGAATTTAATTTTTGAGTTGGATTTAATTGATTTATATTTATATTTAATTTATTTATGAGAATATAAATGAAAATGTAAATAAGTTTTGAGAAAACACCATGAATTTGAAGTGATTTGATCAAATTTTAGAGTTGATTTTGGCTAAGTCCTTTAATGGAAAATTTAAAGGACTTAAGGAAATTTTCATGAATTGATTTGGAATTTGAATTTGATTTGATGGGTTTGAATTTATATTTTATTTATATATGAGAATATAAATGGATCATGTGAAAATCTCAAAGGTTTGAATAGGTTTTGATCATAATTTTGGCTAAGTCCTTAAGAAAGGGTTAAGGACTTAGGAAATTTGAACTTAGGAATTTTTGATGGATTTTGATCATGGGTTTCAATCATGGAATTGAATGATGGATTTCAATCATGGAATTGATTTTAGTTTGGAGAAAATCAAATAGAATTGATTTGGAGTTTGACTTGAAGGAGGGAAAGTGGAATGGTTTAAGCTAAGGGTAGGAAATTTCTTAACACTCCTAAGGCATGACCTATTCCTATGGCTAACTCTTCTAAGTCTTCTAGGGCTAGGGGAGTGTCCACCTAATCACTAGATGTGTCTTAAGACTAAGGAACTTTTAAAGTCTAAGAGAAGTCCTATGTCTAAGATGGAGGTGTTGAGATCTCTTTCTAAAAATGAGGTCAACACCTACCGAGGGGGATCTTATCAACTCATAAACTATAAGGGAGAGTGCCCTATACTTCCAATCAACGGGCTTTACATAAAGAAATACTGTCCATAAATATTATTTGAAAGTAATCATCAATAAAACTTCTTTTCATATCAAATTCCACCTCTTATGTGTTAGAAACATATTTTTCTTGCGAATCTGCCATGATGTGTTTAGGGTAGGTGTAAGAAAACCCAAGCAGCATCCTATCCCTCCACAACACAAACACGAACCATATTCAATCCTCCAGTACTACTAAGATAGGTGTAAGAGAACCCAAGGGGCATCCTATTTTGATTAGTACAACTATGTTAGGTGTAAGAGAATCCAAGATGCATCCTTTCTTAGTAGAGGAACATTCTTACATGTTTAGGATAAGTGTAAGAGAACCCAAGCGTCATCCTATTCCTTCTTCCACAACACAAACAAATGCATATCTTTTATCTCGAGCTACTTTGATGTGGGAGCAAGATCCTATCACTCATTAGGTCCGATATATTATCTCTTGCTATGTATGTCATGGTCCTCTGGCAGATGTGAGTCCCCACACTTTCTTCCTGACTTGACCATTGCAAACTAATGAGTGCCTTGTTAGTTTTGTAGGTCTTATCACACAACCAGTGACCTATGTCACCCTAATGGTCACTTGTCTAGCGGATGTGAGTCCTCGCACTTTCTTCCTGACTTGATCATTACAAACCAACAAGCGCCTTATTAGTTTGGTAGGTCTTACCGTACAGCTGGTGAGCTACGGCATGTTGACTTCGTTTAAGAGGATGTAAGCCTACATGCTTTCTTATTAAATTAGCCATCAAGAACTAACTAGGTCAAGTATATTTGAGGTTTAGGATAAGTCCCCGTAGGCTCCTTTCCTCCTGACCACTTCAAGATTGGGTTTAGTCCTTACAAAAGACTCTTACTAGAGTGTCTACACCTTCTTTGTGACGGGCACCTTAGGTTGGTTTGTTATTGCCATGTTGACGGTGAACCACCAGGTGGATACACCACTCTTGGCAGATGTGAGTCACCGCGCTTTCTCCTTAAGTTGGCCACCGAATACCTGCAGGCTTTCTTTTACAGGGTTTTGGATAACACCCCTAGCGATACCTCCCCTACTGATATATTACCTTGCTAATATGTCACCCTAGTGGTCACTTGTCTAGCGGATGTAAGTCCCTGAGATTTCTTCCTGACTTGACCATTGCAAACCAATGAGCGCCTTATTAGTTTGGTAGGTCTTAACGTGTAGCCCGTGAGCTATCACGTGTTGACTTTCTTTAAGAGGATGTAAGCCTACATGCTTTCTTCTTGAACTAGCCATCATGCACTAACTACATCAAGTATATTTGAGGTTTAGGATAAGTCCCCCAAAGGCTCCTTTCCTCTTGACTACTTCAACCTTGGGTTTATTCCTTACACAGGACTCCTCGCTTAGTAGTCGCCCTAGGTCGGATAGCCCCTATCGAGCCAAAGATAGACCATATTGGTGATCAGTACCTCTTTGGAGAGATGTAAGTCTACACACCTTCTTTCTAGACTGATTGTCGCAAATCAACGGGCACCTTAGGTTGGTTGGTTATCGCCATGCTAATGGTGACCCACCCGGTGGATACACCACTTGGCATATGTGAGTCCCCGCGCTTTCTCTTTGAGTTGGCCACCGAATACTTGTAGGCTTTCTTTTACAGGGTTTTGGAAAACATTCCTAGTGGCACCTCCCCTGTGGGCACTCTATTTGGATCGCATCATTAGCGAGCCCATTTAGACACTACCATGGTTACTCTTGGATTGGACAGTCCCCCTTTCCTAGTAGCCACTCCTATCATTGGAGAACTTGTTCAGTGGATGTGCAGATTCTCCCTTGGTCTAGTAAGTCTGAGATAGGACTAGGGTGATATAAGCTCCTTCTCAATGTAGTTCCTTGTAAGCCAATAGGGTCCACTCAAATATAAAATAAATAAGATATATCTTCGCTTGTGGATTAGGAATTCAAGCGCCCAGTGGACCCCTTTCATGAGCAGGCATCCTATCTTTAGGATAGTGTCAGCAAAACTTCCTGTAGGAATTGCCTGACTACTTTAAGTAGAGATAAGTCCCCGAGTCTGCGCTCTCTCAATAGTCGCCCTTAGGTCGGGTTCAACTTGTTGTGCCACCACCGTGTCACCCCGACAGTCATCTTCGCTTTGAAAAATATAAGTCTATTAGACAGTCTTTCCAGCATGACCATTGTAAACCGACGGGTAGCCTTATGTTGAGTCTGATTTGTTGCACAAATGACCAATCACCCTAGTGGTTCCTTATTTAGGAAGATGTGAGTCCCCGCGCTTTCTTCCTACCTTGACCATTACAAACTGAAAGGCACCCCTTTGGTTGGTTATTGCTACCCCACGTAATTCAATCTAATGACACTATATTAGCTACTTTCGAGTTGATATAATTCCCCTAGAGGCATTCATTCAGTAGTCACCCTAGATTGGGTCCAATTTGTTGCATCCAACAGATCACCCCAGCGGTTGTTCCTTGCTTTTGGAGATGTAAGTCTACTATGCTTTCTCTCAATCATAGTTGTTATACACTAAAAGGAAACCCCTTAGATCAGACAGTTCTACCATGTGGTCAGTGGACTACCCCTTTGGATTGGTAAATCTGAGATAAGCCTAGGCCAACATAAACCCTTCTCAATGCAATTCGTTGCAAATTGATAGGGTCCATCTTGAAATCCAAAAACCTAAATAAACAATCAATTAATTTCTCTCCAGTGAGACATCAATCATCCCGATCCCCAGTGAAGTCAATTAAATCTAATTCAAACTTGCATTCCCTAGTGAGTGCACTCTCAAAAGAAATCCAAACCCTCCTTATCCTTAGTGGATAACTTGAACCTTCTTCCCTAGTGAAAGGTTCATGCATCTATCCCCAGCAGATACTCTACCCAAATCATACCTTGTATCTGAATCAAAACCTCTTATCCCTAAAGGATAACTTCAATCGGCCTCTCTAATGGAAGGTTCACATGTCTAATCCCTTGATAGACCCCTTCTTCCTCCCTTATACCCTTGGCATGAGTGGAGTTGCATTGCACTAAGATCTTGATTCCTTCTAAACCTTGAGTTTAGGAGTAGATCATTTTCGTTAGTGCTTATTATCCTTCGGACATTGTCATGCCACCAATAGTGTGCCTGTCCTTGCCGTCACAACACCTATTGGGCACCCTTTTATTGACCTCACTTTTGGAGTGGGCACTCAACTTACTCATCATATATTTAGGACTCTTATAGACACTAAGAGTTTTTTAGTCTTAAGACACTTCTAGTGATTAGGTGTACACTTTAACCTAACCCTAGAGACGTAGAAGAGTTAGCCATAGGGTTAAGTTGTGACTTAAGGATTTAGGATGGCTTGCCTACCCTATAGCCCAAACCCAATCCTTGGTTCCTTCTTTTAAACCAAATCTCAAATTTAAATTCAAATTTCAAAATTAAATCCAACTATCCAATGATTGAAATCTATCACCAAATTTAAACTCCAAATCTCTTCATAGGCCCTTTGATTTTATCTTATGGAGTGAGCCATAACCAAATCCAAATCAATCCCAATATAATTGATTTTGTCAATTATCAAATCTAATCTCAAATCAAAATCCAAATCATAAATTAATTTTAAATTCTAAATGATTGAAACCCATGATTAACTTCAAATTCCAAAATCTCTTCCTAAGCCATATGAACCACCTTCATGTGCTCAGCCAAAACTCCTTCAAACCAACTCAAACTTGGTTAATTTCTTTATAAATTAATCATTCCTTCATTAATGTTCACAAATATAAATGAAATCTAAATTCAAATATTTCAAATCAAATCAAAACAAATCAAACCAAATCAAAACCCAAGTTAGCCCTTTTGGCTTACATCCCTAAGCTTAATCTAATTTTCTTCCAAATCACTCCAAGCTCAAGTGATTTTTTCATGACCCATTTATATCTTCATTTATATTCATAAATATAAATGAAATATAAATTCAAATGACTAAAACCAAACTCAAATAAAATCAAATTTGCAATTTTAGCCATTTTAGCTAAACTTTTGAACTTGGCTAAATGAAACATAAATCAACTCAAAACTCATGTATTTCTTCATGAGTCAATCATTCCTTCAATAATTGATCCAAATATAAACATAGACCACCATTATCTAACCAAATCCAAGTCAACCAAAGTCAAGCCCAAGTTAACCCTTATAACTTGAAATTGTCATATGAACCAAAACCTACTTGGCTCCAAACCAATTGCAATTGCATTTATATTTCAATCCTAAGCTCATATGTGAGTTCAACTAAACTTGAGTCATAGCTTGATCAAGCCAATTGACTTATTTAGGCTCACTTGACCCAGAGTGACCTAAAGGACCTTTTTGAGAAAATTTCTAATCCAACCCAAATTGAATTGAACTAAGCCCATCTAAACCTCAATCATGATCAACAATTATCATAGGGTGAACATGACCAAGTCAACACTTAGCCCAAATGAAACCCAAACTAGATAAAATCTATCATATGCCAAATTAATTGAAACCATTGACTCAAACCCATTCATAATCAATGATTGAACATGACCAAGTCATCAATTGAACCAAACCAAGCCTAATTAGCCACTTGACCTAAGTTGACCAAAATTGGCCTAAAAAGCCAAAAATGGTCCAAATCATGATTTAATCTAAATTGATTATAACCAATGACTCAAGTTCATTCCAAATCACTTGTTGAGCTTGACCAAATCCATGATTAAGCCCAAGTTGGGCCAACCTAAACCAAATTGACCGAAAAGGTCAAATTGACCAAAATCCAAATTAATTCCAAATTAAACTAAACCAAAGTCTACAATCATTTTTGATCAACCAATTGAACTTGACTTAACACCTAACCCAACCTAATTTGGTCAAATTGGTCAAATTGGTCAACTTGACTAATTTGACCCTTTTGAATTCAAATGAGTCAAATTCAAACTTAGGCCAAACAAATCCAAATTAATTGAGCCAAAATATCCCAAATCATCATATGAACCTAACCCAAGCCTTAGTTTGACCGAATTTGGACAATTGGTCAACCCAACCCAACCTAGCCCAAATGGAACCCATTTGACCAAATGAAGCCAAATCCCTCCTAATTCATTTCCAAATCATCCTAAAAGCCAAGTGGGCCCAACCAAGGGGATTAGCCATCAAACCATGGGATCTAAACCTTAAAACCAATTGATTCAAGCCAAGTCAACTCTCTCATCCCCATAGCATCCCCTTTTCACTCAAAAGAACCTTCCCTTGACTCACCTTGCACACCTAACCCACCCTGGGTCGGCCAAGGAACTTTGGAAGTTTAGTTGACACCTCCAACCCAAACTAAGCACCATTTGGATCCAAACTCTTGCAACCTTGGCACAATGGATCCATGGAAGCCTCTGATCACTTCTTCCATCCTTGGCGTGCAGCCTAACCCTGATGGAGACAACTCCGATGGCCGGATGGTGGTGAGCCAATGAAAAACATGCGCACACTGCCATATCCATGATGGGCAATTGAGGGGTATATCCCTCAGTTCGAGTGGAAAACACATAGAATCGAATCGTGTGAGTCCCTAAGTCCATTCTGAACCCCTAGAGCATTTCCATGAATCCCGAAGCCCTCCTCAATCAGCATTCCTCTCCTCCGGGAAATGCCAAAATAGGACACCACCCATCCGAGCAATACTCTCTCTCCACAAAATAAAATCCAAATTTCTCTTAGCCACACCATCACCACACTTCATCGAGCACAACCAAATCAATTCCCGAGCTCCTAAGTGGCCAGAGGTGTAAGTTTAATCAAAGTCGAAGCCTTCACGTGTGAGGATTCGGTCAACCAAGCATCCCACACCAAATCAAGCTCAAACCTCCTCAACAGGGCCTTGCCTCAATTAAGTGAAGCTACCTCTGGCATTGCACCGCTGGACATTAGCTCCGGTGAGGTAATTCCTCAAAATCGTAGCTATATGAAAATCGTGCTTGGTCTTTTTCAAAGAGAATTTAAACTTCATGCAAAATTGGTTGTTAGATGTGTGTGTCTCGCTTCCCCAAAGGTGTGCGAAGAGTTTGGAGACAATCCAAGCTAGGGTGAGATCGGATTGAATGATAGAAGATGGATGACATCCGTCTTCCACCGCTCACGAATGAGATAGATCATGAGCCTTTCATCTCACATCATTGAGATGAACGGCTATGATCAAATCCCATGGAAGAGGCTCTGATTCTTTTTCTAAATTACAGATCGAATCATGGTCATCAGATCTTAGATCGAACAACCCACAGAGAATGCGCGTCCACCGCTGGCTGAGTCAATGAGTGAATGAGACTACTTAAATAGCTAATCTTGTCGTGCCACATGGAAAGCCTACCGCGTCAGCAGCCTCGTGACCCGATGGGATTAAGGCTTTAATTAGGGCTCATTAATTAGTTTTTAATCTTGAAATTTCCTAAAATTATAACTAATTGTAAAAAATCCAAAAAATACAAACTTAGGCTCATTTTGAAGATATTTTATAGGATAATCCATAAAAATTATAAGTAATTGATTTTGAATAGTGATTTTGGCTTAATTAGGTTTTTGTCAAAAATCTAATTAGCTTAATTACACCTTAATTAAAAACTCAATTGATCTCAAATTTATGTGGATATTTAGGGGATGATCTCTACCTCTCCTATTTTCTAGGATTTTATTGATTGCTTAATTAGAGAAATCATTTGAGTAAGCCCTACTCACTCTTTTAATATAATTAATCAAAATTAAGGAATGAACAGTAACTTGATTAATCATTTAAACATAATTATCTCTGTTGAATAGTAAGATCACTTAGGGAATGTGATTGGGGATACTTTTCCTAATTCATTTCCTAAGTCTTATTTATCTTTAAAAATCAAATTAATCAATGGGTTAATAGAATGATTAATTAATATTAATTAAGTGATTAATCTTCAAAATAAGAAAATCAGAACCTAATTGAATGTTTAAATGATTTAGGGATTAGGATTGAGGCTTTGCCCTTGATCCTTTCTCCTAAGTTAATTTCATCATTCAAGTTTAAACATAACCAAAATGTTTAATCAATTCATTAAAGGCTTAATGAAATTAAAATTAAAAAATTAATTCATCCACACCTAAGCGACCATTATTTGATCTTGGGTAGCTCCTTGGGTGTTCAATAGCCCAAAGTGAGAGATAATGAAATTATGATTAGCTCACATGTGTGAGATAATCATAAAAGTAATTAAGTGAGATCCCTTAAGCTTAATTAAATATTAATCATAAGCCAATTGCATTAGGCCCCTTTCACTTCTTAAGAGCATTACAAATTTACTTTGTATGTGGTTGCATATCATATTGGCTTATTATTAATTAGTTAATTAACTTTAAGTGATATAGGAAAGGGATAATTAATTCATTTAATTCATACCTTAACCTAATCAAAACATAAAATCAACTTAAATATTCTTCATTAAACCAAACTAATTCACACATGGGAAAATGGGTTAGAATTAGTGAACATATCTCATATTCCCTAAATCAAATCAAATTTAAAGATAAAAATACCTTTAAAGACTTTTCATTCATTTTAAATAGCCTTATTTAATATGATTGCCCTTAGAAATTAATTAATATGAATGAAATCATGTGTTTATATTCCGTTATTTCTTTCTAATCATGCTAAATATTGTTTGCCATATGAAATCATGTATTCATTTCTTTTGAAAATTAATTTAATAAAATGTTTTCTCTTATGTCAAGTTGCATGTTGACTTAAATTAAGAATATGAGTGGCTATTATCACTATTAAACTAAAAACTATTTTCAAAACCTATAAATCAAATTATTTGTTTATATAGAATGTTTATATGATGATATGATTTAGGATTTTATAGCTCATTTGAAAAGAACACAACACTTCCTAAATATTCCTATGCATCTCCATGTTAAGACTTAGGATGAATTTCATATTACATATGTAAATCAAACAACCAAATCAAACATAATTTCGTGCATGATTCTCTATCCATTTGGTTCTTTTTGCACATTCATATGTATTTGAGAAAAGTAGTATATTAGTCTAGACATCCCACGGCTGTGAGACTTTAAGTAGCCCTAAGTAGGTCTCGTACCTTACGCTCCTAGTGTAGAAAATAATGGAGCAATACTCACTTAAAACTCTTATACATATGCATGTATGATGTGGCCAATGAATGAGAATCAAAAATCAAATAAATAAAACATAACTTTTGCATAAATTTTCCTATCCTTATAGTTATTTATACATTTACATATATCTAAGAAAAGTGGTATATTAGTCTTGACATCCCGAGGCTGCGAGGCTTTAAGTAGCCCTAAGTAGGTCTTGTACCTTACACCCCTAGTGTAGAAAACAATGGCGTCGTACTCACTTAAAACTTTTATACATGTGAATGTGTATCTAGCTTATAGATAAAAAATTCATCTTTTCTACATTATAAAGACATGCATTAATAATTCAATCAATAAATGAAATATTTAAATTTCCAAATACACTTCATTGCACTTATCATCAAAGTGTGCTAAGATTTACATTACATGTATGTGTATGCTTAGGATTATTCATATACATGATATACATGATAGAAAGAAATGAATGAGTGTGTGTTATGTGATAATAATCCATCCTAGTTAATCCTAAGATGCCTTTCTTATTGAATAGGGTTATTTAGAATGAACCAAAATTTAGGGTTAATTAAAACACATAATAAACAATTCACTAAAGAAAATTCATTATTAACTTACCTTAGAAATGACTTAAGGTAGGGATAAAAGAGATACTCTCTCTCTTTCTTCTCTTTAAAACACTTAGTTGCCAAGTGTAGGCTATATGAAACAAAAGAAAACACTAAGTAAAATCTCCAAATCAACTAAACTACTTAAAGAGAAATCAACCCTTTATAAATTAAATCTCTCACACTTAATAAGTCAAAACTCTAAAGCCTTGTTAGGACATACCACATAAGCTCTAACACATGCACATTAAGTTAAGTCACTATTTCTGGCTTTATATTAGCGTGATGCATGATTTGATGAATGTTAGTTCTATGATGTATTATTTTAGACTAAATGTTAGAGTGTATATGTGTAGCCTGAATGTTAGGCCGATATTAGCCTAACCATATTTTATGCAGGTGGTTGTGCTTAAGGGGCTGTTGTACTAAAAATATAAATGTTTTTTGCTACACAGGTTGATTGGCCCCTAAGTATAGCCCAAGTTAGAACAGGTGGACTTGGTTACCCAGGTGTGGGGAGCTAAGTCCAAATTAGTCCTATAACTACATGGGTTGTATGATGTGTTTAGCTAACTTTTGTTTTACAGGTGTAGCTAGATTTATTTTTCTTCATTTTAATGTAATTTTTTACATTAGGATTAGGATAAGTGTTATGGGGGATTATGTTGAGAATTGGTTATAAGACCATGTCTTATATACCATGTGATATCTCTGGAGCAAACAACATCCCAATCAAGCTAAAAGAAAGAAAGAAATGGAGCAAACCAAAAAAATAAAGAAATGAAAGATGAAGAGTTAAGAATGGAGGATGAAGGATGAATACCCCCATAACACTTATCATTTTATAATTGTAATTATTCTTTCATTATACGGGATGTATAAGGGTAAAGCTCTCCACCATTTCTTTTCGAGAAGACCATCCACATCTCTTATTTTTTACGATAGCTTTATAAAATTGTTGATTTTTTTCTTAGCTTGTGCATTAGAAATTGCATGTCTTTTCATAGTTTTTTATGATTGGTGATTGTTGTGTGGCCTGGATGCGATTAAGCTCATAAGATAAAAATAAATTTTCTATCCCATTAACAACTCATAACCAAAATTTTAAAATAATTTATAACCTCACATAAAAACTTAGGAATCAAATCAAGATAATAAAATATTTAGCAACCCTTAGCTGGATGATTTAATGTATAATATCTTGCATGTCATATTCTTCCACCCTTACTAAGAGAGGACTTCCATCTGTGCTAGAGAATAAAGGCTTAACCTGTAAGAGCCTTTCATGGAAAGACACCTCTTTCTCTTTCGATTTAGCCCATAATTAATTTCTCATGTATTTAGGCATACAAAATCCTATAGCCTATGTCAAAATAAAAAGTTCAAAAATCAAATAAAACTCGTTACAATTTTGCATTAGAATAAGTCATTATTCATACTCTTCATGATCTAGTCTTTTAGGGAGTGAGTTTGAGGACTTAGTTTCTCTTCTAATTAGATAACAGCTTAACCATCTTGCAAAGCATATGACTTGTCTACATGGATTTAAAGTGTAGGAGGAATTAGCTGACTGCCACTCCAAACGTTAATAAGCCCAGCAGTCAAGTGGTATGGTCTCTCTTGTGGAGGTAAACCATATACCCATTTTTGCCTTAGATTTAGGTCGTGTTTTGGCCCTCGTTAAAGCTCCCTAGATTTAAGATCTGAGATCATTGATTTCCTCTACGGGCTATAAGGATAAACCCTCACCTCTTAGGCATTTTCACAATCTTGTATAGTGGAATTATAAGTCCTAGATTTCTAATATAAATTTAACTCAAACAAATAAATCTCCTCAATTTCAAATATATAAAGGTCAACCATAGGATAGATTAGGGTGCTCACTAGGTCTCCTAGTATCATAAGCATCCCCTACTCATCTCCTTTAGTTTCGATAATGACTCTTCCCTTTTGCTCTCTCCCACTTGATTTTCAAAAATACAACCAATCATTTGATAGTCCTATCTTTAAATTCTTTGGAGATAATAATCGCCTACTTTAATCGAGAGTATTCTTAAGGGATTCATTTCCCTTAAAATGTAATTAACTATGGAGGCTTGCCTCCATAGGGAACTTAATGAACTCATTTTAAATAAACCATGCTTTACTTTTCTATGTAAATTATGGGAAAAATATCTAATATATTCGAAGAGCCATCATGCCTTCGGAGTCCTTATTAGGTGAGTATGTCTATTATAGGGTAGTGACTTCTATCTCTCGAGATAGTACACTATTCCTTAATGTCATACCCGATCATCCTAATAAGTACATCTACGGATCTACGTGATGTCCCCTCACATATACACACAAAGCACACAAAACCAAAAAATAATAATAAACATCACAGTGATGAAAAATAATTTCTAGCGGATTGTCTGCCGAAAAGGTTTTCAGGAAGAATTGGTGAAACCGTCTCTAAATGCTCCTGGAAAAGTAAACCACCAAAAATATCTAACAAGATCATTTTTGGTAGACTAGTGTGTTAGAAATTTATGGTAAAGATCATTCGCTTGAAAACTACTAAAAATTATAATGTTAAAAATTTTCCATTAGTTTTTTTTTTTTTTGCAATGCCCAATATCGAGCTTACTGACGAAAAATCCGTTGAAAATTTGTCGAAAACCTATACAGGAATGAAAATTTTTTAGGGAATTTAACTTTTACATCAATAGAAGGATCACAAAATAACTTCATAATTTTCTAACTGATAATAACATACCCTCACTATCCATATAAGACTAGTAAATAGAAAATATTAAGCATTTCTTTCATTTCATTCTATTATTTTGAAAATTATTGAAATGAAATAATAATTTCAAAATATTTAACTAAAATTATTTGAAATATCAACATCTAAACAAATTTTTTATAAATAAAAAGAAAGTACAAATGAGACTTAATCCTCATCAGTCTCCTCCTTATCGTCCTGCTCGTCCTCCTCCTCCTTCTCCATCTCCAACATTGTCTTGTTCCCCTTGCGGTTGCCTCTCACATCTTCTTCATTCTAGCCTCCATTGTAGTTATTCAGGCTTCCATCTAAGCAGTCATCATTGCTTCCATCTCCTAAGCCATCGCAGTGACACGCTTCTAAACAATCTCGATGATTGATTTATTGGTTGTACCAAAGAATGAATGGCATGAATCGTATGCAAATCTCTATGAGCCTAGACCGTAAATCCACCCCCTTCTTATTTTCTCTAATAGCCTCTTTCCATATATCATACTCCGACTACTCTGACTTCCCAGTAGAACTTCTTGCACCAATTGATCCCTGACTAACACCTTTTTTAGCCACAAGTAGTCATCCTATGAGAAATTAGAATGTTAATTAACCAAAATAGATTTTTAATTGAATTATAATTAAAAAAACTATAAGTTAACTTATGTATGCTCTCCATGACCAAACATTAACCCACTACTTGTTAGTCGAATCCTAATGTGTTCTACTATGTAATTCAACAGCAATAGGCTCTCATCTAAGAACTTCAATATGTAAATATTCTAAAAAAAAATTAATTGTGATTATAGATTAAATTAATAAAAGTAACAAATGATTTACCATCCTTCATCTATACTTAATATGTGGTACTAAACCTCTAGTATGTAGAGAGCTGCTCATGTCCCCACAATCAGAAGATTGATTTTGTTTCACTTGCTCTCTCTTGCGAACATAAATTAGGGAGGCACATACTCTATAAATATCAGCCCACACATCCTCTTTAATCTAAAGAGGTCTTCACCTAGACTTGTGTATGTCCGTGAACATATGGCGTAGGCAAGTAGCACCACTAGACTCAAAACTTCCAATGATCTTTTGGTTGTGCTCTGGAAACTAGCTGAAATCCTTCTGTAACATCAAATAAATTAATGTTAATTATTAATACTTTAAAATCAACTAATTCATCTAGAATTTATAAGTAGTTTAGAAAATACCTCAAACTCCCTAAGTACATGACTCATACCTCAATTGGGGCCTTCTTCCATGAAACATATGGAGCATCATACTTGCACCATATTATGTCCCTGATTTTATGAATAGTTTCCCTAGATGGATTGAACCTAAAAATTATAATTAAGATTAGAATCATAATATGCCAAAAATGAAACTTTAAGAATATGCTTACATGTCACCCTCCAGCTTAATAAAAATGTGTATTGTTGATGGCTCAGTACGTGTAGAAGTACAATGTTGATCAAAAGTTGAATGCTGAAACCTCGGCTCCATGTAACTTGTAGGTGCTTAGAATGGATAGAATGGAGTAGTGTCTGCAAGCTCTAGAGAATTATAGGCATGTGTACTGGCTAGTCCAAAAGTTTGAGGTGGCGATAGCATAGTAGAGGTCGAGGTAGTGACTATGGTGGTAGCTTGAATAATAGGTCGAGATACAACCTTCCTCTTCTGCTTAAAAATGCTCACAAATGATCATCGTGGAGTATCATCACCACCACCTAAGGCCATCTGTAGGTAATAAAAATTAAAATGATTAGATCAATCATAAATAATGTTACTTAAAGAGCTTAACATGAACAGTAGAAAATTGTAATGAGAATTGTAGTATAAAGATACATTATATAAAAAAACATATAAAAATTAAGTACATAATGTTAATTATATTATATAGGTATAGTATATAAAAATATATAAAAAGGAAATTAAGTGAATTGTATTATGCATGTACAATATATAAAAAACATGCAAAAATTAAGTACAAAATGTGAATTGTAGTATGAAAGTACAATATATAAAAAATATGTTAAAATGAAGTAGATGAATTGCAGTGGACAGATACAATACATAAAAAAGAATATTTCATAGTTAAAGTATGCAATAAAGATAACATGTATCTCCAGACAACTATTTTTAATGTATATCAATAAAAAAATGTGCAAGTATGTTTAACACAGTGTTAGGTCTTCTACTCTGATGAACTAGTAAAAGTTGATTTTATAGTGTCATGTTCAGTATTATACTCATTGATCTTAACTTTAGACTGAATAACTTCCTCATAATCAACATTAGTATCAAACAAGCACATAATTGCCTCTACATTATCAATTAGAAGTTTGAAACCTGTCATCTCATTCTCTTGATGAGCAACTTCAATGGTGTTTTCAACTTCCACTCTTGCTTTGGGTTAGATTTTATCTCCCACAACCCATTCCATTTTCTCTTTTATTCTTTCTGGATATCTTAGATAATACACTTGTGTGGCTTAATGTGTGAGCATAAATGAATCGCACTTAACATAGTTTCTAGTCAATTTCACTTTAATGATCTTATATGACTCATTCTTTCGTATCCCTCTATTACACATATAATCAAATCAATCATAATTGAATAGAATGACACTCCTCTCATTTGATCCAAGATACTATAACTGCACAATTTCTTGTAGAACTCCATAGTAATCTACCTCATCATCTGAATGTGTATTCTCTCAAATATAAACACTAGAGTTATATATTTTTATTCCTTTGAACCAAGAACTTGTGTCAAATTTATAACCATTGACATCATACTATCATGTACATACAATTTGCTTTAGACCCAAGCTTGGTCATGGAGGTCCTAATTCTTCACTCATTTTCTCCAATCATAAATCTACATTAAGAAGAATAAGTAAGTTATGCAATTAATGTAAAAAATATATTAAGGTCTTAGTGATGATTGCCCATATATAATTTAAACTATGTTTGGAATTCATCTTCGACCTTCTTATTAATAGTGGCAGTGCTATTTAAGTTTAATAATTTGATGAATAACCTAAACTCAATAATTAAATTGACATAATTAGGTAAGATATATATTTGATTAAAAATAAAAATGGGATATTATGGCATTGACACGTTTACTCAAAAAAGGTTGAACCTCATCGCAATTTATTAGAACAGTAACTGTCGCTGTCGTAAGCTCCTTGTCATTCAGATATCACGATGTGCTTCTACTCAATAGTTTTTTGAATGCTTGGAAAATAGATAACACATTTTATGAAGATCTAACACTATCGGTATTATCTGAGCATGCATGTGGCTCAAAATAATAAGAGCAAAAAATTACAATCTCTTGGGTCAAGTAAGCTTCACATATTAAGCCTTCGGGGTGTGCTTTATTCTTCACAGTTCTTTTTAGTTTATTCAAGAATCTACATGAATTTTAAAAATTAATTATATATAAATTAAATGTTAATTAATATTATTACTACTAATAAATAACTACCTCTTAAATGGGTACATTCAACGATATTGAATTGGACCTTCCACTCTAGTTTTGATGGTAGATGTATTGACAGGTGCTCCATGGAGTCAAAAAAAAGCATGATGGAATATTTTTTTGAGCTTGTAGATAGTGACTGAAATTTTTACATCTAGTTATTTTATAACTTCCACATTTAATCGAGCTAAGGATAGTTTCCTAAAACAGCGACTAAACTCGATCAAAGAATTTAGAATTTACTCTGGTAAAATACTAAATGCAATTGGAAATAAGCATTATAGAAAATATGGCAATCATGGCTCTTCATTTAAAATAGTTTTCCAATTCTTAAATCAACATATCTGCTCAAATTGAATGTGTACCTACATAGTAACTTTGATGATTGTACCTACTCACATACTATTTTTTCGTTATTCTAATGTGAGGTGGTATTTGACTTTATGCTTCTGAAATATACCAGTTGTAGTCTCTGTTATCTCAAATTCTCGTTTACGATAATATTCCTTCATGTCCAACATGGCCTTTACATGGTATTTAGTTTTTCCCTTAACATCCATCACTGTGTTGAAAATATTTTCATTTTTTTTTCTATGTCACATCAAGATTATGCCTTATCAGATTAGACTTCCAGTAGAGTACATCCCAAAAAAAAACACTTCTCTTTGTCCAGTTATGGGTTACACTATAACCCAGAATACGACTATTAGATAAAATAGGAGAATTAATTATAGCTAAGATATAACTAACGATATACTATAAATCATCCTCACTCAATCTTAGAGGTGGCTTAGCTTTCTCATCTCAATTTTTTATGAATACAATCTTATTTCTTCTAAATGGATGATCGGTAGTGATGAGCATATAATGATAGTCAAATCAAAAAAAAAAAATCAGCCATTTTTAAGAGTTAATGCCTTTAATAAATCTTGTAGTATGGATAAGCAAACTTTCTAACAGCATTCCACCTTGATGGCATTCCATATGTAGAAAAGTTATTGATAGTCCACATAAGTGCTGCTTACATATGAAAATTTTTCTTTGCAGTAATATCATATGTTAGTACACCAATATCCCATAAAATTTTTAGCTCATCTATCAATGGTTGCAAGTAAAGATCAACCTTTACTTTAAGGTTATGTGGCCCAAAAATAATCAAAGTCAAGAACATATAAGTTGTCATACATATCTCTGATGATAACCTATGTAGTGTAACTATCATTGACCAATATGAATAGGGTGATGCAGACTAACTAAACGATGAAAAAATATTAGTGCAAAGGTCAAGTCTCATGTTTCATGGCTCAACAACAAAATCTAGATAAGTACAATTGAAATGCTTGCATGCTTCTATGTTTGTTAGATGACTCAAGATATGTGATGCACTTGATCTATTTTGATGCATCACATGTGCTAGCCTGAACACATGGAAGTGTACAATCTCTACAAACGTGAAGTTAGCATCAAATAGAATATACGCTTGTGTGGTACATCTTGCTATTTGTGTTGTTTTCTACCGTGTGGCTTGAACCTAAGTGCTCTACAAAATTTGCATTCAATATTTTGTACGCTATCTTGTAATATATCATACAATTATTGACATAATAGTCATTTTTTAAGCTCAGGCCTAGCTTTGACACCAGCTTCTTTGTTTTATACAGGTCTTTAAAAATTAAATTTTCTTATGGGTTTATATCTTTTAGTAGCCCTGCAAATTAGTTAAAGTATTCATGTGACACATTAAATTCAGTTTTAACACTTAGAATTCATATGACCATAGATAGCTCAGTGTGGTTCGTGCATCCTTTCTACAATGATCATTATGCTGCCTTTAATAGCATAGAACTTTTGAGCTTCTTTATTATGTGGCTCCTCTTTCCTAGGATACTCTGCTCTAGCAGTATCATAAACCATTTCTTCATAAGTTTGTCTAGAATCATATTTACCAAAAAGGCATGCATGACTCATTGAGGCACTACTGTCAGCATCAATATATAGCTCAAACTCACCATAAGAAGTCTAGAACCAATAATTTGGTTGGAAACCCCTCCTATACAAGCTTACTTTGACTTCATCTAGCATTAAGAAAGCCTGATTCTTGTGCATCGAACATGGACATCGAAACTTCTTTTCAAAATATAAGAAGGAAGTTGAGATGTCACGTTCATGAAGTGCTCGACACCACTCATGAATTCATGAGTTAATTCTTTCCTGCCATTGTACAACCATGATTGCTCACTACAGATATTTATAAGTTGGATAAATAGAAAAATGTGAGAACTCAATTAACATTCTATTTCAGTTACATAAGTAGTATTGATTATATAATAAATATCCAATTTCATGTAATGCTCTAAATGTCTATGTCATTCTCTACGAAGTTTTTTATAATATCTTGGTAGTTAGCTGTAATAGCCTATAATCACCAAATGCATCTATTTTATGAACTTGAAATTAACACATATTATGAAATTTAAGTAAATTCACCAAAAATTTGAAAATCATATAATTATTAATTTTAGACATTAAATTACTAAGAATAATAATTAAGTTTGAATTCCTAAAAAATATTTATAAAAAATACAAAAGCTAATATGTGTAATTAAAGATCTACACACAAATAGATATTTTAAAAGAAGATTTAACAATTCAAATAAATATGGAGAAGATTTAATCTAAAAATCACAAAAGTTTCTCAAAACTTTAAATCTTTATTTCTCCAAACCAACTGATGAAATCATGAAAAAAATTGCAATATAAGGAAGAGATGGAAGCATTCCTTAGATTCTATGGAAAAAATGAAAAAAATAGATGTGTTTCGGACGCTAATCAGTGAGCCATAGATCCAATTCTGTCACTAGTCGAGAGAGAGAGAGAGAGAGAGAGAGAGAGGAAATAGCTTGGATGGGAAGGCGACAGGTTTCGTCGCCCCTATTATTAAGGGTTTTCGATGGATTTTCTGCTGGGAACTATTAAGGCGAATTAATCAGCCGAAAATTCAGTCGAGTTTAATTGATTCGCGCATGACGTCCTCGGCAATAGGTAATTCAGAAATATTTTTGGCTGATAGATTCGTTGGTAAATCAGCCGGTAATTTTCGATGAAATTGTTCACCAAAATGCTGCCAAAAATCTGCAATTTTTCTGTAATACAAAGAGAGATGACTATTTGATTGAAATTCTTGAGATCAAAGACTTAAGATATATCCACCTCATATTTGAAAAACTCATAATTTGCATATAAATTTCTTAGTTGGCATAGCTTATATATCTTTTATTTTATTGAATACTTTCATTAGGCAATATTTTGTGGTTCATGTATATATATTGAATGTAATTTTTTATATAAAATCTTTATTATGTAATATTATATCATTTATGTATTTACCATTAATGTAATTTTTCTATAAACCTTTGCCTATACCCGACTTTATATAGGGGTGGAAACCTAAGAAAAAAAAAATCATTATCTCAAGCTCTTATTTTATTGCAAAAACAAACTATAGAATGCCTTTCTCTACTTTCCATGCTCACGACTCACGAGTAAACATGAATTCAATATCTTATTCGAGATAGTGAGCGCAAATTGACCAAATTTTGTATTTGCAAAATGCATAACAACTAAAAAGATAAGGGGCTGTTTGAGATAAATTTGTTTTATATTTTATATTTTTATATTATTTTTTAAAATATATTTATTTGATATATTTTTTATATGTTTTAATTTTTTTTAAAATAAATATTATTATTTTTAAAAATACTCAAAAATAATTTTTAGATATTTTGAATATTTTTAAAAATAATAATAACTGATAAATATATTTTACTTTGAAATAAAATAAAATTAATATATAATAAAAATAAAAGTTATCCCAAACAATAATTATTTATAATTTTTTATTTTTGCTAATTTTATACTAATCCTATTTTTTTAAATTATCAAATAAATATATTCCTAGATATCTATTCGTCTAATTCCAATCCTCATGTTTTTTGTTTCAGCCAAAATCTCCTATCCATGATTTTTAAATTATTCCTAAGATAGTTATTTAATTTTTAATTTTATTTTTTTTGGAAACTTGTCTTTGCAAACAGGTCTTAACTTTTCTAACTTATTTTCTGTCTCTTTATATTTGCAGTCGATCCTATATTTACTTTTAAGTCATTAATGTAAAATGCAATTCCTATGATTGGCTTAAACCAATATTAAAAATATTCTAATACAAATATTCTCCTCATAATTCTTTTAATCACTATTATTATTATTATTATTCCAAAATTAGTTTTTAGCGCAGATATTGTAAAATTTGAATGTTGATGTCTTCAATTTCTACTGCACAAAGAGTTCTTTATGTAGAAACATATTTCAAAATCCTAAGATCAATTTTTTTCTTCTATATGAACTCAAAAATAATATTATTTTTTTAAATGCCAATGCATAACATAAAGAACACTTTTTTCGGAATAATAACATAAAGAGCGCTTTGTACAGTAGAAATATGGGACAGCAACCTTCCAATTTTGTGATACCTGTTAAGGCACCAAAATTTGAAAACATGCAGTTATAACAAGTTGTGCTGTTAACTTTACCCTTTGCCCTCTTGATGCCAAGGATTATTAATGCATGCTTAAATTGCTTCTATACAAATCGCAATAGGTGTATGACCAGTATATATAATATAGACGTTCACACACACATATACATATACATATATTTATATGTGTGGAAGTTCTTAAGCTTATGGAGTAAGTTTAAACTGCAAAAAATCATTGTGATTACATCTACCAATTGCTAAACCCAAAAAATTAATTGTAACCATTAACCTTTTAGTAAAATCTCTTAAAAGTTCTTTAAAATTTTTTAACAAAACAAGAGAAAAAGATTTAATAGAGCACCAGAAGTATAGGTCTGTGCTCCAAAAATTCAGCACTGACTTCTTGCAAATGAAGGGAGTATGATTTGAAATGTCGAAGTAATTTTCAGAAGGCAGATGGAATAGTAGATAAGACACTACCCAGAGATTTCGCCCTCATTTGGTGAGGACTTCAAATTTGGTTCCAGGTTTCTTATAGGCGCAAGCCCCTATAGTTAATTATCCCTCCCAATACTGGGAGAGAACTTTCGAGTAAAGCTAGTCGTTAAATCGCTTAATGCGTAGCATATAGTAGCAGCATGTGGAGTTTAAAATTTGGGATTTATGAAATTCATCATTTTAACTTAAAGCAGATGGTTGGGGGAATGATGACGTGCTTGATCTAGATCCCATGGTTCCGTCATCCCAGGCTGTCGCGGTCCATAGTCAACTTAGTCAGTGGAGGTAGTCGACCCAACCCGTAGCTTTTGGGATGCAAAGATTAAAGTTATGCAATGCTTCTCAGTCGTGGATAGTTTGCCTCAGCAGGAATTAGATGATGACTGAGGTAGTAGAGAGTATTTTCTTTCCCTTCATCATTGGCTTGGGCCAACAAAATGCCAAGGGAGTCATCTAATGCAGTGGTGTAGAGGATCAATGGCTTGCCCGTGATAAGGGTTGCTAGAACTAGCAGCGTCATCAAGTAGTGCTTGATGTCTTCAAAGGCATGCTGTCACTTGTCATCCCACTTGAACTTGGTGTCCTTTTCGACAAGTGTTAAGAATGGCTAACATCTTCCTAATAAGTTGGATATGAAGCATCTTAGATATGTCAACCGCTCTTGGAATGATCTTAGTTGAGTTAGACTTTTAGGGGGTGGTATTTCTAAGATAGCATTGATCTTCTCTGGGTCGATCTCTATTCCCCGGTGTCGAACAACAAACCCAAGGAATTTTCCTGAAGCTACTCCGAATGCATAGTTAAGGGGATTCATTTTGAGGTTAAATTATCTTAACTGTTCAAAAACTGCTCTCAAGTCGAAGAGATGATCTTCCTTTTCTTTACTTTTGACTACTAGATCATCAACATAGCATTCAACTTGATGATGAATGAGTTCGTTGAAAATTTGAGTCATGGCCCACTGGTATGTAGCACCGGCATTTCTAAGGCTGAAAGGCATGACCTTATAATAATAAATTCTAATCGGAGTTCGAAAAGCAGTGTTTCATTCATCTTTAGTGTCCATCTTGATTTGGTTGTAGCTAGATGACCCATCCATAAAGGAGAATACTGCATGAGATAAGGCAATGTCCACCATCAATTTAGGTATAGGAAGTAAAAATTCATCTTTAGGACATGCCTTGCTCAGATCCCTAAAATCGATGCATATGCGAATTTGGCCATTCATTTTCTTAATTGGGGCAACACTGGCTAACCAGGTGGGATATTTTCTTCAATGATAAAGCTGACATCGATCAGTTTATTGATTTAAGAAGTGACATGTTGTTCAATTTCTAATCGCATGCATCTATGAGCCTACTTGATAGAGTTAGCATTAAGTTCTATTGCTAGTTTGTGGACTGCTACATCAGGAGATAAACTGGGCATTTCTTCATAACTCCATACGAAGCAGTCCTTAAACTCAGCTAATATCCTAACTAAGTCATTAGTTTCTTCTTCATTCAATAATGAATTGATATACATCAGGCGTGAATCTTCTTTTGATCCCAAGTTGATTTCTTTGAGTTCATCAATGGTTGATCTAATTTCTTCTTCAAACTTTGGTGGCACATCTTTGACTTTAGGCTCATTTAGGTCATCTGAAGTTTCTAAGCATGCCTCCTCATAAGAGTTAGCATGATTTGAGAAGAACCTATCAGACCCCAAATGAGTGGTAATGACTAGGCAATTTTTGTCATCGTTGACTGGACCCATTGTGTCGAATCATAGTCCTAATCTAGATTGAGAATGTCTGGTTTGGTTGTGCCATAGTTTTTCAAAGTAGTTTGACCTGTGTTTAGATCAAGTATGTGAGATTAATCCCTTCTTTTCTAAGTTAATAACACAAGGTGAATACCAATCAAAAGGTAGTTATATTAAATCTTTATATGAACCATCCTCAAGTTCTACATCAGCTTCCTGACTTGAGGATGTGCTCCCAACAAAAATCTCATCGACCTGACATCTGTGGATGACTAAAATCTCATTGGCCTGATATGGAGCCATTTGATCATTGATGTTCCCCATGAGGAGTTATATTGCATGCTTTTTATGAGTTGTTGGTCACATCTCATGCTTAGATTTATCCATCTAGTAATATACTTGGTAACATTCTCATCTTTATTTCTCTTTTTTAAGGCGAAATCTGCAATTGTTACTTTCTTTGTTGTTCCTGTAAATCACTTGGTGAAAAGTGTTTCTAGCATGGAAAAAGTTTTTACTAAGTCATTAGGTAACTCATCATACCATTTGAATGCTGTGTGTGTAAGGCTGCTAATGAATTATCGTAGCGGTAGGGCATCATTTCCTCTGGTATTTCCACATGATGCTTTAAGTTGGGCTAAGCATTGTCGCTGGTTTTCCATTTGTGAAAAGGTATTAAACTTCGACACAACGTACCTTCTAAGGTACTATACTTGGTCGTATTTGGACAGATATGGTTGACCTTTTCCAATTAGATTCTTAATAGGTTCTAAAGATATCACTGCTTTGACCTTTTGACTGATGAGATCTTCTATTTAGAATTTAGTGGTAACATCATCTCCTTGATATGTGTTCAATATAGCTTTTCCTGGAGGTTCTTTTCTTTGTGTTATAATTGTTGGTATATTAGCAAAGCATTTTGTATGCCTCCCATTTCAACTATCGTACTATTCATTTTCAAGGAATTTCTTAGAGGTATTTGTTGTGTTGCAGTTGCTATGAGGTTGAGCTGACCAAATAGCTCTTTCATCAACCCACTCATCACATTTAGCTGGTTGTTAAGCTAGCTAATTTCTTGATCTCTCCTTTGAAGTTTGGAACCCATCTCCTATTGTAACCTTGTTACATTGTCTGTTAACTTTTTTACCACTTCCACTTCTAGTTTAGCTTCACTTCTAGGCTTTTGGTGACTTGGGTTCCCTTATTGCTCTTCTTCATTCTGCTGTTCGAGTACTACGCCTTTATTTTATAGATGTGTGTCAACCATACGAACAACTTTGATCTCCATGTGATCAATATCTTCATTATTTTTGAGATCAAAATTTTGTTGTTCTTCATTGGCTGGGAGATGCTCATCTTCCCAAAAAAGTTGGTCATACATGTCATCATCCACTAGCCAGCTCTTTTTAGATCAACATTTTCAATTGATGATAGGAGAATTTGTTCCTTTGTCATCTGGTGGGGTTGGCCCATCATTCATGATTTGGGAATCCTTCGATACCCAAATCAATTGAGACCTTTCAGTAGTGAATCTTTGGTAATATATTCCAAATGCCACACCGTGGTGTTCGCTGGATTTCTACGGTGGTTGTCGAGACCTTAGAACAACTGACCACTTAGTGTCTACGAGTTTATTGTATGTGTTCATCGACTACAATTCCTGTAAACTTTGAGTCTTGCCATAAACAAGTATGATATTTTAAATATTCTTGCCAATTTTATAGTAAAAATTTGTTGGGTTGGTGACCTAGCTCACCAACTTCTCGATTCTTCTCTGAACGTTTCTATTTTTAACAACCTTCAGAACTTTGTAGATTCTGGAGGAAATGGTCTCCTCCTTTTGTGAATGATTCTATGGAGTGGGATGTGTATGCTTATCCCAGAATGATTTTTCATAGCTCCTCGAGAGCTTTTTTTTTTTTACCTCAATCATTAATGGTTATTGTTGGTGGGTATACCATTGGGTTTTGTTTTCAACAACATGAGAAAATCGCACAAGATTGTATTTTCTACGAGCCCTCCTAGACATTTTAGTGGCCGAGAAAAATGCTTCGTGGTCATGCTTTCCCGGAGTAAACGTAGCATCATGTGGGGTAGTATGTTCCCGTGATGCACTATTGAGTGGATTGATTATAATGGACTTCAACTTGGGCCTGACAGCCATCTTATCCTCAGCAGGGGTAGATGGAATTGCCTTTGATAATCTATCAAAGATAGAATCCTCTTTGAGTTCATGGTTTTAGGGTTGGGCACATTCGAAATGATTATGTTATGTCTCTTCCCCTTATTGAATGCTTGTTGCATTCCAGCAGACTTTATAAGAGGCTTAATGATAAATCCAATGAGTAAAAATTGAATAACCTCAAAAATTATTTCAAACTGGAGAGTAGCTCCATTAGAACCAGCATTTATTAAGGATTGAGGGAATCTCACCGTGGATCCCTTGTCGAGCTTGACAATCATCATATTCTTGATGTTTGCCATTTGATGAACTTGGTTGTATATCTTAAAATTTTGAAAGATTATAACACTTTATTTAAGTTTATGATGACACCGCATATTTCTAATCAGAGATGGAGAGAGAAGTAATCCCCAATGGAGTCACCAGAAATTTGATTGCTAAAAAAAAATCTTTAAGGATGCTCTCTACCATCTTTATTGAGATGGGTATGAGTATATTTTTTTTATGAGATAGATTGATATATATTCAACTGGATTTCCCTTAACATTTCATTAGGATTATTTAGATATGGGTTCCACTTGCAATGAGCCTCATAATTAATTATTCCTCTTATCGTACTAAGAGAGCACTCTCGATTAAGGTTGAAAAATAAAATATATCTTATCTAATATGAATTGGTGTTTAGCGGTTCGTCCTATGGTAGAAATAATTGTTATTTAACTTTATGTGTATATTGAGGAGATGATGATAAGCCCAATCAAGATCTCATGGTTCCGTTATCCCGAGCTATTATGGTCCCTAGTCTACTTAGCTAGGAGAACTAGTTCATAACCAAAGAATTCTTGTCAGCAATCATGGGTCGCAACGTCCAAGATGTTCTTGTAGACATGAGGTGATGTTTGTTTGAGGTGACCAATTTAAGTCGACCTTAGCAAATAGAAGGCTTTTTGCTTATTAAATATATTATATAATTCATGGCTTAAGGAGCAAAGCCATTAGGGAACATATAGGTTATTGTCATGATCAAAATATAGTGAAGCAATGTAGAAGCCAAGCCACCAGATCATAGGGTTCTAGTCATACCTACATTTAATGCGGTACCATTTGGCAGCAAAATTATGTATTTTATTAGAATCAATCCAAACTTTTGAGATTATTTTATTATGAACATAGTGATGTCCTTAATTTTACATTGGCTCTTTTGTAAGTAAAGGTTTCCTTAGCTTACATCTTTGACAAATAATGATGAAAGACTGGATGATTGTTTGATTTAAGTTATTTTGAATGATTAACTTCATTTAATTTGAACATATCCCCTCTGGATGAATTCAACATGTCCATAATTGGAGAATTATTAGGTTTTATTGACCCAGACTCAATCATAAGGCCCAACTAGAAAATTAACCTGCGAAGCATCCTTAGGCAGTAGACTTAGGCAAATATTTTTGTACCGAGGCCCATGCAGGTCATATTATTTATTTATCAAATTTATTATCTCAAGAAGGCAGCGCTGCGATACCAGATATCTAGCACTATGACACTATAAATTAGAGATATTTGGCTTATTACCCGAGAAGATAGAGCTGTGGCGCCTGAGAGGAAGCACTGTGGTGCTATAGGTTAAGAATAGTTTATCATCTAACCCAAGAGGTCATGTCGCAGTGCCAAATTGGTAGTGCTGCAGAATTATAAGATAGAGGATTTCTTATCAACAACCTGAGGGGTCACCGCTGTGGCACTCTATTGATAGTGTTGCGGCATTATAAGATAGAAGATCTTTTGGGTCTTAACCCGAGATGCTAGTGTTATGGTGCCTGATTGGCAGTGTTGCGGTACTAAGAATGTAGAATTTAGATTTTAGATATAGAGAGATCGGTATTTTTTTATGTAACAAAAATTATAAAATTAATGCAGCACTATAGAGCTTCAGATATAGCACTGCAAAGTTATGACTACATGTTCCGATTATTTAAAACCCAAGAGGGTAGCGCTATAGTGCTAAAAATATGATCATACGGTGCAAAACTAGGGATACTTTGCTTAAATTCTCGATAGTATAGCATTGCAATGCTATGCCCCAGCGTCGAGGCGTTGCGTATCGGGAATACCATTTTTGGGTAGTTTTCTTGGGGAAAATTCATTGATTTCTCAAAATTTTGGCAGCATAATAATTTAATAATGCTAGAATTTACACCTTTTTAGTGTAAAAGCACTCTTCTCCTTTATTCTGGACTAAGGGAGGGTGTTCTTCTCACGCCAGAACCAAGTTAAATGGTGGAGGCCTTCAAATTTGATGTTTCTTGATATTCGTGTGTCTAAAATATTTTTAACATAATTAGGTTCTTATCCCTTGCTCCGAATCCAAAATTGATAGAGGGATTACTGCCAATAGGCACCTGATTTAAGATCAATGGAGGACGTTTGAAATCAAAAGTGTCTGCAATGATTCTCTCCCCTTTATTATAGTCATTTCACCCGTGAAGATTTGTCAAGAGAGTACAAGAGAGCATAGATATGATATATAGTGAAAGTGCAGAAAAATGCCCAAGATGTAGTGGAAAGTGAGAAAAAAAAATGAGAGACTTGGGAGGCCAATTCTCTTCTTTTTATAGAAGATTATCCACTAACGTGGCAATTTTTCATTCCATAACCGTTCTCACCGCTCCTCCTTAGGCGGTTATTGTTGCTGGGCTGGAACGGTAGTTTTCTTGCCTTTAAAACTTAAGGTCACCGTGACAGCACATCAGTGTTGGTCTCACAACATTGCGACATTGTGTTATTTAAGTAGGCAACCGTCGAGGGTGGTTTGGATTTCTAGATATCATAAGATGGCGATAGCTCTTAGGAGCCACAATTTCAACATCACGGTGCTCTAGATCATAATGCTTTATTTTTCTCTCTTTTTTTATGCAAAATATATAGTTTCAAGCATAATGAATCTTGTTGGTGTCTCTTGCAAACATCGTGATCCATTAAGAGAAAAACAATGAGAAAAGACTTTAGGAGCATTTAAAAGCAATGAGCTTATCACAGAGCAAAGACTAAACCATGAAATTACACTCAGACATTCTAGAGATACATGGTGGGTTCACATTACAAGTAATTTATTAGATTAATCTCAATGTTCTCCTTGACAAGTAATGTTTAAGAAATTGTGATAGAAGATGGCATGAGCTCTGAACAAAGAGATGAAGCATGCATTTTATTAGAATCAATCCAAACTTTTGAGTTCATTTTTATCATCAGTTGATGAAAAATATCCTTGGAATCATTACTGAATTGTCACAAGCATTACAAAGAAAAGATCAAGATATTATAAATGTTATTTCATTAGCATGAATATCAAAGATAAGATTATAATATATGAGAGAAGACAAGTAAGAAGATTTTATTAATAAAGTATTAATATTTTGTGATCAACATAAAATAGTTATTCCTATAATCATTGGTAAATGAGTGGCTCTTGGGCATCCTCGTCATAGAACTGAAGATATAATAAATTTACATCATTTTCGAGTTAAAATTTTCTACACAATTATTGATTTACAACTTCAAGAACTGAACAATCATTTTGCTGAGGCAAACACAAAATTGCTTTTGTCTCTGGCATGTTAAAATCAAACTAATTCATTCTGTGCATTTAATAAAGATAAGTTTATTAGATTAGCATATTTCTACTCACATGATTTTACGTTAGTAGATTTAATGGTTCTTGATAATCAAGTGAAGACTTATGTTATGGATATACGCAATGATGCATAATCTTCATCTCTAAAAGATATTGAAAGTCTTGTAGAGCAAATGATTCAAACTAAGAAAGCATACCCTCTTATTTTTAAATTATTAAAATTAGCATTAGTTTTATCTGTTGCTACAACAAGTATTGAAAGGGCTTTTCCTGTTATGGCTATTTTAAAAAAATCGGCTATAAAATAAAATTAAAGATCAGTAGATCAATGACATTTTGGTTTCTTATATCGAGAAAAAAATATTAGATAAGATCAATAATAATATAATCATTCAATATTTTTAGAATATGAAAATCATATGATGTAAATTTTTTATTATAAATTATATCTTTTTAATTATTACTAACAAAAAAAAATCTTTAAACTTCCCATGCGGGTCTCAAGCTCGAATGAAAAAGATTGAGGGGAATTTTTGAAAAATATATATATATATATATATATATATATAATATCAAGAGTATGTTATATTCCATAAATAGTTTTAAATGTTTAAACCACATGAACAAATAATCGTGAACAATTTTATTACATTTTTTATTTTAAAAATTGCACATTTAAACCTATTACTTGAAAAGCATTTAGTTAAAATGAATCTTTGAGTTGCTTCCATTGATCTTCTGTAAAATTTTCTAATGATGAACTTGATCATCAATCATAAGCATTGATTAATTACTTCTATACTATCATAAAATAAAAAAAGTTTTATAAGTAAAGGAGATATTTTTAATAAAAATTAACTAAATTAAAATATATATTAGAATTTAGAAAAACTTGGATAGATTATTTATTACCTCTGTTGCAGCTAATTCACTAACTGTGTAACTGTATTATTAACACTTAACGTATTTTATAAGATGAAAACTTGTTACATATTAAATATTTGTTATCCAATTAAGTATTTATATATTAACTTTTGAGCTTTCTTATTTTCTATAAATTAATTTATTCATCATTAGTGAATATTCATATTAATTTAATGTAATTGGTTTTTATTCCTCTGCTCCAACGAACTAGTTTATTAGTACTTCTTTATTTATACTAAATGATTGCAAAACAACTTGCTTAAAAATTATATATTATTTTATTTAAATAGGGTAAAATAGTTAGATACTAATTTTAAATTTATTCACTTGCTTGTTTGTTTATATTTGTAAAATTATTAATTAATAAGTTAATATGAAAATCTACGAACTTATTGAATTTTGGCATTGCTTTCTTTGTTTGTCTTAAGCAGGTGACACAAATATTTTAAGTTTCGATTTATATGACATGATTTCAATTGTTCGGTGTTTATTCGATTTAACTGAAATAAAAACTATATTATATTATTATTATATACATACAAACACATACATATATATTAATTGCAAGCATGACTTAGTGATCAAAGTTTTTATTATACAAAAGATTGGAATCCTCCTTCTTACAGATTTCTCAGATTATTATATTTTGAGCTATTTTAAACATGAGCCGAACATAAACAAAATAATTTTCAAATGAGTCGAACACGAACATTAAAATTTCGAGTCATTTTGAACACAAGCCGAACACGAACAAAGCAATTTTCAAATAAGTCGAACACAAACAAGAAATCGACTTGCTCAAGCTCGGCTTGCTTACACCTATGGACAAGTAGGAACATACACGGGAATGTTTGGCTTAAGGTTGAATATAATGAGAACAACTTAAAATATGATTAAGTTAAGCTAAATCCATGGCATTATCAGCTCAACTCGGCACAATCAGGAGAGGGTACCCCAAGTCAACCTTTATTTATCTAGATATAACTAGGTTAATTTGTTGGATTATACACTTGAAATAGAATTTATCCTAAATTTAATGCTTCAGACAAATCATAAAAATTTGTTTAGAAATAAAATTTATTCCCTTTCAAAGAAAAAAGAAAACTTATTAATTTTTGTCTCAAAAACATTGCATAACTTCTAAATATTCTAGAATTGATTTATGAATATTTGGACATGATTTGAAAGCAATATTGTATATATGTTTGGTTGTAGAAGCTTTCAGCAAATAGGAGCTGCAAAAATATTCTTGGATGTTTGAAAAAATCATTTGAAAAAGAAAGTAGGACGGATATAATGTGAGGGCACTGACACACGTGCCTCCAGTGACCCACCATTCTAGAAAAAAAAAAAAATAGATTTTGGCATCTGGGCACTCTCCCCCGTTCCCACGTCTTTCCTCCCACACTCCTTCGCATATTCAAGCTTGTCTAAATCATGTAAATCCTCCTAGCCTACCACTACCAACAGGATTTATTTTGTAAATCCCAATTTATCTATGCGAAAGTAGCTTTAGCAGATTATAGAAATCCCGTTAACAAACATTTACCTATGAACCAAACGCCTTTTAAATCAAACAGAGCAGTCTTGATAAGATGGATACCAACCATGAGATCTTAGAGTGTGTATTTGTCCATATTAAAATTTAAATTATTTTTTGAGTTATAACATAAACATATAGTTATCAATAAATAAATAATTTTATCGCTCTTTAAAATTTTCTTGCCTAATAATTAATATAATATATAAACTTTGAAAAAGAAAAAATATATATATGTTTCCACCTCAAACTCATGAGAATAGCTCTCTAAAATGATATCTTATAATATCAGTAGCTCTTATCTTAGGTAGTTAACTCTTATCTACACTATGACATTAGTGAGTAGCTTGGCTCCATGTTAGCTCAAGTTGATGAGGAGGGCAAGGAGAATGGACTCTAAAGCTTGAGTCATTGCCTCATATCTATAGAACTAAAATATCCTCTTATTGAGAAGCACTGCCTAGTTCTGATATTTGCATCATAGAAGTTAATGTATTATATGCTCCCTCACAAAGTCAACTTGATATCAAGGGCGAATCATTTGTAGTAAAAGATGGCACGTCCAATGTATCTAGATAGTTGGCAAATTGATTTATAATTTTACTGCAATTTAGCATAAATTCATCCCTTTCTGTGTTGTGAAAAGTCAGGTTGTAGCGAACTTCTTAGTGTCACATCCACTTCCTTCTGATTCACCCTTAAATGATGATCTCCCTGACGAGTAGGTTCAGATTTTAGGGGAAGAAAAAGATTGTCGTTGGAAGCTATACTTTGTTGGTCCAACATCCTCTTTTAGGGATGATAAACTACAATCAACTCTCCCAAGAAAGGTAAGAATCATATTGATTTTTATAATTCTTGACCAATGGATAATACAACTCTTGTATCATCTATTGGAGCCATGTACAAATAATGAGTTTGAATACAAAGCTCTGATTATCGGTCTAGAATTGGCTATCTCAATAAAGATTAAAGATATCAGAATCTTTGGGGATTCACAGCTATTGGTCAACCAAATCATCCGTACTTACAAAGTTCTCAAACCCAAGCTTTGTTAATATCATAAGTACATGAAGGAGCTAATTAAACAAAACACAAATGTACCTTATATTGAATTCACTAAAAAGAGAAAGCCATTGTAAGTGCTTTGATAAAGCATTCTATGAAAATGGCTTGTTCGGGTAATAATCCCATCTTGATTAAGCTACAAAACCACCAGATTTTATCTCTCATTGACATAGAACTCCTTGACAAATAAACCATTGAAGGGAAATTTTTTCTTATTAAGAATGATAAAGATGTTAATTGAAGACATCCATTCATTGATTATTTACCTGAAAGCAAACTACCTTAGGATAGATCTCTAGCCCATCAAATCAAAAGGAGGGCATTATCTTATGATCTTATTGATGGTGCCATATATTAATGATCCTTTGATCAAATGTGATTATTATTGACCTCACTTTTAGTGAGGTTCACAACCATCCTCTTTGACTTAAAATTTGATCTAAAAACTAAGATTTTGTTAACCTTGAGTGAGGTTAGCAATCACCATAACTTAGTAATTAGGATCTCCAACCTCAAATTAAGAGTTTCTTTATTAGGCACTTAGGATACTATAATTAATAACTAAGTGTATAACTTAAACCAAAGCAGAAATTAAAATAGTAACTCAAAATGAAATTAAAAATAGAATTTAAATTTAATTTAAAAGTCAACACATTAAGGTGAAAATCTAGGTTGGCCTAGTGAACCCCACAAAATTTGCCCTAAATTAATAGGACAATGTGAGACTAATCAAATCCAAATTCAACATAATTCAATAAAAACTTAAATCAAGTAAGCCTAAATTAGAATCTAAATTTAATTAATTCTAGCTTGAGTCAGTTAGCATGGTCAACTTAATTGATCCTATTTAAGCTCAAAATCATCTAGGTCCATTAAAATAAAATAAAATAAAAATAAATCTAAATTAAATAAAAATAAAAGCACAAATCAATGTATAAACATAAGTAAATATAAAATTAAATTCAGATGGGATACAAAAATACTGGCTAGATCATTTGACCTAATTTGACTCATAGGAACCCCACTAAGCTCAAATGAAGTTTAACTAGAATAAAATAAAAATAAACTTAGATAAAGGCTTAAAATCATTATATTATCTTATTCAAAATTCATCTAATCCTAATTTGAGCACAATTTAGGCTTAATTTGACCATTCAAGTCATTTGATCAATTGGCCCATGTGGACCACACTAGACTCAAATCAAATTGAATCAAGATTAAATAAAATTAAACTTGCCTAAAAGTTTAAAACCATTGAATCAACTCATTAAAAATTAATCTAAGCTTAATTTGGGCCTAATTTGATCATTGGACCTAATTGAACTCAAAATAACTAATTAGGCTATTTGACCTAACTTGACTTATTTAAGTCAAATTGAGCTCACTTAGGCTTAGGTTAAATCAAACTAATTAATTATAAATATTTTAAATAATTAGTTTAAACTTAATTTTAAATTATTTGGGCAAATAAGATTCACTTAACTCAACCCAACTCAAATTGAGCTAAATTAAGTTAACTCAAGTCTTAACCCAAAATGAGTTCACTCACCACCCTATACACCAAATTCAATAAAATTTTAATTTTAATGAAGAAAATGGCATGTAAAACACAAGGAAATAAAGAAAGAGGGAGGTGAATATGAGAAGAAAAAACTATAAATTTCTTTCTTCACATAGGAGGGCATGAAAAAAAAGGAGGATTTTCTAAACATCTTATTTCTATTTTTCTTAACATACTAAAAAAGAAAATACACACACACATCTTCTTCCAACCAGAAGAAAACCCCTCTCCCCACCTCTTGTGCTCTCTAAAATTTCTAGCAACGGGCGGTAGCGCATGATGGTCGGAGCATTCCATAGAGAGGTAAAGGAAGAGATTTAAGGAGATCTTCTAACATCCATCGAACATAGGCTTTTGTGAAGTAACTTCTCTAAATTTTAGATCAACCATAGGTGTCCATGTTTGATAGAACATATGCATGAATCTAGGATTTTTCTTTAAAACCCATTGCATTTTCTTTCTTTCAATTTTCCAATGCAAAATAAAATGATTTTTGACTTAGATAGTTAGAAGATTGCAAGATCCAATGTTGTTTGTGGTAGATCTCATCCATCTAACCCTTTATAGTCTCCCTCCCATGAGGAAGACAACCTATGGACAGTCCATCTTACTTGGATAGAATGGACGACCACAACTAGATCTCTTTTTTTTATTTAATCCATTAGATTTGACCCAAAACATCAAAAAAGTATAAAAAATGAAATACCAAACCAAAAAATGTAGATAAGAGCTCTATAGATTTGTCTTTTTAAAAGGAATCTAATGAACTCAAAATCTCCACATTTAGTCATATATGTTAGTAGTAATTTGAGTTTTAGTGAAATTTTATTTTTATTTATTCTTAAAATGCTAAACCAATCAAGTTGAAAATCTTAGAAAATAAACTTAATATTATTGCCTACCTATCATAAAAAGTTCAAGTTAAATAGATTTTTGGTTTAAGAGTTATTAATTTTTAAAGTTAATTAGATAACTTTGAATAAATAATTAATTAAAAATTATAAAAATTATGAAAATTTATTAAAATAATTCAAATAATTTTAATAAATGCTATAGATCTTAAGAAATTAATTAGACCCTCTAGATCACACAAAATCACAAAAAGAATTAAATTAGGGTTTAATAAAGTATTAAATTATCACTTTAATTAAACAAAACTTAAAAAATCATAATTAACTATAGAAAAATCTAAATAATATAAGTAAACTCTCAATAGACAGCTTAGATAGAGGAGAATCTAAAAAAAAAAAGCCCCAAATTTTCTTAAGTGTAGAGTAATTAATTATGAATTGAAGTTTCATTTAATTAGTGTAATTATGCTTCAATCACTTGTCGGATTAGCTTGAAATTTGATGTGATTGTTTTATGGGATGACCTTTGCCTCCCATAAATTATTTCAAGTTAATTTGTTAAGTAATTTGAGAGATCCAATTTTTCAAATCTAAATTAATTATTTTATGCATTTAGTAAATAATTAAAATTAAGAAAAATTATGAAATTAATTATGAAAGTCTCATTATGTATTAAAACAGTAAGGGTGATCAAAGAAATTAATTAGGACCTCTAGTCTTAATTATTTCTCAAAATCACTCTAAAGTATTTTTATTTAAATTAATTAAATTATTAATTATCCTAGAACTTAGAAAATTCATAATAATTAGTGTAGACCTATAAAAATTTTGACCAAGCCCTCTTTGTGCTTATCTAACAAAGTGATTTTTCAATAAAATCAAAATCTCTAATTAGTTTGGGGTATTTTAAGTTTAACTAAGGATTTTAAATTTTCCTCATTTCTTTAATTAATTTCTAATTATAAACCCAATTGCATTAGGATTTTTAGGATATGTTTATTTCATGTATATGCATTTTTTCTAAATTTTTTATAATTATTTGGCTTATACTTAAGGTTTAATTAAATTTATGGGCTCTTTTGGGCTTAATTGATCAAATAATTAATTAAATTTAATTAATTCATGAAAATCATCTAAACCACCTTTGAATCACTTAATGAACAAAGATGGGTCAAGGGATAACTTTAATAATTTTTTTTCCTTATTAAGATTAAATAATTTAAATTTTAAAAACCAACCCTTAATGAATTCAATTAGGCTTAATGGTGATTATCTTCATATGAATAACCTTGGGAATTAATATTTCTAAATATGTTATGTGGAGATATTTAATTGCTTTGCTTCAATCATTCATATATTTATCTTTCATATATTTCATACACACATGTTTCAAAAATAAATAAATAAAAGATTTCATTTAATTGCATATTTTGTAGTGTGGTTATTATCACTAGTAAATATTAAATTATTTTCTTAATTAATAAAAAATATTTATTAATCTAAATAAAAATCAATATGAATAATTAAATTTAAAATTTAAAATTCCATATGTATTAACTACAATTTGAAATGTATATAGTCTAGAAACATGAGGTAGCAGGACTACTAATCAGAAGGAAGTCTTGGTATCTCGTATTTTTGGTATAACAATGACATGTACCTTAAGATTTATAGCAAATTACACATTAAGGTTAAACTATTTCTACTTATATATATAAAGAATCTTAAAAATTTGCATAATTTCATCCTTATTCCTATATATGTATGTATATGTATATGAATTAACAAGTATATTGTATGGACATCCCAATAGCACGAGACTTTAAATAGTCCCAAGGGTTCTCAGATTACCTCACTTCCCTAGTTCAATAATGACATGTACTTGTATAAATTCAATATACTAATGTGTATGTATATATAAGGTATAATTAAATCATTTTCTTCTACAAAATTCATGCATCATATCTCATATATTAATTATTAATGAAAATACATTAATTCATTCATATATTAAGCTTGGAATAATCTAATAATATATATACATGTACTCATTAAATCTAGTTATTCAATTAAATATGTTACCTAATTAAATGAATATTATGGGATGATAAAGCAAGGTCAAGAAAAATGTCATTAATTTAGCCATGATTTAGTTTATTAATCTTAAGATGTCTTTCATATTTAGATAAAATCAGTTAAGCAAAATCCAAACAAATAGTTTAATGGAAAAATTTATAGCACTTCATTAAGATGATTAAAAGTCATAAAATTCATCTTTAGATTCAACCTTTGGTTAGAAATTAGGGTGGATCTCACTCCTCCTTTTTCTTTTTAAAATTTTAAGTTTAAATAAAATAAATAAATAAATAAAATTAGAGTTAAGTTTAAAATTCATCTTAAATTATTAATCATTTAAACCATGATCATTATTTAATGAGAAACTTGAACATTCATCATTAGCTAAATTTAAACATCAAAGCTTAACTTTTTTATACCACAATAAGCTATAGCACACACATTAGAATGCTAATTCATAGATCATAATTTTAGGTTAGGTCGGTGCTTTATTATGGGGATTGATGTTTTATTTTGTTATATAATATTCTAGACTGAATGTTAGTCTTATTTGTACGATAGTCTAGATGATAGGGCATTATTTATTAGACTAACGATGTCTTCTGCAGGAGGTTGTGCTTAAGAGATCGCTGTAAGATGAAAATTATAAATGCCTTCATTTGCAGGTGTTACTTAAGTTATTAAGCATAATCCACTATCACATGTGAGCTTGGTGATCTAAGGTAGCGCTAAGCCCCAATGCATAAAATATAACTATTTGGTGTGAATGTATGTAAAATTGATCTCTACTTTGCAGGTGTAGTTAGATTTTCATTTCAGAAAAATATAATTTTTGCAATAGGATTAAGATTGGAGCTATGAAGTGAAGATGAAGACTAAGATTGAAGACCCACATAGCTCTATTTTATTATAAATTGTAATCTAGGCTGTATAAGGGTAGAGCTCGGCTACCCAATTTCTTTTCTTTTTCAGAGTGTACGGTGGTACCTGGCTGTACTAGCCTTTTATTTTTTACGTGATTAATACTTGATTGTTATGTTTACATTGATTGCATAATAAAAATATCATCCTTTTTATTGGTTTATTAAAATATAAATGTTCGATGTGTGACCTAGATGCGATAAGATCTTTAAGAAAAAAATTAATTTTTTATCTCAACTAATAACTTTAATTAAAATTTTAACTAACTCATAATCTCACCATTAAGCCAAAGATTTTTAAGAAAGAGATACAAGATTTAGCAACCCCTTAGCTAAATGGTTGTATATTTCAACATCATGCATGCATATTATTTCATTCTTGTAATAAGAGATCTCCACTCTTGAATGATAACAGACAAGACTTGGCCTTTGAGAGCAATCTCTTATAGTGGAGAACACCTCTTCCCCCTGATTTTGTCCATAACCAATTTTTATCATGCATACAGACATAAATTCTTTTAAGCCCAGCTCAAAAATTAATGAGTAAAAATGAAATAAAATTTATAAATTCTATAGCATTAGTCTATGTCATAACTTTCATATTAGTCATGATCTAGTCTCCTAAGGAGTAAGTTTTGAACTCTAGATTATTTCCAATTAATAACAACCCGGCTATCTTGCATTTATATAATACTGGCCAACATGATTTTAAATCATTGGAGGTGTTAGTAGGAAGCCATTCTAGGCACTTATAAGTCTAAAAAAGTCGAGATTGGTTCATTCTCTCTCGTGAAAATAAATAAACTTATCCCACTTTCCTAGAGTAGATTTAAGCTTATCCCACTTTCCTAGAGTAGATTTAAGTCAAGCTCTTAGCTTATGCTAAAGCATTTTAGATGTAAGTTCAGATGTTGCTTGTTTCTCCCTTAGTATGGGCATAAGTCCTCACCTCTTAAGTATTTCAACAATCATGTGTTGTTGGAATCTAAGTCCTAGCCTTCTAATAAAATTTTAACTAAAATAAATGTAATTTCTCTCCTTCAAAAACATAAAGTCTTCCTATATGATAGATTAAGGCATTCACTTGATTTCTTAGTATCATGAATGCTTCTTACTCATTCTTCTTTAGAATATGTTAAGAACTCTTTCTACTTGATTTCCAAAATTACCAAACCTTTAATACCAAGGTTTGAAATCCAAAGAGATGTTTGTCAATCAATTTAATCAAGAGTATTCTTAAGAGATTCACACCTCCTAAGATATAATTAACTATAAGGGCTTACCCCTTTAGGAAACTTAGGAACCCGACTTAAAATAAACTCTGATTTATCTCATACAGGTGAAGTAGGAGAAAAGGCTCTAGTATACATAGACCCATCAGTCTTAGAAGTTCTTATTAGATGATTAAGCTCATTGTAGGGTGATATCTCTATCTCTTGAGGTAGTATATCATTCTTTGATGTCGTACTCAATTATTTCAATAATTATCTCCTAAGATCTGTGTGGTGTCGCTCATCACATTTTTAAACACCACAGTTATGTTGTTTAAAAAAATACGAAGCCCAAAAAATTATGATCGAGGTATACACTGAATTATATGGTGCTCACCAATCTGATCCGAAGATAAAATCTAAAATTAAGAGATTTAGGTGTAATTGGCCTCTTGATCAATGACTGCATAAACAATACTTATTGTTGTCACCAATGTCAAGTGCATTGTGTCATTCTATATTAGCCACCTAACATCTTTAAACTAATTATCACTTTATGGTCTTTTAAGATTTTGATAATGGATATCATAGGCCCAATTGACTTGCCTTCCTCTAAGGGTCATATATCCATTTTGGCAGTGACTAACTACTTCTCTAAGTAGACATACGTAGTTCATTTAAGAGAGATCAATTCTACTATTCTTTAAGAATCATAATATCTATATATTCAATATACCACGACACCAAGATCAACAATTTTTCCAAGCAACATAACATAGATTTGAGGCATCTAAGTATATACTACCCTCAGGCCAATGGGTTGGCTGGAGCCTTCAATGACTCTTGCCCAAATCTTGCAGTTGACGCTTAATGAAAGTAAGCAATAGTGGGCATCAGAAGTTGGTCGAAGCCTAATATGCTTATCACACTACATATAGAACTCCAACTCAATCAATCTCATTCTCCTTAGTTTATGGGTCCAAGACTATTCTCCCTTTAGAAGTATTACTCCCACCACTAAGAATTGTCATTGGCAACAAAATCATAATTGAGCAAATATAAGGCTTCAATTGGAAAGCTTGAAAGTCTTGAAGATAAATGTCTCCAAGCTCCACAAAATCTCAAGTTATATAAAGCATAGATAGTTCAAGCTTATGAGTAAAAGAGCTGATTTTAGTTCTTAAAGGCTAATTAGGTCATCGTGAGATAAGAAAAAAGTTTAAACCAACATGAAAATGTTGTTTTTTTTTGTGATAGAAAAGGTCTATTAATATGGATCATATTAGTTCTATTAATATGGATCATATTAGTTAATCGACTATAATGGCTAATGCTCAATACTTCCTATTACTGGTCATTCTTTAAAGAAACATTACATATCATAGTTTGAAAATAATTTTAATCAATAAAATTATATTTTCATGATGCACTAGTGTTATTTCTTGCTTTGACTAGATCCAAATTTTTTTAAGAGAAAAAGAACATTATTCTGAGTTGTACTTCTTTCTCAGGGAATTAACAAATTGAGTCAAATCTAAATTAAAAGCTTATTTAGAATGAATCAAAATCAAAATCAATTTTTTAAATATTCTTCAACTTTATAAGATTCAAAATCAAACTTCTTAATCACCTCTATTAAATCAAAACAAGACCTAAAATAAAATCCTACTATGATAAATATTTGTATGTTTTATCATTACTTTCTAAGATCCAAAATTAAATTATGAATAAATTAAACTATGAAGTAAAAAAAAAAAAGCTTTCATTTCACTTATTTACATCTTTCTAAACATGAATATTTATTTAAAAGATATCTATTTTATTTTATATTATATTATTATTAAGAGTATATTTGAGGCAATAATGGTGGTGCAATGCAATGCAAAAACACCTCATAATATTATTTGAAAATTATAATATGAACATATTTTAGAAAATTCTTAATGAAAAAATTATGTTTTTTAACTTAACCTAATAAATTGGGATGGCTATCATAAAGTTAGGATCTCACTTTTTCAAAATAAAAAAAAATTATAATGCTCAATATAGTTTTTAAGATAACAATCTCTTTTGTAGCAATTTTACTATTATGTTTTAAACCACTATATTTTATAGTGCTATAGTTGTCTCAAAAAGGTCTTAAATCTAATATTCCCATAACCTTTTACTCTTTTAGTGCTCCACATCCATTTTTTAATCATAACAAGATTACATCATCGGGTATTTGACATGGCTGAACAAAAACACATGTACTATTAGCATAATAAGTATCTCAATCGCCCTCTTAAATTATCCAACATATTTGTATATTATGTTCACATATCACATAAATTTATAAATTATTCAAAAAAACTTTGCATTTTATAGAAGGGTATGAAAATATATCTCTGATTAACTTTAAAAAATATAATATTTAATTTATATGATTTATTTAGTAACTCCAAACCAAAAACTTTTGACAAGAATACTAATTTTATTCTACTGAACAATTTAAGCTTAAATTATTATATAAACTTGATTCATAATTTAATCTGAAAATTTTAGTATAATCTGTATAATTTTACATAACTCTTCATGAATATTCCAAAAAACATAACACATAAAAATTAATATAAAATAATAGAGATTAAAAAAAAAAAGATTTAGAGGCATATCATAAAATTTAAATATATTTGTATTTCTATTATATAATATTTGATATTTATAAAACTAATCTAATAATTTACATTTCACAATCTTCTATCCAGATGCTCCGTAACTGGCTTAAATTTATCTTTTAATCAATAAGTTGGACTTTGGTTCTTTATTTATTAATGATACGCAACCATGGATATCTTAAATCATACTTTAGCAGTTAATAGTAATTTTGTTATCAATCAAAGTAGAAAAATAACAAAGAGATTCATCAATAAAATACGCTTAAATTACACAAAAATAAAAGATTTACATAAAAAATTTCTTAATAAGAATAAAAATTATAGGAGTAGAAATTCATTATATTAAAAAAAATTACAAGGAGAGACACTCATGTATAAGAAAGTGAGATATTTATAAAATGTTATAAGATATCGTATAAAAATATTTAAAAATGTCAATATGGAGAATATTTATTGAAGATTTAATTTACATTTTTAGAAAATTCATGTCAATATGGAGATTACCCAATAATTTTCGATGGTGCTCCACCTTCCCAGTTTTTTGGATGCTAGCAATTAATCTCTGTTTGCCCCCACAGCGCAATGAATTGCTTGCATGACTTAGAAATAAAGAAAAATCCTTCTACGTCCTCAATGATTTCTCCTGTGAAAGTTATTTGAAAAAAGAAATCATGGATAAACATTAAGAATTGGAGCTGTAATGCCACACCCATACATTGTATCAAAGGACATAGGATGACTTTTCTTTATTTCAAAGTTATGCAAGCAATTCATCTCTCTGAGGGGACAAATAGAGATTAATTGCTCGGATCCAAAAACTGGGAAGGTGGAGGCACATGGGAAATTAAGTAACTATGTAATAATACTCTCTTTAATTGAAATGAGACAAATACAAATTAATTTTTCATTAAGGGAAAAAGGGAATTTGATATGGACCCCGACAACGCATCAAATATCAACATAAAAAGGAAAAGAAAAGCTCCGGCCTGGTTAAAAGACTTTGTAAGGTAAAATAGAAAATAACAATACATCTTCAACAGACAGATCTATCAAATACAAGATCTAACAACAACAAAAGATCCAACCAACAACAAACCAGAGGAACTGCTTTGTAAAGAAAATCAAGATCTTAGATAGTAACATGTAAAGAAAAGAAACTAGCAAACAACAAATAGAAAGCAGTTAGAATAGGCTAGAACCCAAGAAATGTAAAGAAACAGGACTATAAATAAACACAGAAGAACAACAGAAGGGGAGAACATTTTTCTGGCCCTTTACTGCCTCCTTTTGCCTCTTCTATCACCTTCTTCTTCTTCTTCTCTCCCGATTCCCTTCTTCCCTCCACTCTTTCCTCGGAAGTTCTGGCCGCTCGAAAGGCCTAACTAGAGTCGAATATTCAATTCCTTCCCGTAGAAGCCTCCAGTTCCTTCTCCAGGAAGCTACCCAAATCTCGATAACGGACGCGTGTTCGTATCATTGGTGCTCTTGTTGAACCTTCATCCCCTAAAAAAGAAAGATAAAAGGCAGAAGGCACAAGACACACAACAAAAACACTCGAAGAATGCTTTGGAAGATTGAACAAAAACGATGAACAGATGACCTCAATCACAATAATCCTGAACGAAGTATCCCGCAGATTATCAACCATTGAAGACAAGCTGGAAAAATCAATTCAAGAACAGCAACAAGGAAGTAAAGAATCACAGGTATGTACATCTACACCTATAGAATTCAATCCACAAATAAAATCACATAATCAAAATTCAAGACCAGTTAAAGTAGACATGCCTCGCTTTAATGGAGAAAATCCAAGAGGGTGGATATTCAAAGTAAATCAATTCTTCCAATACTATAACCTTTCAGAAGAACAAAAGTTTATTATAGCATCAATCTATATGAATGGGTCAGCATTAAGTTGGTTCCAATGGATGCATCTCAACAAACTACTCAATTCTTGGCAAAATTTCAAAGAACAAGTCATACAAAGATTTGGACCATCATTATATAGAGACTTGCGTGGGAAACTAGCAAAACTACAGCAAAAGACATCAGTGCAGGAATTCTATAATGAATTTGAAGAATTAGTAAATCAAATTTCAGGAATCCCACCAGATTTCCTCCAAAGTTGCTTCGAATCAAGACTTAGGCAAGACATAAAAAGAGAAATCAGAGCATTACAACCAACATCATTACAACAAGCTTTTCAATTGGCAAAATTAATGGAAGATAGATTAGCAGATGACATGTACATAGGGAGAAGTTATCACAATAATCAAGCAACAACACTGAAACAACAGCAACCATTACTACCCACTCCAATTATTCCAGTTCAAAACAACCACAGTATCAATAAACTAACACTACCAATCCAGAAACTTACAATAGCTCAGTTGGAAGAAAGAAAAAAAGATTATGCTTTAACTGTGATGAGAAATACCATAGGGGTCACAACAGTAAATCAAAGCTATTTGCCCTCATAGTAGTTAATGATGATCAGGATTACAATCTGTAACAAGAAAGCTAACAAGAAAACATATTAGTACAGTATGACATTCCAGAAATCAGCTTAAATGCATTCACAGGGCAATCAAACCCAAGAACACTGCTACAAGGAATGATTGGTAATAATAAAGACAGTATTGATAGATAGTGGATCGACACACAATTTCATACAGTCCAAACTAGCCAAATTTATAGAACACACAGTAAAACCTGCATTCTTCTTCAAAGTATTAGTGAGAAATGGGGAGACACTCCAATGTTCAAGAGTTTGCTCCAACATACCTATCAAATTACAAGGATATACATTTATAACAGATTGTTACCTTTTATCTATGCGAGGAGCAGATGTAGTATTAGGTGTGCAATGACTAGAACAATTGGGAGAATATACCACAGATTATAAGAAACTCATTATGAAATTCAAATACAATGATACAGTAATACAACTGCAAGGAGACACAACATCAAATTGGAAAAACATTACTCTACACTAGTTTACAAAACTGAAAGACAAGGCTGAGTTGGTATCATACTTACACATCAGAGAGGTGTCACAACAGCCAAATTCTACAACAAATAACTTTAACAATCTACCTGTAAACATACAACAAGTTTTACAGCAATATCAAGACATATTTCAGACTCCAACAGACTTACCTCCCAAAAGGGAAATAAACTACTATATCAATCTGTCACCTGGAACCCAGCTAATAAGAGTAAAATCTTATAGATATTCCCATTTTCAAAAAATAGAAATTGAGAAATTGATCAAAGAAATGCTGGATACAGGTATAATAAGGGAAAGCACTAGTCTTTTTTCTTCACCAGCCCTTTTTCTTCACCAACCCTTTTAATCAAAAAAAAAAAGATAGGACATGGAGATTTTGTGTGGATTATAGAGCATTAAACAAAATTACTATCCCTGATAGATTTCCCATACCAATACCAGAAGAATTAATGGATGAACTACATGGGGCAACTACTTTTTCAAAACTAGACTTACGTTCAGGGTACCACCAAATCAGAATGGCAGAAGAAGATATGAATACAATTCTTAAACCTTTCCTACGCAAATTTGTGCTAGTATTCTTTGATGACATATTAATCTACAATCCTTCCATTGATCAACATCAACACCATCTATAATCAGTTTTGGAAAAACTGAAACAAAATGCATTGTTTATCAAACCTTCAAAATGTACATTCATCCAAGAAAGAATAGAGTACTTAGGCCATATATCGTCCAAGGAATAGCGTAGATCAAAAGAAAATTGAAGTAGTAAACATGGCCAAATTGCTAAACATCTAAGGGATTCTTAGATTTAAGGATATTAAAAATTTGTGCAAAGAAGATAATCTGCATCATTAATATCATTCCTAGCTAAGCAATAATTTCAATGGTCAGAGGAAGCTCAAGAATATTCATACATCTAAAAGAAGCTATGATATCATTACCTGTGTTGGCATTCCCTAATTTCTCCTCACCTTTTATCTTAGAAACAGATGCTTCAGGTACTGCAATAGGAGCAGTGCTACTCTAAAACAACCATCATATTGCATACTTCAGCAAGAAATTATCTCCAACACTACAAAAATCATCAACCTATGCAAGGGAACTATATGCTATCACAGAAGCAGTGGAGAGATGGCGGCAATATCTATTAGGCAACAAATTCACAATTAGAACAGATTAAAAGAGCATAAGAGAGTTAATGCAACAAACAATTCTGTCACCAGAACAACACAGATTTTTAGTCAAACTCCTGGATTTTGATTATACAATAGAATACAAACCAGGGATCACAAATAAAGCAGCTGATGCCTTATCCCATAAAAATCACAGTATAGAGGAAGACCAATCTACAATAGACACCTCAAAAGTTCACACCTATCAGAGTCTCTATGCTTATACACAATAATTCAATTCCTTAATAGAGCAAATTAAAGAGGAAACACAAGCTCTACCAGAATTGCAACAGCTATATCAGCAGATTATAGAAAACTCAGAGCGGTTTCCAAAACACAGAATATATAATGGGTTAGTATACTATAAAAACTGTATTGTATTAGCTACAAAATCTGAATTACGTATTACAATCATGAGAGAACTGCATTCATCACCAGTAGGAGGTCACTGTGGAATAAGAAGAACATTAGCAAGGATAACTCAACAGTTTTACTGGGAAAAAATAAAATAATACATTCAGCAATTCATCACCACTTGCCCCATATGCCAACAAGTAAAATATAACAGCCAGAAATCTACAGGTATATTGTAACCATTACCTATACCATCAGCTATATGGGAGGAACTTTCAATGGATTTTACTATAGGCTTGCCCAAATCTCAAAATAAAATAGCTATATTAGTAGTAGTAGATAGACTCTCAAAGTATGCACATTTTTCAGCTCTTCATACCAATTTTTCAGCAATAGCTATTGCTCAAATTTTTGTTTCAGACATATGCAAACTTCATGGCATACCACAGAGTATTGTGTCAGATAGGGATCCTATTTTTATGAGCAACTTTTGGCAAGAATTGTTCAGGTTAAGTGGTACCACACTTAGCCATAGTAGCTCATATCATCTACAAACAGATGGCCAAACAGAAGTAACTAACAAAACATTAGAACAGTACCTTAGAAGCTTTGTGTTAGAGACACAAAGAAGTTGGTTACAATATCTACCATGGGCAGAATTCTCATACAACACAACAGTTAACACCTCTACAAAGATGACTCCTTTCCAAATAGTTTATGGGAGACTTCCACCTCCAATCATACCATACAGCTGTAACTCATCCAATAATACAAAAGTAGACATAATTTTGCAACAAAGAGACAAAGTACAACAACAACTCAAAGAGAATCTACAAGAGGCCCAAAACAGAATGCAACAAATGGCTAACAGAAAAAGAAGAGAATTGCAATTCCAAGTAAATGATCTGGTCTTTGTGAAACTACAACTATACAAACAGACTTCAGTATCAAATCATCCCTATAAAAAATTGCAAAGACAATACTATGACCCTTTTAAAATTTTACAGAAGATAGGCTCAGTGGCTTATAAAGTGGAGCTTCCAGACACAACAAAAATCCACAATGTGTTTCATGTCTCTCGACTCAAACAGTATCGACAAGACTCCAAGTTACACCCAGTTGTACTTCCAACACCATTCATAGATGACCAATCATTAGTTAAACCAATCAAAATTCTCGAAGAAAGAACAATACTACAAACAGATAGGCCCATCAAAGAACTATTAGTACAATGGGATGGAGTATTAGCAAAGACTGCATCTTGGATACCCTTCAAAGAATTTCAGAAGGCTTACCCTAACTTTGACCTTGAGGACAAGGTCGATTGTCGGGATGGGGGTAATGATATGGACGACAGTATCAAATATCAACATAAAAAGGGAAAGAAAAGCTCCGGCCTGGTTAAAAGACTTTGTCAGGTAAAACAACAAATAGCAATACATCTTCAATAGACAGATCTATCAAATACAAGATCTAACAACAACAAAAGATCCAACCAACAAAGAAACCAGGAACCGCTTTGTAAAGAAAATCAAGATCTTAGATAGTAACATGTAAAGAAAAGAAACTAGCAAACAACAAACAAAAGCGGTTAGAATAGGCTAGAACCCAAGAAATGTAAAGAACTGGACTATAAATAAACACGTAAGAACAAAGAAGGGAGAATATTTTTCCTTTTTTCCCGCCTCCTTCTATCACCTTCTTCTTCTTCTTCTCTCCCGATTCCCTTCTTCCCTCTGGAGTTCTGGCCGCTCGAAAGGCCTAAGTAGAGTCGAATATCCGATTCCTTCCCGAGGAAGCATCCGGTTCCTTCTCCAGGAAGCTACCCAAATCTCGATAACGGATGTGTATCAGAATTGGCAGCTCAAATTTAATACACGTTTTTTCAAAAAAATGGCATATAGCAATTTTTAAAATTTTTTAAAATACAATAAATGAGTTTTCTCTGCCCAAAATAATAACATGCTCTTAATTACATATGTAATAAATTTAGATTCTAACAATAGCATTTAAATCAATTATAAATGTAAAGAATTTATATCATTCCATAGCTAAAAGGCTCCTATAATCATAGAAAAATTACATTAAAAGTAAATATTTTAATTATAAAATATAATCTAATAAAGGCTTTTCATAAAATAAAAGATATGCAAGCTATAATTTTTAAGATTTTTAGTCACAAATTTTGGACTTTTTAAATATGGGATAGAGTTGTATGAAATCGCTGGCTGCTTCTCATGAATTGGTCGAGTTCTACTGTGTTGTCATATAGATGGCTCTAGATGAGCATGCTTGGTCGGCTTTTAAAGCTGAGTAGGTTGGAGAGTTGTTACAAGTACTCCTCAAAAGGATCAAATTCTTCTACTTGATCTTAGGCCTAATAATGCTCAGTCACCAATATAGTTTAATCTGATTGACCCATGAGAATGACATCCTTAAATTTGTATTATTGACTAGAGCTCAAGCTAGATGATCCATGGTGTGTATACATACAAAAATGTGCTATATTTTCAGGGTTAAAAGGAAAGAAAAGATAGCAACAATTTCCTACTCCCCACAAAATTTCCTATCACTTTTACAATACAGGAAACATAGCAAAAGAGTTGATGTTATCAATAAAAAAAATTGCAAAATTACACTCCATAAATCCCCTCCGAACACTATATACAGTAGTTGCCCTCCCTCCCCTATCCTGCTGCTCCTTTCCCTTCCACCTGAACTTAATAATAAACAGAAGCTTAGTGTACAGGCCTCCAATCATCTATATCCTTTTCACATTTCAAAGTGCTAAAGCTTCATGCATGGTAGCACGTTGTTTCTCCCTCGAATTTGCTCCCCACATCATTGCTTCAGCCACTGCTCTCTCCCTATCAGTGTCCTTGTTCATGATGCTAGCAATCTCTTTTGGCGTGTCACGTCTCTCGATCCCATGGACATCCCACTTGCTTCCATCTTGATTCTCACGCCCAAAATTCTCCTCCCTCAATCCTCGACTCCGTCGCTCAGGGCGTTGACTGTAGGTTGGCACCCCTTTGGTATCATAAGTTTGTGATTCTAAATATGACAGTGCAGTGACAACATCAGCAATGACTGGGCGCGCAGTTGCCTCCTCTTGGATGCACATGGAGGCCACTGCAATTGCTTGGTAGAGACTACGCATTGGAAATCGGCCTTGGAGCAAAGGATCAGCAAGCTTAGAAAGCTTTCTTTGGTCATTAAGCATTGGTCGGGCCTGCAAAGTTCTCCATCATGTTAGTTTATTATGTTTACGCATAAGCTGAATACTCAAGGAATTCTAAATACTCAAATTGTAATTGATTTTGCTTCTACTCACAAATACTAAAATGATGGCATAAGCTTTAGCTATCTTTAGTATATAAACTTTAATTGCTTTCAAAGTTTTGTAATAAAAATATTCGCATTACTCAAGTAGATTTTTCTCTAAAATTGGAAAAAAAATGGCAAAGATAAAGCACATTGTCCAACTTGAAAAAAAAAAAAGGTTTGATAAGAAATTTTGAGGTAAATGGCCATTTAAGCATGATGGCATGGGTGAAGGGCAATTGGATTACTTTTCAAGGGGTATTGCATAAAGAGAAAATCTGCTAGCTTTCATAAAATAAAGGTGATATGGCTTAAAGAAACTTTTTTCTTTGATAATATCCACATAGTGCATTAAATGATGAGATAAAATTTTGTCAATTTTTATGAGTCCATGTATAAGACAATTATAGCTGTCTATGCATAACAATATAAATTATCCAAATAGCACGCTTGATACAAAATGTTTGCTGCAATAGAAAATTCCCCCTCCATGCATGTAGGTGCCATAGACCCACTGATTCTATAAAAGTTATATTCCAGAAATATAGAATACTAGTCAAATCCAAAAAGGACTATTAGCAAAACAAACATCATTATCATTAATATTATTAAGAGTAATGCTACATTCCCCAAAAATATTCTACTCAAAAATGCATTTAGGACCAACTTCCTTAGGTGGGCAAACCAAATTGGGGAGAGTTTAATAAATTTTTGCTCGGGAGGACTTTTGGTCCACCTAATCAAAAGCTTATGTGGATTGTTATATGTTAATTTTTTAAGATGGCATTTTTCTATTAATAATCCTTTTCTAGCTATTAAAAATGAACTTATAAATTCCCCTCTTTATTTATCCTTAGTGCTATATGAGATGTTAATTCTATTTTGCACATAATAGTTTCTAGTCATGCTACTTTTGAGCAACCCTCTAACTTCTAATTCTTCCACAATAATTTTGGCCACATTTGAGGCACCTTATACTCTTCTATTTTACTTTTAAAAGCCCATTTTCAATCATAGTTTTAAATATAATTTTTCAAAAACAGCTTTTTAAAAGCAAAATTTTAAAAAAAAAAAAAAGCTCTTATCCAAATGATTACTAATTTTTGTTGGTCGTTTTTACTATTAAGAAAGTTAGTTAAACAGTATACCAAATGAAACCTTTATTTATATTTATAACAAATGAATCATTTTCCCTCTTTGTGTATGATTAAACCACAAAAATCTACTTGCACTACTATCAATAGATGTTGCTTCCATTGTCTCTAACTTTTTCTTTTTATATCATCAAAAGTTTCAATAAATCAATCTATATGCTCACACCTCTGTCACACTCATGTTTAGCCTAAGTGACTTATCATACTGGACAAATTTCCTATTTGAAAGACTTACTGAACCCATAATCCATGCAAATCACTAATATTCTACATTTATGCTATTTAAATGTCCCAATATGACTTAAGACTAATCTCAAATAAAGACCTTTTGACCAAGCAAAGGAACTTGAGTTACTCAACTATCATAATCAATTCCAACTCTATTCATCTCAAAATTTTAATTAGGAAACTTACCCAACGAATAAGGTTTTGTTCTCCATGCGGTCTCGTGTTATCAATAGATTTTCTTCCAGTAATTAGCTCCAAGAAGACGACTCCAAAGCTATAGACATCAGATTTGACTGTCAACTGCCCTGTCATGGCATATTCCGGAGCACAATATCCATAAGTTCCCATAACCCTCGTTGAAACATGAGACTTGTCACCAACTGGACCAAGCTTTGCGAGTCCAAAATCGGAGAGTTTTGCATGGTACCCCTCATCAAGTAATATGTTGGATGATTTGAAGTCCCTATAGATGACCGGTGGGTTAGCTTTATCATGTAGGTACTCCAATCCCCTGGCTGCACCTGCTGCAATTCTCATTCGTGTATTCCAATCCAATGGCTCCTTACCTGGTGGGAGATCTGCAAGAAATGTTGCATTATTTAATTGAAATTCTCAAGTGAACTTGAACTTGATAAAGATGCACATGCACACACACACTTATAATACACACACACACACACATCTATATATATATAGAGATGTGTGTGTGTGTGTGTGTGTGTCTAATAAACTGATATGCTTAAATGACAGATTAGAAGCATTGTAACTTTGTAAGAGGCCATAAAAAAATAAAGTTTTGTTTAAGAGCAAAGAAGATAATGATGTACCTTTGCAACCGACAAGATATGATGATTGTGGAAGAATTGAAACTAGTGGATTTAGTAATATAATGATTTATTACCAAATTGGGCATGTTCCAGTTCATAATGATAAAACTATGGATGATTTAATTACTATTCCTTAAGCCACTCATTTTTAAAGTTTTTGAGAGTCATGATGATGCAAAAAAAAAAAAAAGAATAGTTTGCGTGCACAGATTAACCTAGGCATGTTAACTTCGAATGCTTCCAATCAAAAAGCTCATTAATGAATTTACCAGTAGAATAGTTTGCAAGAATAGATCAACCTAGGTATGGCATCATTCCACATCACAAACACTAAACTACAACAAATGCACTTCTCATCTGATTCAGTTTGATATAAGAGCCTTGAATGTGATTTTGTTGCTCCTGCCAAGAAAATGTCAAGGGAAGATACATTGATGATTGAGAAGATGCTTTACAATCAATGGTTTCTAAAAAGTTGAATAGATGGAAGAAAGCGTAAACTAATGTGAAAGGTGCTTCATAAAACTCCATCAAGCCACCAGCATAATATCATGAGATCCAATTTGAAAGCTTACAAGAATAAGAATGTATCTATGGAACAAATATCACATATATCTTCTTGTAGATGAAACAAAAAGAATTTCACGAGAAAATAATAAAGATATTCACAGAATGCAGAGAATGCAGATTAAGAACTTTAAACAGAAAAATTCATTAAAAGAAAGATGTAATTGAACATGAGATTAAATTTGAAGAACATAATGAGAATCACCTAAGCAGATGATACCTCAACGCCTTGTTCATTGTATGATGTAGGACCAAGCCACTTATACCATTCAAAGTTAGAACCACAATCACTCCTCTAGCCTCATAAAAGCCCAATCGATACACTCTAGTAAACTATGCTCCCATAATCCTAAAAAAGACACCCTCTTAACTCAAGGAAGTAATACTCCACTTTGTACCATCAGTTCCAAAAGCATTTTTACCAACTAAATGTGCTTCAATTTATAGTCAGGTAACTTACAAGTACTATGTGAGGGTTAATTTCAAATCTTTGAAAAGGGGTCACAAGTATTCTAGAAAATATATCTGTATAATTTTATTTATATTCCTCACCAAAAAAAGAAAGCATTTCTCTCCCAATTCCATAATTCAAGATTAAATTATTGATAAACTAGAAAATAATTTGCCAATGTGATATAGTGTGATGATGCATGAAACAGTACATGACGTACAATTTTGGTACTTATCATACAAATAGATATTTGTCTGTTTTCAAATAATTCTTCTTTTTGAAGAAACAAAAGAAGCTGAAACATTCAAACTTACAATTTGATCTTAGCCTTTCTTATACAATTATTCCACTAATTTCTTTGTCTGTTTAACCATTTTCATTAGGCCCCATAGGTCACAATCTTATGACATAAAAATCAAAATTATCAAACCACCTATTCATTTGGGGGAGTGAATCCTATCAAAATAAAGGCTGGTTGCAACAATCTGTGGACCTCACAATTATAAATTCTACACATTTTAGATTGAAATATACAAAAAATTCTCTTTTAGTGTGGAAACTGACTTAACTAAAACATACAGAAAATTATCAGAACTCTGACAATTTATTTTAATGACCAATGAGAAAGTATAAAAATGATATATCTTTTACTGTTAAGAAAACTTTTGAGAATTAGCTAAGCTTTGTGCCAATCAATGGAGTTATCAAAATAAACTTGATAGCAATAGCATGTTGACAAAGAATTAACTTGACTCCAAAGGGAGGGCCAATAAATTCCCATGCATGTTGACTGTGAAGAGTATTCATCTCAATAACCATAATCTATCTCTATAGAAGATATTAAAGTGCTTTACATATATTCTTGAAATAGATGATAAAAAGAAGAAACTGTCGTAGTGTAATAGAAAGACATATATATAAATGATCTATATTAGGGGGATAATAAAAGTAGATGGGATGATGGGACATAATTTCATGTGTTTGAGAGAAAATATGTCAAAAAAAAGTGTAGATTTGATTGTTATTATTTTAAAACTAGGTTAAACAAAAAATTTATGTGTTTGTATAGCAATGGCTTACAACATGCAACAGAAATAATGGATGTCATGCTTTAAAATTGTGCAATAAAATGCGATTTGCACCTCAAAGCTTCTGCTATAAGATGTACACCTCATAATATGTAAGACAAGCAAGCTTGCATCAAAATTTAAGAGGTGTGCCTCATATTTGAGGTTCAAATAGAATTTCTTTTTAACAAATACAAATAAAATATATTAATTGTTATTGAGAAATTTAATTTATATACCTCATTATAATGAAATTAATATATATATATATATATATATATATCTCCATTATTTATTCTTATGGGTAATATAATTGAATGTTTATTAAAGTCAAATTAACCTAAATGATCACATCTTGTACTCACAAACTATATTTTGAAATCAAAGCATCTAGAATGAGTTAAACACGTTCAAATTCAAGCCTAGTTCAAAACTAATTTGAACCCCATTCAATCAAAACACGCTTGAATAGATTCAAACCTTATTAAAATAAGATTCAAACCAAGCTTGAACTTTATTCAAATCAATTCTTATTTTTATTTGGAAGTAGGAGAGGGAGACTTATTATGAACTTATTTGGACTTGATTCTTAAATTAATAATTTATCTTATTTTGATATCTACACGATACATTTATTCTATGAATTGATGTAATAATGTTCATATGTCATGCCTTACTTCATGTTTTGATGATAATATAATACTTTTTATTTTATATAAATTATTGATTCTAAGGTTTATGCATCAAAATGATTCGAGACTAAACATCGTAGTAGTTTTAAGATTATTGTATTTTCGCCGCAATTGGTTTTTGCCATTAAGCCCTTTCGCTGTAATTTTAGGATCGACAAATCAACACATTTTTGTTAATTTTGTAGTAGTTTAAACTGTCATAAAATTTCTAAATATTAAAAAAAAACGTTCACCTGAATTATTTACAATCTTCAATGAATTGATAAATGAAGCTTATAAAATACAGATTAAAATATGATTTCACAAATTTATTCACAAAGTTTATACTTAGTATCAATCTTAAAGAATTAATACATTCAGAACTACATCAAGCTCACATAATGTGCCTCAATTTGCTGCGAGAGGCCTAAAAGAGTTTTATGAGTCTCAAGGAATCAAGCTGAAGGTCACATCAATGCACCACCTACAAAGTAATGGGCAAGTGGAAGCTGGTAGACACACTACCTATAGTACCCTGGCACTTAAGATGACTCTCATAAGCGCAACAAGACACTCACCCTTTACATCATCGCATGGAACAAAAGTCATCTTACCAGTCAAGTATGAAGTCCCAAGTCAATTAGCCCTAACAATAGACTGAATGGAAGATAAAGATGGCGAGTGGGCTCAAGCAAACTTGGAGGCTATGGTAGACATACTTGACATGCTTGAAGAACTCATAATTGAGGCATCACTAAGAAAAGAGAAAACAAAAAAAAAAAACCGAATGGCCAAGTAATACAACTGTTATGTGAAGGAGAAGCATTTTAAAAGTGGCGACCCTTACTTCACAAATAGAAAAAGTATTAATGCCTAATAGTGCAATTATAAAGCTTGATAGACAGTTCTACTTGATCTGGGGCTAAATAATAACAACATAATTAGAAGCTTTTTTGAGAGATGAGATGCCATTACTATTAAGGAGGACCATCAAGATAATAAGAGTTTCCATTTGAACAAACAAGGACTTGAAGAAATTGAAAAGCTTCTGATATAAACAAATAGTTATACTATTAAATCTGATGGTGATAATGATGATGAAGCAGGATTTAGTAGAAGCCATGACAACAGAGTAGAAAGGAGAGATAACCAAAAGTCAAAGAAAAAACACAAAACATGAAGATGGAAATGCCTAGTTTTGACATCCTAAGAAGTGAAGGTAGCTCGCAAGATTGGGTGTAGCCATGCACTGACTAGGGTAAAACGCAAGAGCTAGAGAGGAAGGATAAAGATCCACATATATAGGCCAAGATAGCACGCAGAGAGAGAGAGAGAGAGAGAGAGAGAGATAAGAAGTGAGAGTGGCGAGCAGAGAAGCGCATTAGGTACGCCGGACAGCAGCGTAATCCGCGACGAGTGGGGAGGTGCGCCTGCGAGCGAGGGCGGAAATCTGACGTGGGAACGTGCAACGAGTCTCGACGGTTAGGGCATGATGCGGCTTAATGAATGAACTTAAATAATTTTTACTGAATTTTTATGAATTTATATATCTAATATTTAAAATTTTATATTCAATTATAATATTTAAAATTTAAACTATAATAAAGATATCATTAATATTAATTTATAAGAAAATAATTTTTTATATTTACTCCAAAAATATTTTAATTTTCAAACAACATTAAAAATATTACCATGATAATTTATTTAAAGTTAAATATATTATTTTAATCTAAATATACAAATATGATAAATAAATATATAAAAGTTTCATGATATGTTTATTAACTACAAAAATAATAGAAAGGTCCTATTATATTAAAAATATGAGACATTTACATACATAGCACATAATTCTTATATATTTATATATCTAACATCTAAATTTAAATATATACATATATATCACTTAAATTTTTATTATTATAATAAAAATAACATTTTTTTTAATTTTTTGACGTAAAATTTAATTTTTGAAGTATAAGAAAGATGTTATATTTGTAAATATCAATTTTTAAGTGTTAGATATGTAAATGCATAAGAATTGTGTGCTATGTATGTAAATTTTCTTAAAAATATTTAAAAGAAAATCGTATATTAAAAATTTTGGGGATTAACTGATAGTTGGTAATCGACCTTAATGTAATTTTAAATAAATTATTTACTTCACACATTGTTGGAACTCTATGTTACCTATTGAGAGGTACGATTGAACTCGGCCCGGCCCAACGTCCCAAAAATGGCCCAATTAGTTAAATGTTCGGCTGAATATTTAAAGATGCTTAGAATAATATTAAAATGTTAATTTTTATTTTAAAAACTAAATAGAAATTGTCCTTTTTTTAAAACAGCCCTACTAGTGCACCATTAAAATTTTTTTATCCTTGATAACTCCGAAAATACAAAAACATTTTATGAATTTCAATTTAGGGTTGAATTCGACAATCTTAGACTTTATTTGAGAGAGATTTTTAGCTGCTTCATATTGTTTTAAAATATAATAATAATTTGGGGGATATACATACATACATACCACACAATTCTTATATATTTACATATCTAATACTTAAACTTCAATTTTTATATATATAATATTTCAATCTTCACTATCACATCAAAAATATCATCATCACTCACTTTTTAAAAGTGAAATGCATCTTTTAAAGTATAGGAAAGTATTAGATAAGTAAATATCTAACTTTAGATGTTAGATATGTAAATACATAAGATTTTGTTTGGTATGATGTAAATCTTCTTAATAATTTTTAAAATTTGCATGATTATATCACTTTTTTATAAATGTTTTCAATGCAACTCTATTTTTCTCTCTTATTGAATCACGATCTCTATACTATTTTTTTTACACAATTTTTTAAAAATTATTTTTAAAAAAAAATTGCTAAAGGAAAAGCTCGACCAAACAGGCCTTTAATCAAGTTTATCTAGTGAGTGACAATTAATCTAATTAGTAAAACTATATAAATTGTTGCTAAGTTCTTTAGTTTGAATCCCGCTTACACCATTAATAAAGTCTCATCTTTCAACTTAAACTTAAGTGGGCAAAAAAAATCAAGATTATCTTGCTTTTGATATGAGAAACTCACACTATAAATCTAATTAGAAGAAAGAAAGATACAACTGGTCACTTAGATCACAAAGTCAATCAGTAAGATCAGTAAAAACAATTACTAGAGCATCACTTACCATATTAAAGAAATGATAAATTTCATGAATTTTTATTCATGCCTTTGTCAAATAGTCTAGGGTTTCGTTTGGTAGTTTTACTTTGTTTTTTTTTAAGCTTTTAAAACGTCAGATATAAAACATTTTATAAAGATAAAAGCACGTAAAAGTAAAAAATTCAAACTTTTAAAATTTATAAACTCTTTTAAAAAATGTAACGTAGAGAAAACTAAACAAACAAAGATCAAAGTCATCTATAATTCAAATGGAAGCGAATGATTACAATTTTTCCAATAAAAGAACTTTTACCCCCAACTATTTAAGGCAGATTAAGGTGAATGTAAAGGGGAAAAAAAAAAAACAAAAGTAAACAAATAATGCTAAATTTTTGTCCAGAATGATCTTATTTTCTCTTTGTTTTTAGTACCTGATCTTCCTGTACATGAAACTTTCACTATATGAGGGAAATCTTCTTCTTAGTGAGCAAAAACAATATGATATAGCCAGACAAACTGAAGCATAAGACTAAATTAAGTGTTACAGAGATGAGGATGCTTAGGTGGATGAGTGGCTTTACTCTGAGAGATAGAATGCAAAACAGAGTATGTTGGGAAAAAGTTGCCAGTAGATAAGATTAGCTAGATGGTTTATAAAGCGTCGTCATGACCATTAGAGAGTAGATCATTAGATTCTTTATGTTAAGAAAGGCAGATAGACCTAAAAGACGGTTAAGATGTATAAAAAATAATCAAGATACTAATTAAGAATTTGACACATATGACACAATGAAGATTCAGAAATGCCCCACCTGGTTATTAACTTTTGTTGTTGTTGTTGTGTTGTAATGACTTAATCATCTATTTTATTTTTTATAGCATTTTTATTTTCTATATTTTTTATAGGTTTCACCTATTCTCACCTATTCCCGAACACGCCAAAGAATGATTCCTAATATAGCTTTTTTTTATTGAAGAAAAATATGTTGTGAGGCACATCTAAATGGCGGTTCTATTGTTAGTGCATCTGATTTAGAGTCATTTTTAAATAGCATACCGTTGGTAGTTTGAAAGATCAAGAATGAAGTCATAATTAACAGATTTCTATTTGAATGGTTGCCAAACTTGAAAAAAACTTGAAGTAAATCACTAGATGTAAACTTACAATGCAAATGATCTTCTAGAGATCCCAGTGGCATGAACTCATATACAAGAAGCCGTTGATCTCCTTCAGCACAATAACCAATTAAATTAACAAGGATCAGCAGACTGAACATGAGAACCTCCACCAAGAATTCTCTATTTCCCTGTAACCCATCCTTGTCAAGTCGTTTTATAGCTACAATCTGCACCCAAAAGGCACAAATCTAAAGCATCAATCCGATTTCAGAGATATAGAATCTAGGAATTAAGTTAAAAAAAGTAAAATTACAGAGGAAAGGATTGGAACAAAAAAAATGAAGTAACTCGCAATTCAAAATATTAAGTAATAATTGAACTAGCAGCTTAGCATCCATGAAAAAAAAAATCAGAAAAAAAATCAACCAAATCATCAGAAAATGGCAATCAAATTACCTGCCCAGTGTTCTCCAACCGACCTTTATAAACCCGGCCAAACCCCCCTTCACCAATGAAGCAGTCTCGCCTAAAATTCTTTGTTGCAGCAGCGAGCTCCCTGAATGTGAATGTCTGTGCAGATATAGTTACACCAGCTGCATCCTTCTGAGCCAATGAAGCCTTTTTAGAACCCAAATTGTTTCTGCTTCTAAGTTGATCCTGCAAATAAATGAAAGGATTAAAATAACCTTAATTTCTGTGCAAATAAACAAAAGATAAATGTATCGGCATTCCAAATCCACCTAGGGCACGTTGAAGATCCTCAATTATACATTCTTATTAGATTACTTCTTTAGATTATAATCAACAGAACTCGAAAAAATCAAAATAGTTATCATCGGATTTGAAAAAACAAAACCAGAAACGAACTAAATCAATCTATGGCCCTAAAAAAACCTAATAATATTGCATTTGACCTCCAAGCTAGAGTTCAAAGAAATCTCTCCCTCCTGAACAAAATAAATTCCAGATTAACATATTGATTTAAAAGGATCAAGGATGCAAACGTACCAGAAGATAATATCTTCACGCGAGGAGCTTCCATGATCTGGTCTTCCTCCTTTGCATCTCCCTCGCCGCGCGAATGGGATTGCCCTGCCTCCTCAGAAACGAAGCAAGAGAAACAACCCATCTCGCAAAACAATCATAAACCACCGATAAACAAACTAGATCAGATCTTTCAGCTACTTCGATTGAGCCCAATCACATTCCACCAGTAACCGCACAGAAACAGATTGATTTCATCAAAATCCAATGCCCAGATTTGCTCTTTCTAGATCCTGTCACCCTGATTCGAAGGGTAATAACTGCAAAAGGGACAGAATTCTTCTCAAGAATATATGGGCGGGGGGAATACAGCACTAGTTGATTCCCGCTGACCTGAACAGTTGTGAAGACTTGCCGGTGTGTTTCCCCTTCGGACGCCTGTCAATTTTAGACATTAGTTAATTAAAAAAAAAAAAAAAGGAAGAAAAGATGAAGATATCTAGCTTCTTAATTCATGATACACTAACTGCCAAATGCAACGTCTAGCAACATGGTTTTAATGTATTTTAAAAAAATTGTAATACAGAGAGTTAAAAATCAGTATTGTTACCCAAAATGTTGTTTATATTTGGCAATTTACAAAGTTGATGGATATGAGTTATATATTAGATTTCATATAAATAATATTATAATGACAATTATCATATTTTTCAACATGTATAAATTTCAATTATATTTTTTGTTTAAGCATTGTATATATCTTTGATATAAAGGGTTTTTTCCCTAGAATAGTGTTTATTTGAAAAGATTACTAACCCATTTTCATTAAATAAAAAATTCACTAATTTGTCATTAAGGAATTGTAAATGTTAAACTTAAAAAGATTATCTTTTATATGATTATGTCATTTACATTTAAAATAATTTAATTACAATACTCAAAGTCATCTATCATGATATATATATCAAAAATATTTTTATACCAAAATTAATAAATTAATCTTCCAAGAATGGTTGATGTGAAACTTAAAATATAAGTTATGTGAATATAATAATATTGTTTTGTGATGTTTTAATCGAGGACACCACAGATTATGCACTTATAAGTTATGAATTTGCATATTAAGCGATTTATATATATACCATCTCAAAGATGAAAATAACACCCAACAATGGACCTAATCACAATAAGGACTAAGGGATGAGTCATCGTTATATTAGATTCCTACTTTACATAAAAGAGTAAAGTATGATTTATTTTATGTCAGATTTTTTAGTTTCTTATGGAAGCAAACATTCATTGTTAATAATGTCTTAGAAAATCAGAATTTCCTAAGAAGACTCTTGATTAAAGTAGTCAATAAATATCCCTAAAGATTTTAAAGCTAGACTTATAAAAAGTTAGGTATTTACAAAAGTCAAGTAGGAGAGTTCAAGTAGAAAGACTTATTCACAGATCTCAAAAGAAGATAAGTGAGGAGCACTCATGATACTAGGATGCCTAGTATTCATCTCAATAACCATAGCTCAAACTTAGGTTCAAGTTCTTATTTCTCTTCTTTTGATTTAATCTTGCTATAGGCTTCACAGGGCCTCCCGGGTTTTTACCTTATAGCCACTGTTCATCCTAAACCCCCATAGCACTAATCCTAATCCTATTTGCAAAAATTACATATATATGAAAAATAAACTCTAATTACATCTATAAAATGGATATTAGCTAAACAAACATACAAACCAAGTAATTATATTTCATATATCGACTTAGCACCTTGCACATGGGTAATCAAGCCCACCTGTCTTAATTGGATTATACTTAGGGGCATAAATAGCCTGCAAGCAAGAACATTTTTATATTTATTTATTATTTCAGCGGCTCATTTAACATAATCTCCTACATAAAATATCATTAGGGTATTAACGACCTAACATCTAGTCTACGCATAAACAATCCTAACATCCAGTTTAAAATATTACATCATAAAATAAAATAAAACATCACCACATACACCGGCCTAACCTAAGACTAGAATTGGTAACTTAGCATTCTAATGTGTGTGATAAGGTTTGGTGTAGTATGTTTTAGTTAGGATTTAGAATTATGACTATCTAAAGTTTGGAATTATTTTAGTTAAACATTAGGAGATGTTACACTTCAAGTTATTAAAAGGATTGGATAATTTTAATTGGTATTTTCTTTGTTTCATTTGATACTTGTTTGATATTTAATTATTATAAAGAGAGAAAAGAAGTTTGACGTCCTTCATCCCTATCCTAAGTTACTTTCTAAAAGTATGTTATTATGACCTATGTTGCTTTAGTGAATGGTTTATTAAGCATTTTGTTGAACCTAAGTTTGAGCTAGTCTTAAAGAATTTTATTCAAACATGAATGACATCTTAGGATTAATAAATTGAATTACTATCACATGGAGAACATTCCATCATTCTTTTTCATCATTAATAACATGCATATATTTTCATTTTTTTTTAATTATGATACTTAATTTAACATATATATATATATATATATATATATATATATATATATATATATATATATATATATATATATATGTGTGTGTGTGTGTGTGTGTGTGTGTGTGTGTGTGTGTGTTTTAGCACACTTGAATGATTATTAATGCATGTATTTTGGTAGAAAAGAGAGTGAGATTTCATTCCTTAGATAAGTATGCATACACATGTATTAGAGATTTAAGCAAGTATGTGTCGTTGTTAAACTAGAGAAGTGAGATTATTTAAGACCTCCTTCGGGATACTTTAAGCCTCGTGTTCCCGGGATGTCCAAACTATGTACTTGCTATCTTAAATACATTTGAATCTATACACAAGTGTAAGAATGAAAATCTTGCAAAGCTTGTATTATAACAAATCATTTATTCATGTAAGATAAAGTTCTATCCAAATTCTAGCACATGTATACATATGAATGAAATTAAGCAAGTACATGCCATTGTTAAACCAGGAAAGTAAGATTATCTAAGACCTCCTTAATGCTATTTAAAGCCTCGTATTCCCATGATATCTAGACTATATACTTGCTAACATTCAAACACATATAAACATACACATGAATTATAAAAATAGAATAATCCTTTAACATGCTTAAATTATTAGTAAATGTAAATTTCATAGAATATTTATAGCCAACATTAACTTAGAATTTCATCATTAGCTTATAATTTTGAAAATAATTTGAGATTTATTAGTGATAATAGCTATACCATATAATAATATTAATTCAACACGCAACTTATATATATATATATATATATATATATATATATATATATATATATATATATATATATATATATATGAACATGAATATATGATACAAATGACATGCAAATCTATAATGATTGAAAAAGGAATGACTAAACATTGCCACATAGTACATTCAATCACATTAATTCCTAAGGACAATCAAGCTAAATAAACATTCCTAAAATTAACGAAAGTTATTTACGAAATTTGATTTTTAGTGTTTAAATTATTAAAACCTAAAGAGGAGAAAATACACTTAGTGTTTATCATATCCCACATGGGTGAGTTAGTGTGTTTAAGAAAAGTAATCAAGCGGATTTTATATATTGATTAGGTTCAAGTCATTAAGCAATCAAATTAATTATCTTTTCCTAAGCTTCTTTAATTTAATTAACTATTTAATCATGAGCCTCAATGATATGCTTTAGGAAATTAAAATTTGCAATGCACCTAAAGGGACCTAATGCAATTAGGCTCATGCTTAAAAGTTAATTAAATTAAAGAAAGAACTAAATTAAGTACTCATATGGTTTTCCCACACCCATGGGTTAACCATAAATTTCTTAATGACTTTATGCTATTAAACACATAAAAAAGAAAAGTTAATAAATTAAATTTGAATCATCTGGACCCATTATTAATTTAATTTAATTTAGCATCTTATCATTAATTCTCCTCAATTAATGCCTAATTATTCCATGTATTTATTAACCCTCCTAATGAAATGCATTGAGAAAAATAATTAGAAAAGGGATGCTAATTATTTCCCCTCACCATTTCCCACTATTCATAGTGATTAATCATTATAAATTATTTAACTTTTGTCGTTTAACCATTTTAATAAATATTAAATAAATTAAGGAGGGTAATTTTTGCATTCTTTAAATTACATGGCTAATAATCCAAAGAAAATTATGGGAGGTAGAAAACATCCCATAAAACTATTCCACCAAATCTAAGATTCATTAACTAAGTAATTAAGCCTTAATTAAAGTAATTAATGAAAACTTTAAACTCTAATTAAGCACTGTTCATTAGACAAAAGTTAGGAATTTTATTTTTCTTAAATTCTCCTCTATCTAACCTTTCCAAAATGGCCTTACATATATTTTTATTGAATTTTTATACAATTAGTTATAATTTTTTGAAGTTCTTGCTATTTAATTATATTTTAAAGGCCTAATTAATCAATTAAACCATCGGTGGATGCGGCCATGGTGCCAGGATTAGCTACTTAAAATTTCCAACGTGGCAGCTAACTCAGCGTCGGCAGACGCAGTTTCATCATGGTCATTTGATCTCGGATTGGACGACTGAGATTAACCCTGTGGTTTTAATGGAATAAAATCAAAAAATCTAGTGGATTAAATCATGGCCATCCACTCTAATCACGTAAAATGGATGGCCGATGATCAGTCATTCCCCGAGCATCGGAAGATAGACATCGTCCACCTTCTGCCGCTTGATCCGAGCTGACTGGAGCTCATTTGATGATGAAATGAACTCCAAAACATTTAGAGGGAAGATCTAAAAGGATCATATAATGAAAATTGCATGAAATCACATTTCATTTTGAAAAAGACCAACACCAGGGGAATCTTCTTTGGAATTTTACCGTTACTAAAGATTGCGTTGAGGTAGCTTCATCTTGAAGAGATGAAGCTCTGTTGAGAAGATCTCTAGTTGCCTCCTCGCCGATTCCTCTGTGGATCGAACGCTGTCGTGAAGCTTACCGAAGTTGGTCTAGGGATGACTTTTTGTGATTGAATCACTCGAAGATCAATTTTTTTTTGAATCGCTGGAGTGTGGTAAAGGTGTGGGAAGAGTTAATTTAAGTTTGGTGGATTTTTGGTGAGGTTGGATGGGCTCGGCCACTTTGGTTGGTCTCTAGTGATGGAGTACACTAGGGATTCGGGGAGAAGGCTCGGACTGTGTGAAATGCTCCGAGGAAAGTCTCTATGAAGTTTGAATGTATGGAGAGGATTATACTCTTCTCCTAAAGTGAACTAATTAGATTGGTTTGACCTTTGGTAGTCATCTGACCGGAGTAGGTGGCTAGAGGTGGCAGGGGACTGCTAAGGTGGAGGTGCTTGAGTGGCCAAGTGAGTGGCATGGGCTAGCATGGAGTGTACAAGCTCCCTCAAGGACCAATGGAATGTCATGGGTGAACTCACCCTCTCATGGCCAAAGGATAAACCCAACAGCCTTGGGATAGGTTGGGTCAGTGATCCACTTGTCCAAGAATGGGCCAAGGCAGAGGAGAACCCATCCAAATTGAGATTTTGTATCATTTGGGTGGCTTGGTTCAAGGGATTTAATCCAAACTGGGTTCACTTAAGCAGACCCATGGTGACCCAAGGATGAGTCATGCCAAGTTCGGATGAGTTTGGACTTGGTTTGATAGGATTTTGCTCAATTTGAACCATATGGGTCAATGGGTTCAATTGGGTCAAGTTGACCAATTGAACCAAATTGGGTCAAATTGGTGGCTTAGGTAAGTTCAATTGGTCATTTAGAATGTACAGGTGTAATTTGTTTGATTCAATTTGAAGTGGATTTGGATTTGGTTCACTTGGGTTCATTTAGGCCAAATGGGTTAAGTTGACCAATTTGGTCAAATTGACCAAATTGTCTTGGGCATGGGTTAGGTTTGTGTTCAATTGATCATTTAGGAATGATTGTAAGTGTTGATTTGAATTGATTTTTTTAGGGAATGATTTGATTTAATTTGACTCTTTAAGTCAAATTGGGCTAACTAAGTCAATTGGGTTGGGTTTTTGGATCATGTTCAATAATCAATTTATAACTAGTTAGAAGCATTAGCAATCAATTTGGCTTAGGATTTGATTTGACTCATTTGAATCTTTTGGGTTAAATGGGCTAACTTGGGTTAAGAGACCAAATTGACTTGGTTAGGTTCAATTGGTGATTGAGTCATGTTCAATATTCAATTTATGGCGGATGGGAGTCATTGATTGTAATTAATTTGGCTTAGAACATGATTTGGTCCAATTTTTCAGGGTCAAATGATCAAATTTATTTAGTTTGGCCTAATTGATTGCAATTGGGTGATCAAAGATGATCAACAATCATTATGGAAGGGATTAGATGACTTGATTCAATCCAATTTGGGCTCGATTGAAGTTTGAATCAAATTAGTCATTTAGGTCACATTAGGTTAAGTGAATCAATTGGGTTGATCAGGTTGAATTGGGTTGAGTTGGTGTCAAGAGGGGTTCAATGAAGGATTTAGAGTTGATTAGTGGGCTTGATTGCAATTGATTTAAGATTAATTGACTTTTGGCTCATTTGAAATTCTTTGATTAAATGGGTTAACTTGGGTTAAGGTCCAAGTAAATTTGGCTTTGAGCTTGGATTGGAAAATCAAATTCAATTGTGATTAATTGAATAGGTTTGAGATAGGTTGGTTTCATTCATGTGAGTTTAGATTTGGATGAGTGAATGGATATAGATTTTGGTTTAGGCCATATGATAGGTAGAACCTATTTGTTCTAAGACCTCCTAGGTTTAGGGTCATGTTCTCTAAGTCTCTAAGCTTGGGTTAGTATTCTCTTAATTACTAGAAGTGTCTTATTACTAAGTAGACATAAGTGCCTAAGAAGATTCCTAAGTCTAAGATGAGAAGGGTTAATCGTCACTCCAAAAGTGAGGTCAACATGTTTACATTTAAAATATTTCATTTATAATAATCATAATCATCTATCAAGAAATTTTATCAAAAATTAACTTATAAACTATGATTATAAAATTATCATATACATATCCAATTTGGTACAATCAAATTATTAAACTTCAAGAGATTAACATCTGCTCCATAAGCGCATACCTTTTTTGGCAACAATATAGCACATTCATATATTTGCAGTACACATAGATTGTATAAAACTTATAATTGAATGTAACAGACATAAATGAATTAACATGCCTACTTGAAATTCATGGAATTCATTTAAATCATAATCATAAATGTGAAACTTATCATGCTCATGTATAAGGCATCATATTCATATTCTTACTATGTTATCTTAATAACAAGTCAAACTAGAATCATGAGAAAACAAGCTTATATCAATAATATTTAATACACAATAACAATAGTTCATACGTTATGAGGGTAAAATATTGATATGATCTTAGATATCATATCCCACTTCATTATTATATAATTTTCTAGTTAACAAAATCAACATTTCTAAATGTATATTGTCGTTACTACTCTAGTGCAATGTTAGCTATTATGTTTTTATATTATTATATTAATAAAAGTTTGTTAGTAATATGCAATTGAGACTTTTTGTATATAATTCACAAAATCTACTCATGTATACCTTTAAACACCACCTACTTAAACATAATATATAAGTCTTTCAACATGCCCTCTTGGATATTTTTTAAATTTGGTCTAGCTATGAGGTTCATCCTTAATCTTTTCATTTTGTCATAGTACATATATGATTTTACATTCATTTATTTTACAATCACATCATAGGGAATTTACATGTAATATAATAATAGCCTCTTCTACTTATATTAGAATATAAGTTTTTAAATGCAACATAAATGCACATGTGAAAAATCAAGTAGAAATTTTATTCACTCATGAAAATCGCATTGGATTACATAGAAAACTTTAAGATACATATAAAAACACTTTAGAAAAAAATCCTATGATTCCAATATATATATATATATATATATACTATGCATATGGTGCATTATATGTGTCACTCATAAGGCACATGAAAACATAATTAATAGTCATCAAAATACTATCATGCATAATCTTACACATAGTAAGAATATTAAAAAAACATAGAATGCCATTCACACTCATAAAACTCATGAATCCTTCACTAGCATTATATGGAATTACATTAAAATGAAAAATTGAGAAATGACCATTAATAAGAAAAATTATTAAGAACCTAAGAAACTTTGAATTTAGTTGAATGGTATACAAAGAACACACAACACATATGTAAATGAGAATAATCAAATTCTAAGGTAGGATAATGTAGTCATTCTCTAATAAAATAATTTTTTCAAGGGATTTAGCTTTAAAATAAATCCCTAGATTCTTTGGGAGCTTCCTCTCTCGAACCCCCACTAACTATCCAAATGAAATGATAGTGATTTTATCAAAGTCATAGGTAGTATTTACCACTAGTTCAAATGAAAGATAAAGACCTACCTAGATTATTTTCTCAGCTCCTCTTGTGTTATAATTTATTTGAAGAATGCATCAATATGTTAATACACTATTTTCTCGCACCACATCACTTGTAAAATAATCTCTTTACTAGAATACTAGAGTAGAGTACTGAAGGATAAAGGGGTGCAAGAACATAAATTATTGAGCAGATGGATGAAGATTTAAAAGTGACACACAAAAGCTAGCATTCTACCAAAAATCTAAGGTTCTAATTATGAGTTTATGGGACATACTAATGGAGATGACATTTATAGAGTTCTCAGTTAATGGGTTAGTAGAATTTCGTGAAAGATAAGATTGAAATGATTTGCTTCATCTAGGTAAAAATATATATATAACATTGGCCAAAGAATTACTAGGAGAATATATGGCGCGCTTACAAACCAAGTGGCTTAGCCTAAAAAGCCTATGTATAGGTCTTGGCTGAGCTACAAGATCTAACTAAGCTACTAGATCTAACTAGTTTATCAAATTAATCTAAGTAGCAATTACAAAAGATGTTAATTTAACATATTAGTTTTTTTATCATGTGTGAGCCTAGATTGAGTATATTAAAATTACATATTATGATAATAAATAATATTTAATAGGAATTAATATCATATTTATATGCTTGGCCATCGATTCACATATTTTTTGAGAGAGTTATAGAAACTTAGTAAGATTCTCGAGTCACACCTTTAAGGCTTGTGTTATTGATATGTTCTTATCTCGCCTCTTTTGATATGGTTGGCCTCTATAATACTTTATTTTTTCTTAAAAATAAAATCTAATTTGAAAAGTGAATAAATCATAATTATCTATTTAAATTTAATATTAAGGTACAAACTTTGTAATATTATTAAATTTTAAAGTGTATATATGTATTTAACATATATTATTAAATTCAAATAAATTTATCTTAATATCAATGTTAATGTTGTTGGTTCGTCGATATACACCTCCAACTGAATAGGATTTTAGACAATATAAAAAAATGGCATTTAATGCTGCTAGAGCTTAATTTGTATGAGTAAAAGAAGAGGAACCACCAAACAGAAGCTTAAAAATCCTACAATTTATTGAATATAGCACAACGACCATTATGGGAAGGTTGAACAAACCATTCTGAACTATTTGTGGCTATATGAATGTTGAGTATCAAAAATAAATACAATATATCATGAGAATATTTTAATCAATTTACAAGGTTGCTTAAGTGACTAACCCATAGAAAAATTTAAGTTCATAAAATTTATACAGAACAAAGAAATTTCTATCAAAACTAAGTTTGAGCTCCAAAAAAATTGATTGTGGTGTTAATGGTTGGATGTGGTGCTATAAAGATGATGCAATGGACGTTGAGTGCAAATTTTATGGAGCACTTAGATTCAAGCACATAAAAAATAACATAAATAGAAGGATGTTTTATACAAGAGTTTATTCTACTAGTCACTTTTTTAATGTCTTCAAAGACTATATGCATTTGTGCATTCTACCAAGCATATGAGATGGCACCATGAGACAGTATAAGTGAATTAAATATTTTTGAGTCATCCTATGATGATTTAGATGTGAAGGCACCACACAGATCTTGGGGGTTCTAATTTGGGTGACAAAATATGACATGAATGGATAATATACTATCTTGAAGGGTAAAGATATCATCATACAATGGATTCAATCACTTTATAAGGGCTCATAAGGTTGATGGTTTTTTAAGTATTAAATAATTTTCCCCTCATTCTCATGGGTGAAGTAAGTGTGGTGTTTAAAAATGTTGTGCACCATATAGATCTTAGGAGTACTTATTTTGATGATCGAACCTGACATCAAAGAATATTACCTTAAAAGATAGAAATATCACCCGATGATGAATTCAATCACCTAAAAAGACTCATAAGATTGATGGGTTTATGTGTACTAGATATATTTTTCTTGCCTTATATGGGTGAAGCAAGATATAACTTATGATATAAGTTCCCTACAAGGGCAAGCCCCTATTGTTAATTACATTCTAGAAGATGTTAATCTTCTATGAAAACTCTTGATTAAAATAGTTGGCTAATGTCTCTATGAATTTTAAAATTTGAGATCAAGAATTGCTAATTTTAGAATCAAATAAGAGAACTCAAGTAAGAACAATTCTAATAGATTCCAATGAAGGGTATGTAAAAAGTGCTATGATATTGAGACACTTAGTAAGCTCTTTATCCCATCCTATAATTAGGCTTTATATTTTGGGAATTAAAATTTATATCTACTTGAGTTAGCAATTTAATAGAATTCTAAGACTTATACCCCCAACAACATAAGACTACAAAATACTTAAGAGGTGAGAACTTATACCTTCAGCAAAAGAAAAATAGGTAACCTTAGAACCTAAAATTAAAGGTGCTCCAACAAAAAGCTAAAAGCCCAACCTAATCTAGCGATAAAAAATTGGGATGTATTGGTTCACTTCCACTAAAAAGAATGGAATTATCCCAACTCTTCTTGACTTACAATCCGTCTGAATGGGTCGCCAACTAACACCACTTATGATTTAAAATCACGAAGCCAAGTCTCATGTAATGCAAGATGGTTGGGCTGCTATTTATTAGAGAAGGGAGTCTAACCTAAACTCAATCCCTAGCTCTAGGATCATGACTAGTATATAAATGCTTCTAACAAGTGCAATAATTTCTTGCCTTTTATGTATTTTTGACACAAAATTTATTTAATAGCTTGGGCATGCAATCATCCCTATAGTGAGATGTAATTAAAAAGAGCTCATGGGCTAAATCAAAAGAGAAGACAAACTTCCCCCAAATGGTGGTTATCCACATCAGTCAGACTCTACCCCTTTTCATGTGATGGGAGAATGACCCAATTCAAGGGAGATGAAGAGATATCGAAGCATCGATCATAAAATTTAATTATTTTTAGTTGATTTTAGTATTCATACATAAGGATCTAATTGAAAGAAGTTATGAATTATTTTTAATTATTTAGAGTTGATTAATTTGGGTAGGAAATTTAATTCCTAAGATTCTATTGAAATCTAGGCTAACAAAACATCACACATGAAGAAACCTAGAAAAAAAAGCATGTCATTTCTAAAGCATAATTAATTTAAACACACTAATAAAATAAATTAAATTAAAAATAATAAAAGGCAGATATGGTCAAGTTTCTCTATTACCCTAGAAGAAAGAAGAAAAATGGGTCATTGAGGGTCTTCTACTTTTATATAGCTTAACCTAGAACTAAGTATACAACAAATAAGCTAATGAGGGTCTTCTTCTTCACCTTCAAAGTTTAAGCATTCCAGGATTCACAAGGACTCATAAGTCCATGCCTTCTAGCCACTACTCATTCTAAACCCCATAACTCAAACCTAGTTCTAACACAACTTATATTTTAAAATTCTAAAATGAAATTCTAAATAAGTTTACAAATTAGAGATTAGATAAAACACTCATACATATCAAAGCGGTTATATTCTATACATACAGTACTAGTGGGTGTCAAAGCTCACCTATTTTATTGGGTTATGCTCGAGAATTGCACCTACAAGCAAACTTGATAGCTTTAAGTTTACTACTACATTTTTATTTTAATTAAGCACAACCCATATTGAAAATATTGTTAAACTAATGTCATCATAACATTTAGTCTAAGAACATACATCCTAACAAATAGTCTAATACATGACATCATAAAGTAGACAATCAATACATAATAACAAATCATTGGCCTACTTTAAATTCTAATATCGGTGAACTATCATTCTAAAGTCTATGTACAAGTTAGTGTAATGAGACAAATTTAGCCTTTGAGTGTTTAAATTATAACTTAAGAGCGGAATTCAATTCATTAACATAAAGGGGTGATTTCAATTCGAATGATTAATGGCTTAGATACAAGTTTTAGATTGTGAATTGGTTTTAACATGAGTTTGATTTAGTATTTTAAAGAGTGCAATACCCCCATTAGCTTTATTTTATGTAAATTTTAGCATAGGCTAAGTTATATAAGGGCATGTTGGCCTCACTTCTATTTGAGGTTAACAATCTCCATAGACCTAGGATTTGATCTAGCCACAAAGGTTCTCCTATAACTAAGACACTTCTAGTGGCTAGGTGAACACAATCCTAAGCCTATAAGACTCATAAGGTCCAATCCTAAGGTTAGACCCAAACCTAAGTTAAGCAAGACCTACCTACCCCAAACCTCAAATTGATTCTTATACTTAAGCCAATCCTTCAAAACAAAACCAATTGACTACAAATCAAACTTGAACTAAGAACAAATGATTTCAAACCTAATTTAATCCATTATGGTTTAATTTAGCCAATTGGCTAAGTTGACCAAATATAACCAATTTGGGATCAAAAGGGTTAAGCCAAAAATTAATCAAATCTATTTGAAATTAAACTCACTCAAACTCTCCCTAAACTAAATTGAACTTGATTGAAGCTTCATTATGATCCAATTTAACCAATTAGATCCTTGACCCAAGTTGACCGAAGTTGACCCAATTTAACCCTATAGGGAAAATCTAATCCAATTTGATTTAAGCCAAATTAAATCTAATCAAAACCATCAACCACCTCCAAATTGATTATTGATCATATTTCATGCCCCAATTGATTCCAATTGACCTAATCAAGCCAACTAATACTTGACCCAATTTATCCTAAAAGCCCAAATTGTGTCAATTCTGAGCTCAATTTAAATTGGACAAAATCAATCCATCCAATCTCTTCTAAAATATTTATTGATCATGACCAATCACCCAATTGGAAATAATCGAATCTAATTGAGTCAAATTGGCACTTTGACCTAATTTGTCCTAAAGTTAAAGCGAGCCAAAACTTGATTTAAGCTAAATTGGAAACCAATGCCTGCACAATCATTTATAAATTGATGATTGAACACTTTCAATCATTGATTAAAGAAAATTTGATCAACCCAACCTAATTAACCCATTTAGTCAAATTTGACCTAAATGATCAAATTGAACCAAAACTTAATTTAAACTAAATTAATTCAAATTAAATCCTTTAATCACTCTCAAATGATCAATTAAACATAACTCAACCTATCATTCAACCCTTGCAAAATTTGACCAAATTGATCTACTAGCACATTTGAACTTTTATGAACCAATATAAGTCAAAATATAACCCAAAATTAAATCAAACCAATTACACCAATGACTTTTAAATCATCATTTGAACTTAACCAATAACCGCTTGACCTAATTAGTCAATTGATAAATGAACCTTGAACCTAAATTGACTTATATAGGTCCAAATCCAAGTCCAAACCTAACTAAAAATGACATGAATGATCTTTAAGTCCCCTTTAACCAGCCCAAGTGGACCCAACACAAACCAAGTGAACTAAGCCATGCATATAGGACAAAATAACAAAATAGAATGGTCCAACCCCTCCCCCCCGTCCTCTTTTCCTTGGGTAGCTACATTGGCATGCCTTAAACTTTCCCACACTAACTAGACCTGAACTAAAGCTATTGGGCTTAGCCATTAACCAAGAAGAGGTCACTCTCAGCTTGACCAAAGTTTGGTTCAACAACCAAGTCTTGTCCCTCTTACCACTGGCCACCAAACTTCTCCAGTTATTAGGGGACATCCACCTCATTAGTCTCATGTCATTTTTGGCCACCCTCATTGCCCGGCTAGCTGCCATGGCCTAAACTAAATCCATTGGTTAGTTCACTTGGGGAGGAGTGTATACATCTCCTCTCTCATTCAAACCGAGCATGAACCTTTCTCACAACATGACCTTTAGTCTCCCTAAGTTTTTAGAGCCTCCTGAGAACCTTTGTTGGTGAGATCACCTCTCTCCTGAACGCCTGCCTCATACACCTAACTCCATCAAATCTAAGACAAACCTAAATTAACTCTTTCCACACCTTTCCCACACAAGTAAGAAAAAATTAAAACTCACTCAATTCGATCATCGAAACATTGATTTCAATCAAACTCTGGTGAGTGGGGGTGGAGCTTGGTCTTGAGAGCATTCAGGAAGGAGGTAAGGGAGGATATTCTCAGTAGGGATTTGGTTCTTCAAGATAAAGCTACCACAATCAATGGATTGTCGGTCTTTCTCAAGGTAATAATTGTATAAGGTGTTTCACTTTTGTGAAGTGAAATGTGATTTATGCTAATCCAGTAGGATCCCATTAAAATCATCTCATGATCATTTTGGACTCAATTCTGCCATTAAACAATCTCCAAGATGCTTAGATTGAGTTATGAAAGATAAATGGTGTTTGTCTCTCACCAGAGGTCAATGACATATCATCCATCATCCATTCCATGTGATTAGAATAGATATCTATGATTAATCACATTAGAAATTTTAGTTTAAACTTATTTATTTCACAAGATTAATCTCAACCATTCGATCCATGATCGAATGGCCAAGAAAAAACCACATCCACCACAGTTGAGTCATTATGCCATGCGAAACACTTTAAGTAATGAACCATGTGACACTACATGGGAAGCATTATCACATTAGTGTTGACGTGGCACCAATTGTGTAAATCGATTAATTAGGTTAAAAATCAAATTAAATATCCATAATTTTAAAATATCATAACTAATTATAATAAAGTCTAAAAATAAAATAAAAATAAATCCTCTATGGAAAGCTTAGACATATGAGAATCTAGGAAAAATAAAAGCCCAAATTTTATTAAGAGTAACTAATTAGAGTTTAAAGTTTTACTTAATTAGTGAAATTAAACTCTAATTATATTGCTAATTGGCTTAAAATTTAGGTTAATTATTCTATGAGGTGACCATTTTATGCATTTAATAAATTTATATAATTAAAAAAATTATGAAATTAATTATGAGAGCTTAAATACATTTTAAAATAATATTGGTGACCAGAGAAAATTAATTAGGTCATTGATTCTAATTATTCCTCAAAATCACCATTAAGGGGCTTTTATTAATTAATTAAATTATTAATTACCATTTGATTTAAAAAATTCATAATAATTAGCTTAATTCTCTAAAAATTATAATCAATCCCTCTTTGTGCTCAATTAACTAAGAGATTTCTAACAAAATTCTTTAATTGGTTTGAGGTATTTTGAGTGTAATTGATGATTTTGGGTTTTTCCCATTTCTTTAATTAACCTATAATTATAAGCTCAATTGCATTAGAATTTTTAGGACATGTTTATTTTAAGTTTATGCACATTTATTAATTTTCTCATAATTTTTAGTTTATCTTTAAGGAATCAATGAATTTTAAGCTCTTTTGCACTTAATTGATTAAAGTAATTATTTAATCTTAATTAATCCATAAAATTCATTTAAATCACTTTTGAACCACTTAATAAATAGAAACATATTGAGGGTTATTTGCATTGAAAAATTGTGAATAATAAATTATTTGGCCACAGCACCGCGGTGATGCTAAAATAGTCTTTCCATAAGGTAATTGTTAGTTCAGTTGGCGAGTCGATGGCTTGATGCCACGGTGCTACCATGAAAGCGTTGAGATGCTGCAACCATGATCTAGTTTAAAGAAGCAAGAAATTGTTCTCTCTATGACTATTAATTGCCCGGGGAGAGTGGGAAACGATTATGAGGCTAAAAAATCATATCATTAGCAGAAGAACTCTATAAAAGGGGCAAAACTACTCCCTTTTCCACTATCCCTCTTGATTTTGACTGATTCTCTCTCATTTTCCTAGTAGTTCTTTCTTCCGAGAACCTGTGCTCACTGCAAGATCAACTCTCACTCTTATGAAAGCATCTCACACCTACTAAAGGTAAAATATTCAATGTAATAATGCTTTTGACATTCAGTTACATGGCTTTTCTCTCTTAGCATGAGTTTTTATCAAATAACCTCTGCTATTGAACTTAGTTCTGGTGCAAGAAGAAAAGAAACCTCTCCTGTTTATCTTAAATCCGGAACAAGGGAGATGACACCAAAATACAAGAACTTGGCATTGCTAAAATGTTACTCTGATCAAATTTTTATAAAAATCACTAGATTTCTCAAGAATTTCTCTCCAAACTGTTCATTCTTGACTTGCAGCATCATGATGCGTAAAGCCCAGTGCTGAGGCGCCACACTCTTAGAAAATGTAGTTGTATGGATCTAGTCTATAGCACCACGATGTCGACTATGCGGTGTTGAGGCACCATTCTCTCAGGTCTCTTACACTTGATGTAGAGCCACAGTGTCATTCCTTCGACGCTGAGGTGCCACACCTTACAACATGTTTGGCTACCAAACTTCATTTTGGCATGAAACAAGACCCTCCTTCTATTGATCTTAGATTTGAAATATGGGAGAACAGTGCCTTACACTGAACATGTAGAAAATATAGCATTGCTAACACGTTTCACCACCAAAATTTTTAATTTTAGGCATGAAGAGAATAGCACCTCAACGTTGTACACAGAATGTCACAGTACTGTACTCTTAGGTTCAGCCCATGTAAAGAATATTATCAGTGCCTTGGTGTTGTATATTGTGTGTCACGACATTATGATATTTTAACACTTCTATAAAATATGGGACATCCAACTTAGAAAGTATACACCTGAGTTTTGATTAGGTCAGTGTCACCCTCCTGAGTAGAATGATTGAAGTGAACCTTTACCGAGTTCCATGACATGGTATAACAAGCGCCGAGGTGCACCATCTCAGGTTATAAGCCTAAGTCCTGCAAGAAGATACCGAGGTGGAACTATAGACCAGGTGTCACCCTCTCGAGTTATATGCCTAAGTCCTGCAGGATAACAGCGTCGAGGAACTAGAACTATAGCTCCGAGGCACTAGACTCTCTACAAAAATAAAAAAATGGACTCTCGGAAGACGCTACGCCACTAAACATCGAGCGTCGAGGCACCACCCTCCTTAGGTAAATAAGTAAAATGAACCCATAGAGGTTGCCATGACATTGAATATCGGTGAGGTGCCGCTCTCTCAGGTTCTAGTGCTAACGCTGCTGCATGAGAGCGGCATGGTGCTCCCTCTCTAATATCATTTTTTTAGGTGAAGAAATTTATATATTTTAATCCTGGAGCTTTCCAAATGATAAAAAATCACACATCTTCATAAAGAAACTTAAATACATAAAAGAAAAAATAATGTATTTATTGATATAAAAAGAAAAGGAGATTACATAAATTATATAAATAAAAAATATAAATATAAAAGAAATAGAAATGGGGAAATCTAGTAATCCTAGTCATCCTCCTCCTCTTCTTCCTCCGACTCTAGCTAGGCTCTAACATAATGTTGATAATGAGGCACCGTAGGAAAAGAAACCTCACCAGGACCCACATAGAAACAATAATTTTCAAATATATGCACGAGTGAGGTATTAAACTCATCCATGTATGAAAACTTTTATTGTTGTTGATCTATGTGATGGTTAAATTTACTCTCTAGTTGTTGTTGGTGTTGACTAGTCTCATCAACTTTTTTCATTAGGTTTGAGACTTGTCCTCTAATTTTTTGGAGTTGCTCATTTAGAGTTTTGGAGGATTTGTCCCAAGACCGAGGGGCACATGAGCTTTCCCCCACCTCATCCCTAGAACCAACTCCTTAATGACCTTTTTGGTCAGGAGAGCCTTTCGTATAAAGACTTCATCATCAAGATCTCCTACTGTGCTCACCTCAACACATAAAACATAAATAAAAGAAGGATGACCAAATCCTATTATAGTAACCCTCAAGCAAATTACAAATAAAATTATAAATAATCTTTCCTACATCTATAGTATAACCTTTTTGAATTGTAAAATTCAAAATGACCCTATCCCTACTTACCTCACTGATATTCCCAATAGGCATTAGCTTGGTAGATATAAAATAATGCCAATCTTTAGCCTCAGTAGTGAGGCTGATGGAAGAAAAATTGATAACTTCTACTCCCGCCTTTTCCACTCGTATTGGAATTCCTAATAGTGAGGAAATTAAAGATTTTATCAAATTTGGGATGATCATTATAATAAAAAAGATACTAATTATAATCTACATTGATAGACTGTAATATGCGTTAATGGTAGTACTGGCAAAACTTGCTAGTTTTCCTCAACGAAAACTTGATTATTTTGATGCTCTTCGTGTTGGCAAAAAACTGTCGTGACACAAGAATGACACCAAATTTATAATCATCGACCAATTTCGCCCAGCCTCACTCAATAATGATACTCTCTATGTGCTTGCTTTGATTGTAGAAGCTCCTCTCTAGGAGCACATACTTGTGTATAAGGGTGTGGTGGTACCTCTCCTCGGCCTCCAAACTAATAAATCTGTTAATGTCACTGACGGCTCCCCTCTTTTTTCCCTTACCAACATATTAGCAATGTATATGAGAAAGTATAAATTAGAAGAGAGAGAGAGAGAGAGAGAGAGAGAGAGAGAGAGAGAGAGAGAGAGAGAGAGAGAAAACTCTAAGGAAAGGCTCTAAAGGGAATGCATAGTGAGAAGTTCAACTGCTAAAAGGGTTTATTTATAAGTTGGGCCTAGCGTCGAGGCAGTAATCTCTCAGTTTCTAAAATAGTGGCCCAGCGCTATGGCACTTACATGCAACATCGCAATGCTAGTCAGATGGTCAAAATTGTTACTATGCCAATAAAAAAGAGACATTAATTACCAAAAATTTTTAAATAGAAAATAATGCTTCTACATAAAACCACGGCGTCAGTCATAAAGTTTTCATGTGTCATTAGATAGCATGAATGTCTATGAGTTATCGTAAACTGACTTTTGACCAAGGTTGCGCTACTACATTATCAATGCTGAAGAGCCAGTAAGGTGATCAATAGGGTTAATGACATTAGTGCCATGATGCTAACCATGTAGTGCCATGACACTAGAGCTACAATGCCAAGGTGTCATATTTGCAGTGTTAGGTGTTATGCTTGAGATAAGCTTGAATAATCCACATAGGCCCCGACATAATTATAATCGCCTAAACCTATTACCTAAGGATGTTGCATTAGTTAAAATAAGCTTCAATTTCTCGCTTGTGCCCCAATATATGAATAAAAAAATCTAACTTTATTGTCTGAGGATGCTATGCAGGATAATCCTTAGTTTGGTCTTATGACTAGATCCAAGTTACCAATACCTAATCTTTCTCTGATGATGGTCGTGCTGATTGTAAAATTCATCTGAAGGGGATATGTTTAAACTGAGTGAAATTCATCATTCGGTATAACTTAAAATAAACAATCATCCATCCATCCATCATTATTTATCAGTGATGATAAGCTAAGAAAACCTTTGCTCACAAAAGAACCTATGTCAAAAAAATATATTTATACTCACACTCAAATAATCTCATGCTTGCAAGAATGTGGTCTGTGTCCTCTGTCTGTATGATTATGCCATCAAATGGAACCACATAAATGTGAATATAACCAGAACCCTCTGACCGGGTGGCTTGGCATTTATACGACTCCATTTTGTTTTGGTCATGGCAATAGCCCATATGTTCCTTAATGGATTTTCCCCTTGAGGAATGAATCATCAAATATATTTAATAGGAAAAAAGCCTTATGTTAGCTAAGGTTGACTTCTGTTTATCTTCTTAGATAAATATCGGCCCAGGTCTACAAGAATACCTTGTAGGATGTAATACATGGATGTTGACAAGGATTCTTCAGTCAAAAATAATTTTCCTGACTAAGTAGAGTAGGGATTATGACAGCTCGGGATGACAAAACTATGGGATCTTGATCGGGAGTGTCATCATTTCTCTCAACATATGTTTTAAGTTATATAATGTATTCACTCATTATTCACTATATATTATGCATTAAATGCTCATATTTTTTATGTGAATATCTTAAATTATACTTTGACATTCTAAGGGGATGTAAGCTCAATCTCTTTATTTGATATGCGAATAATACATGACAATCTTCTATGCCACATGCACCTTTAAGACACCATCATATATCACTAAGATATGCCTATTTCCAACCTTAATCAAGAGTGCTCTCTTACTACAGTAAGAGGGGTAATTAACTATAGAGGCTTACGTCTAAAGGAAGTAGAACCCAGATCTAAATCAACTATAACAAAATGTTAGGGGAAATCTGGTTGAATATATATCAATTTTCCTCATGAAAGAACATGCTCCTACCCCATCTCAACAAATATGGAAGAGAGCATCCTCCAGGGTGTTCTTTTGGAGTGATCAAAGGTTAATTTGGAATATTTCATCTCTTCATTAGGTTTAAATAAAAAAAATTCCAAAATCAATATTTAATGAATTTTATTAAGCTTAAGCATGGTTATCTCCATATAAATGACTCTAAGAGTTAATGACTTCAAATAAGTTATTTAGTAATGTTTAATTGCTTTAATTTAATTATATTATTAATTTATATTTCACATGTTTCATTCATTTATATTTCAATATAAATAGAATTTCATTTAAATGCATGCTCTACATTAATTGTATAGTTATTATCACTAGTAAATTCTAAATTATTTTTTTAGTAAACCTAAAATATTTATTAATATGAATCTAAGTTAATCTAAATAGCTAAAACATTAGTTTAATCTTATTTGTATGATCTACATACTTGAAGGATATATAGTTTGGACATTCTGAAAATGCAAAACTTTAAGTAGTCCCAAGAGAATCTCTGATTACCTCACTTTCCTAGTCTAACAATGACATATACCCTAAAGTTCATAGTGAAATATGTAATGAGGAAAAACTACTCCTCATATATGTATTCAAGCATCTTAAAGTTGTTACGATCCATCTTTATACTTATATATAAGTTCATATGTATGTGAATTAATAAGTATATACTCTGGACATCATGAGAGTGTGGGACTTTAAGTAGTCCCAAAGATGTCTCTGATTACTTCACTTCCCTAGTTTAACAATGGCATGCACTAGTATGTTGAATTTATGAGTACATGCCATAATATATATATATATATATATATATATATATATATATATATATATATATATATATATATATATATATATATATATATATATATATATATATATATATATATATATATATATATATATATATATATATATATATATATATATATATATATACTCCAAATCTTAAATCCCATATTAATAAAGTAAAATATGCATTGATTTATTTATGCATCAATGTGTGAGAAATTCAAATGTTATATACATACGCCTATTAAATTTAAACCATTAATTAATTACCCCATTTTATTAAGTTGATATTAAGATATGATAAAGAAAAGTTAAGGAAATATTGTTAAATTAGTTATGGTTTGAAGCCATGGACCTTGGGATGTCTTTTATACTTAAATAAAAGCACTTAAGTCAAATCTAAGCATATGGTTTAATAAGAAAGCTTATAATGCTTCATTAAAATGATTAAAAATTATAAAAGTCATCTCTTAGATTTAACTTATGGTTAGGGTTTAAGGTGGATTCCATCTCTCTCTCTCTCTTAAAAATTCTAAATTCAAATGAAATCAAAAAAAATAAATTAAAATTTAAAATTCACTTCAAGAAATCATTAATCACATAATTTATAACCATCTTTAATGGTAAATTTAAATACTCGCCTTTATAATAATTCAAACATAAAACCTTAGCCTTTCATACAACATTAAGCCCATAGTACACAATTAGAATGTTAAATCACTAACCTTAGACTTTGGTTAGGACTGTGCTTTATTATAGATTAATATTTTATTTTGTGATGTAATATTTTAGATTAGATGTTAGGGTTTATGTGCATAGTCTAGATATTAGGGTGATATTAGACTGATGATGTTTTCTATAGGAGATTGTGTTTAAGTGAACACTATAATAATATAAATTATAAATACTTTTGCTTGCAGATGTTGCTTATGTCCCTAAGAATAATTCATTAAAATAAGTGAGCTTTTAACCCAAGATAAGGTCCCAAATATATAGAATAGAATTGCTTGGCATGTATATATGTTAATCTAACTTTTGTTTTGCAAGCATAGTTAAATTTAATTTTCATAAAAATGTAATCTTTCAAATAAGCTTAGGATTAGATCTATGGGGTTTAAGATGAGCAATGGCTAGAAAACCTAGACCTAGGAGGCCTTATGATGCCCGAAGTTCCAATCCACAAAGTAAAGTAAAGTAAAGATGAAGATTGAAGACCCCCATAGCTTTACTTTTGTTGTAATCTGGGTTGTATAAGGGTAGAGCTCAGCTACCCACATTTTTCCCTTTTATGAGGGTGTATAGTGGTATCGAGCCTCACCAACCTTTTATTCTTTAATTGATGATATTTGTTTTATTTTTTACATTGATTGTGCAATATAAATGGTATTCTTTTATAAGTTTCTTAAAACTTGATTATTTGAACTGTGGCCTAGATGTGGTAGGCTCTTTAGTAACTTAATTTTAATACCCTAACTGATCAACCTCAATTAAATTTTAAATAACTTATAATCTCACTCTAAAGCTTCTGTATTTAATCAAAGAAATAAAAGATTTAGTAACTTCTTAGCATTATGGTTGTATGTTATAATATCATCATACATATTTCTTTTTCCCTTACAAATTGGGGTCTCCACTGTTACATGATAAGGGAAATGGCTTGACCTATGAGATTAATTTCCTTGTAGTAGAGAACACCATTTCTCTTTGATTTAGCTCACGACTTAATTTCATCATGCATATACATACAAAACCTTCCCAAGCCTGAGTATAAATAAATGAGTAAAAAAATTTAAATAAAATTTGTAAATTTTCATACCAATCATGAACTACTCTCTTAGAGAGTGAGTTTAGAACCCTAAATTAATTCTTAATAAATAACAACCTAATCATCTTGTATTATAAGATAGACTCCATGGTTTTAAATCTTAGGAGATGTTAGCTGGCAACCTTTCCAAGTGATTGTAAGCCCATAAGTGTTGGGATTGGTTCACTCTCTCTAGTGAAAGCGAACCAATATATTTTCATTTCCATAAATAAAATTAGGTCAAGCTCTTAGCTTATGCTAGAGTAATTTACACATAGGTTCAAATGCTACTTGTTTCTCTCTTATTACGAGTGTAAGTCCTCACCTCTTAGGCATTTACGTAATCTTGTGTTATCATAATCTAAGTCCTATCCTTATAATAAAATGCTAAATCAATAGACATAATTTTCCTAATAAAAATATAAAGTCTCGTTGTATGATAGAATGAAGTACTTACTAGGCTTCCTAGTATCATGAGCACTTCCTACTTATCCTCCTTTAGAATCTGTTAAAAACTCCCTCTATTTGAGCTTTTTCATTTGAATTTTTTTAATAATTATTAATTCTTTGATATCAAAACTTTGAAATATTTAAAGACATTAATTGACTACCTTAATCAAGAGTATTATTAGAAAATCCTATTTTCAAAGATGTAATTAACTATAAGGGCTTATTTTCATATGAAACTTAAGAACTCAGCATAAAATAAACCTTGCTTTACTTTAACCATGTAAAGTAGTAGAAAACTCTCTGGTACACGTAGACCAATCAACCTTTGGAGTCTTTACTAGGTGATAGAGTCCATTGTAGGGTGATATTTCTACATTTCAATTTAGTACATCTTTTCATTAATATTGTATTCGATCATTTCATTAAGTATCCTCTAAGATCTATGTGGTGTCCCTACAACTCCAAATGTAAACATCAAAGTGTAAAACTCAAATAAACATTTTTATTCTTTTTTTGAGAAAGTATAGCAGATCGTGGCTGCACCAACCTTTCTTCTTACTTAGTTTGATATATTTTGGTGTGTTTATTTTGGGTGCCAAATAAAATAGCATACTTTCTATAGGTTTCTTTCTTTATTCTTTGTTAATGTTATGAAAGCTAAATTGATATGGTAACCTTTTAGGATAAAAATTTAATTTTTTACCTAATATTTATTAATCAACTTAAATTAAATTAATATAACTCATAAATTCACTCTCTTAAATCCTTAGGTATAAATACTAAAAGAAATTAGAAATTCCTAAAGATTTATGAATCATGTTTACATATTTCTTTATTACTTCTTGAATTAGGTCTTTCTCCAATTGCACATAAGAGGGTATCTAACATGTGAGGATGACTGCCCTTGTGGGGTGAAGCCTGCCTTCTCTTTTAATTTAGCCCATAGCCTTTTTCTAACTGCATCTCATTATAGGCATAAATGTATACCCAAGTCCTTTAAATAAATTATGTGTCTAAAAATACTTAAAAGCTAAAATTTTATTACATTAGCTATAAGCATTTTTTATGTCAATCATGATCTCATAATATTAAGGAGTGAGTATAGGCTCTTAGTTTTATTCTTAATAAGTAATACTTGAGCTATCTTACATTTACAAGAGACTTTTCCACATGGATTTAAAGCGTATGTGGTGTTAGTTGTGAGCTCTTCTAGGTTGTTGTATGTCCAAAAGAGTTGGGATTAGTTCACATTCCTAGGTAAGAGTGAGCCAATGCATCCCACTTTTCTGAGTGAAAGTAAGTCGAGCTTCTAGTTTGGGCAGAAGCACTCTAGTTCTTAGATCTGAGCCTACCTATTTCTTTATTATTATAGGCATAAGTCCTCATTATTTAGACATTTTCATAATCTTGTATTGTTTGATATAATTCTTAATATTCTAATAAATTATAAACTCACACATAATAAATCTTCCTCCAAATATATAAGGCCTAACTATAAGGTAAGCTGAAGCATTTATTAGACTCCCTAATATCCAAATTCTCCTTACTTATTCCCCTTATCTTTTAACAAGAATTATTCTCATTTGAGTTTTCCTACTTGATTCTCCAATTTGAGCAATCATTTGATCATAATCATTAAAATTATAAAGATGATGATTGACTATTGTAATCGCGAGTTTTCTTAAGAGATCCATCTTCTAAAATATAAGTAACAACTGGGGCTTGTGCTTGTAAGGAACTTGGAACCCAGTTTAAAATAAATTATGTCTTACTTCATCCATGAAAGGCAACAAAAAGATCTTTGGTACATGTAGACCTATTAGCCTTAAGAGTTTTTATTAAGTGAGTGAGTCCTTCTTACTCAATAATTTCAATAAATATCCCATAAAATTTGCATGGTGTTCTTATGTGTACACATTTTTAAAAACCACAACATGGTGTTAATAGGCTCTTAAGAGTGATAGGCGCTTATACATGCATGTATAGCAAACTAGGATGGTGAGATTGAAATAGATGTCATGGCAGTGAAAGTAATGGTACCCTAAATAGTAAGCCAAAAACAATCTTATTCTTCCCTCTAGAAATGCTCGTGATGGATCTATGTGGGACATTATCACCACTACTTAATGTCATCTATTACATAAAAAATTACAATGATTTAATCTAGGAGAAAAAACAAATGAAATGTACTGAACTTAAAGAAAATATTGCCTACATAATTGTTATGTATAAAAAGTTTTAAAAATATGAGACATTTGAGGGAAATGTAAAAAAAGTTAGTGTGGAATTACAATATATAAAAAATAGAAATAAGTACATTCTAGGTATTAAACAAAGAAAATATAATTCACTTTTACTACTTGTAAGAACAACATAAGAAAATATTCTAACTTTATCGTATATATTATGTAGTTTTCTCCAATGAATCATTAAAAGTTAGATTTAGAATATAATGATCCTCATCATTCTCACTATGGTCATCTCTAAATTAAATAATTTTCTCATAATTAGTATTAACATCATGTAAGTTTATTATTTTCTCTACATCATCACCTAAAAGTCCGAACTTGTCATCTCATCTTCGATAAGTAGGATCAATTGTATTTTAAACTTCAACTATTGCTCTAAGATTGATTTTAATTATAACTATCTAATTTATTTATTTTTATTTTATTCTTTTAGGATATCTAAGGTAATAAACATGAGTGTTTGTCTAGCAATCCAAGGTGGTGAGATCGAAATAGAGGTTGTGGTAGTGATAATGGTACTGTGATTAGTAAGCTGAAAAATTGTCTTATTCTTCCTCCTAAAAATGCTCATGATGGATCTATGAGATACATTATTACCACCATTTGATGTCGTCTATAACACAAAAAAATTATAATGATTAAATCTAGGAGAAAAAGAAAATGAAATGAATTGAACTTAAAGAAAATAGTGCATACATAATTGTTGTGTATTAAAAAGTTAAAAAATATGAGACATTTGTGGGAAATGTAAAAAAATGATAGTGTACAATTACGATATAAAAATAGAAATAACTACATCTTAAATATTAAACAAAGAAAATATAATGCAAACTTTTACTACTTGTAGAAAGAACATAAAAAATAGTTTAACTTTATCATATATATTAAGTAGTTTTTTTGATGAATCATTAGAAGTTAGATTTAAAATTTCTTGATTCTCATCATCCTCACTATACCCTTTTTTAAATTAAATATTTTTTGTCATAATCAGCATTAACATCTTGTTGGTTTATTACTTGTTCTACATCATCACCTGGAAGTCCCGAACTTGAACTTACACTCTTACTTTAGGTTTGATTTTAATTTCAACTACCCAATCTATTTTTTTCTTTTATTCTTTTAGGATATCTTAGGTAATAAACCTAAGTGGCTTGAAGCACAAGGATAAAAGAATCAATTGTAGCATACTTTTCAGTCAAACTTAATTTAGTAATACCATATAACTTTTATGTTTTCGTTCCTCTATTAAGAACAAGATCAAACAAATCATACCTAAATAAAATGATATCTCTTTCATTTGATCTCGGATACTATGCTTGCATAATTTCTTATAAAATACTAAAATAATATGTCCCATCATCTGAATGTGTATTTTCACTGAAGCACACACTCCAGTTATCTATTTTTCTTCCTTCTAACCAATAATTAGAGTGAAATTTATAGCCATTTATATTATAAATAAGCCACATATTTGTAATTCGCATGGGTCACCAAATAAGATCATGAAAGTTCTAGTTCTTCATTTCATTCATCCAAATCATGAACCTATTAAATGGAGCTCTCTAAGAAAGTGGAGCTAATAAACCTAGCAAATATTTAAACTATATTTAGGATTTCATACATGTAGTCTAAACCATGTAGAGAATTTATCTTTAACCTTCTTATTAATAATAATAGTATCATCCACTTATAGGAAGTTCATGAATAACTTGATGTCAATATTGAAATTAACATGATCATATATACATCATATCTGAAATGCAATTAAAAATTAGATATCACTAGATTGGCTATCATACTCAAGAAAATGTTGAACTTCATCACAGTTAATAATGACATTGACTATCGCTTCCTGAGCACTTTGTCATTCAAATATCTTGAAGTTCTTCTACTTAATGCTTTTCCAAAATATTGAAAAATAAAGAGCACATTATATGAAGCTTTGGAACTTTTTTGAATTGTCTTACTATGCATTTTGTTTGAAGTAGTTGGAATAAAAATTTGTAATCTCTTGAGCAAAATAAGCTCCACATTTAGAGCCTTCAAGGAGTGCTTTATTCTTCATAATTTTCTTGAGTTTATTCAAAAATATATAGTGGTTTCAAGAATTAAGTATGATTGTAAAGATAGTGAAATAATATTAGTGGGCATTAGATGTAGATACCTCTCAAAAGGGTGCATCTTGTGATATTGCATTGGACCTCCAACTCTAGATTTGTATGGTAGATGTATTGGGTGCTTCATTGAGTCAAAGAAAGTAGGGAAATATCCTTTCGAGCTTAAACAATATGAGGGGAATGTTGGTTTTAAGTTGCCTTAGAACGTCCCTATTTAATCAAGTTGAACATAGTTATTTTAAAATGGACTCACAACTAAAGGATTGATTTGATCGAAAGTGAAGTACTAAATGCAATAAGGAAAACATTGCAAGAAAATATGGTACTCATAACCTGCTCCAAATAATTTTTTCTATTCTAAATCAACACAGCTACTCAAATTAGATGCATCCTCATATGGTAACTTTAGTGTCTTTACCCACTCACAAATTGTTCTTCATTGATCCAATGTGAGGCAGTGCTTAGCTTTAAGCTTCAAAACTTGTAGTCTCCTTTAGCTTTAACTCTCTTCTCCTACAATATTCTTTTAAGTCTAATATGATGTTCACATTATCTTTAATTTTTCCCTTAACATTTATTACAATATTTAATATAATTTCAAAATAAATTTTTATATACATCACGTCAAGATTATGATTAATCAAATTAGACTTCTAATAAGTTAGATCCTAGAAAATATTTTCTTTTCATTTAGTTGTAATTTAGACCATAACATGGAAGATGACTATTAGCAAATATTGGATAATCAATTATAGTTGGAATTGAAATAATAATACGTCACAAGTCATCCCCACTTAATCTAGGTGGAGGCTTAAATTTTTTAATTATATTTTTGATGAAATTATCATTATTCTTTTGAATAGATGGTCAACAGGTAAGAATATATGATGATAATCAAATCAAGAAATTTTTTTCTATCATTTTTTTAGAGTAAATGCCTTTGATAACATCATGAAGTATGATAAACCAACATTTTTAGTGGTGCTACACTCAAATAACATTCCATATACAAGAAAGTTATTGATAGTTCACAAAAGCACTACCTTCATCTTAAAGTTATGCTTTGCAGTGATATGATATGTGAGTACACCACTATCCCATAATATTTTAGCTCATCAATCAAAGATTACAAGAAAATATCAATTTTTTCTTTAAGATTGTATAATGTATAATTAGATGAACATAAAAGATGTGGTCATGCACATCTTTGAAGGTAGATTATTGGGTGTAACTATCATTGGCCAACATTATAAGGCAACACAAACTAATTAAATGATTTGAAACCATCAACACATAAACCAAGTCTAACATTACATGGTTCAACTATAAAATCAGGATATGTATGATTGAAATGCTTCCACACTTCTCCATCTAATGGATGACTAAGAAAGGTAGCTCTTTTGCTCTCTCATGGTGCCACCACAAGTGCTTAGTTAAATACATGGATGTATATAGTATCTGAAGATGTGGACTAAGTGCCAACTAGAATAATTACTTGTAGGGGACATCCATTTGTTTGCATTATTTTCTGATTATGTGGCTTGAATCTAAGTGTTTTATAAAATTTTCATTCAACATCTGTTGAATTATTTTTTTAAGTACAACATGCAATCATTGACTCAACAATCAATCTTTCTTGAGTTCAAATCAAACTTTGACCATTTCTTTATTTTGTATAAGTCCTCTAGAACTAAATTTTTTGATAGGTTAGTCTCTTTAAGTAGTCCTATAATTTGGTTAAAGAATTCATGAAACATATTATATTCAATTTTGATACTTAGCATTCTTAATGATATTTAGTTCAATGTGGTTCTTGCAACATTTTCATAATGGTCGACAACATCTAGTAGGTCATAGAACTTTAAACTTCTTTATTAGGTGGTTTCTCATCCAGTACTTCAACAAATTGAACATGTCTTGCATCAAAGACTATTTCTTCATAGCTACAAGAGTCATATTCAACTAAAAGTTCATTAACTCATCGAGTCACTATCGTTAGCATCAATATGTGGCTCATACTTACCATGTGAAGTCCAAAACCAATAATTTGGCTAGAAGCCAATGCGGTACAAGTCTAATCTTACTTTATATGGTGTTATGTAAGGTTGATTCTTATGTTTTGCATATGAACATTGAAACTTCCCTTCTAAAAGATAAATAGGAAGTTGAGATGCCACATGCACAAAGTGCTTAGTACCATTTAAGAATTTATCAATTAACCCTTTTTATGTCCAAATGTAACTTATTGTACATCAATGATTGTTCATTGTAAACATCCATATGCTTCATAAATTTTAAAAATGTGAGAAATAGATTCTTATATTATATAAATTATATAATTTATTATAACTATCTCATTAGAGCCTAATATGCCCAAAGTACTTAAGTGTGTAATTTCAAGGTTGTAAATAATCAATATAATGTACTAAGCTTACAAGTACCTCCCATTTAAAGATTGATCATGGTATGAGAAGTTCATAATTATCCAATAGCTCTTAAAATAATTGAGATTAATAATTAGTGCGTGTAAGGCTGGTCGGGGAGAGCAAGGGTTAGGCTTGACAATGTGAATTGTAGTGATAATCAATCAAAATTTTTAACATTTTAACACTAAAGCAAAGGGATGTGTTCTCAATAAAGTGATTATTGGTATAGACGTAATTTTTTAAGATTCTAATTTTGACCTTTTAACTTCTACTAAAAGCTTCGCTGTATTAGCTTATCATTACCAAATTATTTTTTTTAGTAAAATATATATATATATATATATATATATATATATATATATATATATATATATATATATATATATATATATATATATATATTGTAAAAATAATTTGAATCACTATATGCAAAATTAAACTTCTAAAAGTAATTGCAAAACTACATCACCCAAAAAATATTAAATTAAGATTTTAACTAAAATGTAAATCTTAAGATAAACAATCATAAATCTAACTCAAAATAGGAAAATAAGTATGAGATACATGAGTTTATATAAATTTGAAGAAGATATATACTATAAATTGAATTTTTTTTTAAAAAACTTTAATCCAAATTTTGCACTATTAAATGGATGAAATAACAAATAAGCAACCCTAGAAGCTAGCGGAAGTTGTTTACCTTCAATTCAATAGAAAAATGATATGAAAATGGTGCATTTTGATGTAGATCTAACATGCTTTTTTGCTTGGTTCGTCCACTGCCTGAGAGAGAGAGAGAGAGAGAGAGAGAGAGAGAGAGATTGAGAGGGGAGGGAGAGAGAGGGAGTTGAGAGACGAAAATAAAAAAAGAGAGGAATGGGAGTGGGGGTTGATTCATTGGTCCCTATTTATTCAGGTAACTAGCAAAATTTCAACTAAAATTCTCCCAAAAATTTTTCATGAGAATTTCCATAGAAAATTCCATAGGATTTAAGTGACTTTGTAGCAATGTATTTTCTGTGGGAATTTCTGCCATAAAAATCTTTTGAGTGAAAATCAGTTGGTAATTCTACAGGTTATTTTCCACTAATTTATCCGTCAAAAATTCTATTGATAATGGTTGTTTTTCTTGTAGTGAAAATAATAATATTAGATAGAATTTTAAGGTAAGAAGTACTACACATTTACATAACATGTTCATAGATGTTCACAAGACTGGATAAAGATTTCTTCAGATTAGAGAGGAAGTGTGGACATAGCTATATAGAGCCTAAACCTCTCTTGATTATGTTTGTAAAAGGGAGCAGGCTAACTAAATCAGTCATCTTACTATTTGCATCTTAAAAATGAAATAAATTGAATATATTGGCTTAGGATGCTACGGTGTTGCTTCAACAACTCTTAGATGCTGTCACTACCTTACAAGAGCTACAAACTTAAACTGCCCTCAACAGTTGCCTACTTAAATAGCACAACACTATAGTTCCAAGGTGCTGTCATGACGTCCTTTAGTTTTAAAAGAAAGAATATTACCATTCCTATCTCAGTAACAATAACTGCCTAGGGGGAGCTAGGGGAATGGTTATGGAGTAGAAATGTCCCCAATGATGGAAAATTATCTATAAAAAGGGGATAATTTACCCACTCTTCTTCTTCTTCTTCCCTCACTCTCCTTCTATCTCACATGCCCCAATCTGGATCCCAGTCTCCTATACTCTCAATAATGTACTTTTTGCTGATACACGAAAGTTCTCTCCTCATGCACGAGACAAGATCAAAGCCTACTATAGTCAACTCCAAGTAAAATCTTTAAAAATGCTTTCTTTATATAATTTTCTCTATAAAAATTAAATTTAAAATATTTTCATCATTGAAATTGGATTCTATGAAAAATAAAGAGGCTTATCTCCATCGATCTTGGATCTAAAGGAAAAAATGAATACCTTGAAGACTAAAAAATCTATAATCTTAAAATCTGATGACCTCCACCATTCAAGTTGGTTCCTCCGTGAGAAGAAAGAACCCTCCCTCGATCGATCTTAAATCCAGAACAAGGGAGAAGAATTCTTTTGCACTAAATAAGTAAAAATCTAGCACTTCTAAACTGTTATGCCACCAAATTTTAAAAAAATTATCAAACTTTACAAAAATCTAGTTCAAAAATAGAGTTCTTGCTCTATAGCGATGTGGTGCCAAGGTCCATCACTAAGGCGATAAGCTCTCAGGAATGAAATCCTTGATGCTCTATCTTGTAGCACCGAGGAACCAAATATATGGTACCACGATGCTAAGCTCTCAGGAAAGGTACTTTATTTGTAGCATTGCGATGCTGTATCTCAGTATCGCAGTGCTAAGCTCTCAAGTTTCACTTATTTAATGCAACACCATAGTGCTATCTTCCCAGCATCGAGGCATTACATATTGAAATCTATTCCACTGTCAAACATAGTTTCAGTGTGAAATAAAATCTTCCCTTCATTGATCTTGGATCTGTAATAAGGGAGAAGGGTGCTAATGGACTAAAAATCTTGAAATCTAGCACTATTAAGGAGTTATACTGCCAAAATTTTACATTTCTTAAAAATACTTTTAATCTAAGGCATTGATGAAACAATGCCAAGGTATTGTGGCTCCAACGTCGGGGCACTGAGTTCTCAGAAACCTAGAATCTCATGCAAGCATCTAACAATGATGATATCTTAGCATTGAGGCACTGTGCTCCCAAGAAAATTAAACTTATGAGTGCATTTTGACAGTGCCATGATATTGATATCTCAATGATGAGGTGTTGTGCTATCAAAAAAATTAAGTCTTTGACACCCAACTAATAATGCTAGAGCGTTCATATCATATCCCAAGTCATGTTTATAATGCTACAATGCTATAAATGTAGCACCGAGCCCTTGAGTTCAAGAGTTATGAACCTTTATCTGTTAGCCCGTATCATAGCCCAAGTCATGTTTATAGCACCACATCACTACAAATATAGGGCCGAGGTGCTAAGTTCTTGGGTTCTAAAGCTATATCTATCAGATCATATCATAGCCCAAGTCATGTATATAGCACTGCAATGCTACAAATGTAACCTTGAGTCCCTGAAGTTATCGAAGTTTTAAACCTATATCCGACCAATATCACAATCCAAATCATCTATAACACTACAGTGTTACATATGTAGCACAGAGACACCGAGCTCTTAGATTTTAAACTTATATCCTTTATCTTAATAGCACTACATCGCTATAAATGTAGCGTTGAGGCACTGAGCCCCTAATGTTGTTCATTTTAAATAGAAAATTTTATTGTTAAAATTTTGAAATCCTGCCTCACTTCATAAAGGCAAATATAAAGGCATAAAAATAAAAGAAAATACTTATTAATATGAACATTTTATTACAAAATTCTTACAATAAAAATAAAAGAAGAAAGTACAAAACAAAATAAATGAAAAATAAAAAGAAAAACTAATAATTGTAGTTATTAGCATCCTCTTCCTCTTCTTCTTCTTCCAATGCTAGTGGGGGGCTCACATAAGGTGGATATTAAGGTGTTGTAGGAAAAGAGGTTTGACCCAGACCAACAAAACAACAATTTTTAAACATATAAACTAATGCTAAGTTAAATTCAACCATGTAAGAAAATTATTTTTACTACTGATCCATATGATAGTTAATTTTTTTTTTCAAAGCCTGTTTCCTATGGCTGCTCCCCCAATGTTTTGGTTAAATTTGAGACTTCTCCAATTTCTTGGAGTTACTCATTTAAGGTTATGGAGAATTAGAATCGAGATTGTAGGGCATGTGGAGCATGCGAGCTTTCCCTCACCTCAAATCTTGACCTAAATCCCCTAATTATCTTTTTCGTCAAAAAAGCCTTTTGAATAAGATCTTCTTCATTAGGCTCCCCCAACACACCCGTCACAACACATAAACCATACATAAAGGAAAGATGACCATATTCTATAGTAGTACTGCCCCAAAGCATATTACAAGTAGAATTATAAATAATCTTTTCTATGTCTATTATAAAATCTTCTTGAATAGTAATATTCAAAATGGCCCTATCCTTAGTCACCTCACTGATATTACTAGTGGGCATCAACTTGGTATAAATAAAATAGTGCCAAGCCTTAGGCTCTACCATTAGGCAAGGGGTGGGAAGTTAATGATCCTTTCCTCCCATCTTTCCAATATTGGTATTTCTATCGGTGAAAAAATAGACTTCTTCAAAATCAAGATTATTATTATAATTAAAAAGATATTGATCATACACTATATTTTACAAACTATAATATGCATTAAAGGTAGTACTATCAAAATTTACTAATTTCCCCTAAACAAAAACTCTATTATCTTGGTTCTCCTTTGCATTAGCAAAGAACTCTGGCATCATAGGAACGATGCAGGAGCTACTTTTGTATGCCAGCTTCTTCTAGCCTCGCTCAATGATGACCCTCACTATGCTCACACTCAGATTGTAGAAACTTCTCTCCATAATGAGATGCTTATGAATGAGGGCATATTGGTGCCTCTCCTCTGCTTCCACATTAACAAACCTATTAGCATCCCTTGAAGTCACCCTTCTCATGCTAACGACTCTTTTGAGTAGCATGATTGCTTTCTTAGTGTGAGAAAAGGCTGAAGGAAAGAAGGATCTAAAACTTCCTATAGAAAAAAGATTGTAGAGTAAAAAATATGTAGCCCATGGGGTCTACTTATAAACCAAACATAGTGCTTAGCAAAGTTGAATCGCTAACCTCTCAGGTTCTAGAACAAGGAATTAGTGTCACCGACCAGTTGGTCAAAATAGTGATTATGCTAGTAAAAAAGTATTTATTATCATTTATTACTATTAATTATGTAATCGACACTAATTGAAAAGCTTGTCAGATATTAATGTAGTGTCGCAATGCTCTAATGCAGCACTGGTCAAAAGTTTATCTTATCTATTAAATGTGCCTACCAACCTATCAGCACATTTGAATGGTCTTTTGACTAGCCCTGTGGAGCTACATAGTCAGTTCTCAGGCATTGATCAATCTACCAACCTAGTTTTAATTATCATTTATAGCACCTATAATGTCGTGACACTAATATCCCAGCACTGAGGCACCATTCTAATAATGCCTACGCATCATTATCTATGACACCACAATGCTTTCCTTCATAGCACCTAGGCATCATACTTCCAGGATTGAGGCGCCATCCCCAAAATAACCTATTAATGTTTGCCATGCGAACATCCTATAATTCATCCACCATGTGAACACCTATATAAATATGGTATTCCAAAAGGATGTAAGTTCAATCTAGATATTCACCATTTGAACACAAATATAAATATGGCGCATTTCAAAGGGATGTAAGTCCAATATATCTATTCACCATGTGAAGACCTATATAAATATAACATTCTAAAGGGATGTAAGTGTATTCTATCTATTCACCATAAGAACACCTATATAAATATGACATTCCAAAGGGATGTAAGTCCAATTTATCTGTTCACCATGAGAACACCCTTATTTATTGGCTTTCTAATGGATATAAGATCAATCTACTCGTTCAACATAAGAATATCTTGATGGCATTCTAAAAGGATGTAAGTCTAATTTATCTATTCACCATGTGAACACCTTTAAATTTAGCGAATTTCCAATGGATGTAAGCCCAATCTTCTTGTTCATCATGTAAACACCTTAATGGCATTCCAAAGGGATATAAGTCCAATCTGTTGGCTTTCTAATTGATGTAAGTCTGAAAAATTGCTTGTAATGCAAGCAAACACCCTACAATCATTTTAAAGAGAGTTAGTTTAATCTATGCATTTATCATGTGAATATTGCTTGTGGTGTTTTAATTTAAAGTCATAGGGACACCACATAGATCTTAGGGGGTACTTATTGAAATGTTCAAGTATGACATCTAAGAGATAATATATTATCTTGAAAGATAAAACACCACTCGACAATGGACTCAATCAACTAATACGGACTCCTAAGACAGATGGGTCTACATAAATACGAGAGATCTCTTCCCTACTTTACATGGATAAGTAAAGTAGGGTTTATTTTATGTTAGATTTTTAGTTTTGTATGGAAGCAAGCTTCTATAGTTAATTATATACTATGAAATGGGAATTGTTTAAGAATACTCTCGATTAAAGTAGTCAACTAATGTCTCCAAAAATTTCAAAGTTAGATAATCAAATAATTGGTTATTTTGAAAGGAAATTGGGGAGAGCTCAAATAGAAAGAGTTCTTAGTAGATTCCAAAGGTTAATAAGTAAGAAGCACACATAATACTATGAAGCCTAGTGAGTACTTCAATCTATCCTATACTAAGGCTTTGCATTTTTGAAAGAGAGAAAATTATTTATTTAAGTTAAAATATTTTAGAATGTTAGACTTAGATTCCAACAATACAAGATTTTAAAAATGCCTAAGAGGTGAGGACTTGTACTCATAGCGAAGAAGAAAATAAGAAGCATCTGAACTTATATCTGGAGTGCTCTAGCACAAGCTAAGAGCTCAACCTAATTCTACTAAGGAGAAAAGGATATATTGGTTCACTTTCACTAGGGAGACTCTTCTAGACTTACAATTTCCCGGAGTGACTGCCATCTAAATCCTCATATGATTCAAAATCATGTGGTTCTATCTTATGTAAGTGCGAGATAGATAGGCTGTTATTAATTAGAAAATATTCTAGAGTCCTAAACTCACTCCCTAAGAGACTAGATCATAATAAAAAGTTATGACCTAAAGCGATGTAATAAGATTTATATATGATTTATTTCATTTTTGACTCATCATTTTGAACTCAAGATTGGGAGAGTATATGCATATATACATTATGAAAAATGGTTATGGGCTAAATCAAAGAGAAAGAGTGTTATCCACTACAAGAGACTGATCTCACATGTCAAGCTTGTCCCCTGTCGTGCAAGAGTGGAGATCCCCTATTTGTAAGAGTTAAATAATATTCATGCATGTTGTTATAACATACAATCATATAGTTAAGGGGTTACTAAATCTTTTATTCTCTTGATTAACTTCCTAAGCTTTAAGATGAAGTTATGAGTTTTATAAATTTTTTTTAGTTAGAGTTGTTAAATTGGGGTAGAAAATTTAATTTTTCCTAAAGAGTCTACTATATCCATGTCACATAGCAAACAATCACACTTTAAGAAACCTATAAAAAAGTATGTCATTTCTATTGCACAATCAATATAAACATAACAATAAAACATTAATCACATAAATGAATAAAATGCTAATGCGGCCGGGTACTGCATTACACCCCAGAAAAGAAAAGAAATTAGATAGGAGAGCTCTACCCTTAAATAACCTAGATTATAATTTGAATTATAATAAAAGGAAAAGCTATGGGGGTCTTTAATTCTTCTTCATCTTCACTTCTTGGGTTTGAATACTCCAGTCTTCATAGGGCATCCTAGGTCTATACCTTCTAGCCACTACTCATCATAAACTCCATAGCACTAATCCTAGTCCTACTGCAAAAATTATATTTTTGTTGCCACCTATCCTACTGGATCATGCTTAGGGACTTAACAGTACCTGTAAGCAAGAAGCATTATATTTTTATTATTATTACAGTGGTCCCTTAAGTATAATCCATTGTGGAAGAAATCATTTGCCTAATATCACTCTATCATCTAGTCTTCACACAAACAATCCTAACTTTTAGTTTAAAATATTACTTCATAATGCATACATCACCACATAAATCATCGGTCTAACCTAATACTAAGATTGATGACTTAGTATTCTACTCGTATGTTAAGGCCAAGTGTGGTATGTCTTGCTTAGTATTGAGCTGAAGCTTTCTAGTGTTTGAATGTTTAAGTCCATTATTAAGAGTGGTTACACTTCAACTATCTTAAGATTTTAATTGAGTTTTAGATCACATATTTTATTTTTATTTTTCACCAATAATTTATCATTATAAAGAGAGGAAACATAGTTGAATCTCTTTAATCCTTATCTTAAGTTGAGTTCCATGAATTTTAAACATTCTTTATTATTCATGAATCCTATATTTGGTTTTGGCTTAATGAATCTTATTTGAACACAAAATGCATCTTAAGGTTAATGAAGCCAAGTCACCATCAAATGCATGATGCTTTGTCATTTTAACTTTATCATCAATAATACTGTAATCTCATTTTATTTTATCATCATTTAATTTAAGACCTATACATGCATCTTATAGATATTTTAAGCATACTTGAGCATGTATATACATGAATTTTATAACAAAAGAGATTTTATTTCACATCCAAACATATGCACACAAGTGCATAAGAAGGATTATGCAAGTATGTGTCTTTGTTAAATTAGGGAAGAGAGATTATCTGAGACATCCTTAGGGCTACTTAAAGCCTCATGTTCTCGTGTATCTAGACTATATACTTACAATTTTAAATACACATGCATACATATATAAACATAAAGATGAAATCATGAAAAGTTGTAAGTAATTATCCTTTAGCAAGTGAAAGTTTGTTTGAATTCCATTACTTACAATAAGGCTTACAAATATGAAGATTCATTTTCAAATCATTTAACTAGTAATTAGTATATAAGACTTAATTAAAGATAAAAATAATTTAAGATTTACATAGTGATAATAGACACACCATATAACTTACTTTTCACATCATATGATTTAAATGTAATATTTTCTTTCAAATTTAAAACATGAATATATGAAACACATGGTATGCAAATTTATGATAATTGAAATAAAATAATTAAACATCATCAAATGACATACTTGGCTTCATTAAAACCTAAGGATAATTATGTTAAATAAACACACCTTAAGCTTAGTCAAAGTTTATTTAAGATTTAAATTCTATGTTTTAAATTATTTAATCCTAAAGATGAGAAGCAAGTTTAATTTTTTAAACCCATACCCACATTGATTAATTAATGAGTTTAAAAGAGGAGTTAAGTGAATTTTATAGTTTGATTAAATTTGAATCATTAATAAATCACTCAATTACCTTCCCAAAACTCTTTGATTTAATTAATTATTAAATAAGGGCCTAAAGAATATGATGATGCAATAGAAAATAAAATTAGCAATGCTCTGAGGGTTGTAATACAATTAGGCCCATGAATAATGATTAATTAAGCTAAGAGAGCTAAATTAATTACTTTCATAATTTCCCAAATCTATGAAAATTCATGATCTCATTAAGACCCTAATGTTAGCTAATCACATGAGAAGGATTAATTAGACTTATTTTATCGATTGATTTGGGTTTTAAAGTTTGAGTTTGTCTAACCTTCTATATTTTGATTAATGATATTGACTTGGAATTCATTAGATTTTAGTTTGATTTGATTAAGTTTTTATAATTTAATATCCTTTGAATCAATGTCTAACCCTTTTCTTGAGTCTCAATTTTAATTATATGTGATTAGTATTGATTAATTTAATTCGATATTGTTTAGGTTTATTAATCTTATCATTCATTTAAACTTGATTTGAATTGGTGAATATATTTCAGTTTAATTGACTTATGATTTAATTGGGGTTTAATAAGATCTTTCACTTGGGTCCTAATTAAGAGTTTAATCATTTATTAAGTTTAATAATTTGATCATGTGTTGATTATCTTAGTCTAATAATTGTTTAGTTTAGTTTGATCTTCATTTAGTTGATTTGACTAATTTACTTCATTTGACTTACTTGATTTATTCAAATTTTATGTTAATTGATTTACTTTGATGATGTTTATAATTGATAGTAACTTGATATAATTTAATTACTTTGGAGTTTATATTTAATCTTAGACTACCTGATTGGATTATGATTTATTTGTTCATGTTTGAATGAACTAAATGCTTAATTAATTTTCCAAGTTTATGACGATTCAAATAGGTATGCTTAGTTTGCTATGTAATTTGTTTGAATAACAAAATTAATAATTAATTAGTATTTAATTGTATCATTTTGATGACTTAATTATCTTAGTTAAGATTAGGTGAAAGATTATTATGCTATTGGTTAAGTTTTCTAGTATTTTTTAAAGCTTACTTAATTGAATTATATGATCGATTTAACTAGGGTTTAGTTCTTAATGATTTGAATTTGTTACAACCCACATAATTAGGATGTTCGTGATTGTCATGTTCAGTCAGTTTGACAAACATAATTTGGTCAATGGCTAACTTAGTCCATTCTATTTAAATTTGTTTATTCAAATTGAGTTTTAACTTAGTTAAGTATTTGATTTTCCTAATTAAATTAAAGGTAATTTAATTTAAGTTTAACATAATTAATTTGATTAAAGAGTTTAAATTTAGTTAAAGGGTTTAATTACCTTAATCAAAAAGTTTAATTAGTTTGTTCAAAGAGTTTAATTGACTTGATTAAAGAGTTTAATTAATTTTCTTAAATAGTTTAATTAGTTTGATTAAGAAGTTTAATTAATTTGTTTAAAGAGTTTAATTGATTTGAATAAAGAGTTTGATTAATTTGATTAAAGAGTTTAATTAATTTGATTAAAAAGTTTAATTGACTAAATCAAAAAATTTAATTAGTTTGTTTAAAGAGCTTAATTAATTTGGTTATAGTAAGCTTAACAAAAAATTTAATTATAAATTCATCATAGTCTCTTATCAATTGAATTAGAGTTGGAGCTTTTAATTTGGTTGTATGTATTCATATTAATTGATGTAATTAATTATTTGATGATTTAGGTTCATTTAGTCAAAGTTGATTGTGAAATTTAACTTATGTTTAGTTGAGTTTCATGAGTTAATTTAACTAAGTTCAAGTTTATGTTAGGCTTAATTTTAATTTAGTTTACATTGGAGATTTTGTACTATTTATTTGATTTAATTAGAGCAATTTTTATTTGTTTATCAAGTTTCAAAGGATTGCCCTATTTTCTTAAGGTTATTTAATGGTAATTAAACTGATTTAACTAATTTTAAAAGTTTTTATGATTTTTTAGACTTTTAAATTAACTATTTCATGAAATTAAACATTTGAACTTTGAAATTTGATAACTTTTAATATATTCATCATTTTAGCTTGAAATTTTTATGGTACATAGGGTTCTGCAAAATTTCATTTTCCCTAAAAATTTGTAATGATCAGGGGTGTAATTTAGGGTTCATTAAGGCTTTGATGTTTCCAAAAAAAATCAAATTAAACCCAATATATTAGGAACTAATTTGGGCTTTTAATTTTTCTTCATTCCTCTCTGAAAGAAAATTTTAAAGAGGGTTTATTTGAAAATTTTGGAGTTTTAGTTAATTCATTATGATTTTTCAAAGTTCAAGCAAATTAATTGATTTATTTTATTTAATTAATCCTTTAATTAGATAATTTTGATGTTTAATGAGGTTCAAAGGGTTTTAATATTTTTATGAGGTTTAGTAGAGTAATTTCTATTGGTTTGAATTATTTTGATTATTTTTCTTAATTTTCTTGAATTTTAATTAATTATTTCACAAAATGGGTCTTTAAATTTTAAAATTCAATAACATTTAATATACTCATCATTTAAACCTAAACTTTTATGGTAAGTGTATTTTGACCTTAATTTCATTTCTTGAAAGTTTCAAATCAATCGATTAGTATTTTTAGATTAATTAAGGATATTTTATTCTTACTACAACCTAACTTAAGCCTAAAATATCTAATAAAATTAGGTCTTTTAGGTTCATTAGATTTTGCTCAAAAAGATAAATCCAATGAGCTCTTATTTGTAATTGTTTGATAAGTATTTTAATTTTCATGAGTTTTTAAACTTTCAGGCATTTTAAGCAATTATTAAATCCAAAAAATCTCCTATTTTTCTATTTAACCCAATCAGTGCTAACTAGGATGTGTATCATGTGTGTCGCAACTCGATTGGGCCACGGAAGCACCGATTAATCATTTGGGCCAAAAAATAGACTCCGATCAGACAGATCTGGATCGTCCGATCACAGATCTGACAGTCTAGATCTAATCCGTTGCAGATTAGATCCAAGGGGCCTTTGAATCACAGCCGTCCATCCCTATTAAGGGAGATCATATGGTTATTGTACCATCTCCCTCACAACTAACAGAATAGTGTCTGGACGAATAAGATTTCCTCCCGAAAACACCCATCCAGCCTAATTTCTCGATGTATCTCATCAAAAAATCACCCTTTTTTGCCTTAGGATGGATGCAAATGTAAAATGCAATGGTTATCTAGAGAAAATTCCTAGAATCACCTGATTATCCTTGCAAACTAAAGAACCTAGCACTTTTCTAAAGTTTTGAAGAAATTACCTCATTGGAGTCGACGTCCGATGGATTTTTTTTATCGAATATGCTTCTAAGTACAAAATGAAGCTCTGGGATGAATTAGCCCTCTTGCCTCCATGCGATTGTCTCTCCATCGATGGTGACCTCACGATTTTGGTCATATTCTATCTGTGGAAAAGGAGGGAGAGGATGTGGTTTTGATCAGAGGAGCTCTAAGAGTTATTTTCAACCAACCAATAGAGGGCAAAGGCTTTCTTTCCCCCTCTTTTTAATGGTGATCAAAAATCACCGTTAATGGTGGTTGGGGAGGTTAAGGTCAGTTGGGAGGAGGCTTAGAGAAGTCAAATATGGTGGTTTAGCTACTCTAGAGCCTGTTAGATGTTAGTCAAGTGGAGATATAGCTTATGTTTTGGTGGATCTTGATTTTAGACACCTTGCCATTGATTCTCCTTTCTTTCATGGGCTCCATTGTGAATTGAAACTCCACTCCACATGGGATGAAGTGTTAGCCACCATATGACAAATTTTGGGTGTAATTTAAGTCCAGTTATGTTGGATTGGGTTGGTTTGAACCTTTCTGACCCATTTGGCTCAAATGAGTCAAGTTAGGTTCAATGCATTGATTTAGTTCAATTAGGTGATAATCATGTTCAACTTGATATTTAGAATGACTCAGAGCAAATGATTTTGTTTGATTTTGAGTTCATTTTGATTTGAATCTATTTTGACCCAAATAAGATTTAATAAACTGGATTGAGTTCATTCGAATTGATTGATATGATTTAAATTCAAGTATGTTTAAGATTCAATTATATTTGATTAAGTATTTGAAGTGGTTTGGAGCACTTGATTTTAATAAATTTGGATTTAATTTTAATTTAGACCTATTTTGGACCAATTCGAGCTTAATGGGTTAAATCATCATTTACTTGGGTCAAATGACCAATTTGGTCAAATGAAACTTAAGAAAAGTTTTAATTATGTTCAAATATAATTTTAAAGTATTTTGGAATATTTAATTTAAATTAATTTCAATTTATTTTGAGTTTAGGTTCAATAGATCGATTCACGTTCATTTAGACTAGGTGACCCAATTAGGCCATCTGAGTTATGAGTAGATTAAGAATTAATTAGTTTAATATTTTATTATTTTAATTTAATAAATATAAGTATTTAAAATGACTTAAATTGATCAAATTTTGATTAGTTTGATTTTTTGCTTGGTGGGCCCACATAGGTCAGATGACCTCATTGACCACTTTGAAACCCATCTGGATTTATTTTTAGGTTCATTCATACTTATGTAATGATTTTGTGCATTTAGTTTGGCTTGATTTGATTTAGTTTTTATTTCATAAAATTTTTTTAATTTGGGTTCAGTTGAATTCAGAATTTATTATTTTGATTCCTGCTTTAGTTGAGGTTGTGCACTTAGCCATTAATCGTAGTATACTTAGTGCCTAATTAAGAAGCTCCTAATTTAAGATCAAAGATCTTAATTCGCTGAGATTATGGTGATTATTAACCTCACTTGAGGTTAACAGAACCTTAATGTATAGATTAAATCCTAGATCTAAGAGGAGGTTGTCAACCTCACTAAAAGTGAGGTCAACACCCCTACACTAAATCTCTTGTCTAATTGAAATATATGACATGAGGCAACCCATAGCTATTAATCATACTATCTGGACATTAAGGCTAGCCATCTAATGTTGGTAGACTAGAATAATATAATCCCTGGATGATGGAACCATGGATTCTTGATCGAGATTATTTTTCTATTTTCATTAGATAATTATCTATGACATACCACACACACCACTAGACACAGACTCATATTATGAAGATATGTTTGTTTCAACCTCAATAAAGAGTGCTCTCTTACTATAGTAAGAGGGGTAATTAACTATGAAGGATTGCATTCATAGGAAGTAGAACTCAAATCTAAATAAATTTTAGCATAATGTTAGGGGAATTTGGTTGAATATATATATATATGCCTCATAAAAATAATACTCCTACCCATCTTAATAAAGTTGGCAGAGAGCATCCTCAAATATATTTTTCTTAGTGATCAGATTTTTGGCGACACGGGAATTACTTCTCTCTCCATCTTTGGTTGAACAAAAATATATGGTGTCATTGTAGACTTAAATATCGGGTTATAATCTTTTAAAAGCTTAAGATCTACGACCAAGTTCTAAACTTTCAATGACAAACTTCACAAATATGATGACTATCAAGTGAGGAGATGGGTACACCGTTAGATTCCCTCATGTAGTAATCAACGTTGGTTCCATTGGAGCTACCATCTAGTTCTGAATGATCTCTGAGGATGCCTAGTTTTTACCAACTGGACCTATAACTAAGCCTCTCATTAAGGGCGTTGGAATTCTAAAGGTATTCAACAAGAGAAGGAGGACAAATTTAATCATTCTTAATGAGCCCAAGCATAAATCCCTAACCTCGAAGAGGGTTTTTTTACTTTGATAAACTATCAAAGGAAATGCTAATAATCCTTGCTAAGGATAATATGGCTATCAAGCCCAAGCTGAAGTCTATTATCTTCAATCCACCTAGCAGTGCATCAGTGGAGCCTACTATCCCACAAGATGCCACTTTTACTCTAGGTAGTAATGACCATGAAGCATTCTCCTCGGGTACCAAAATGTCCAAGAGAGTGTGAAGAAAATATAATGTTGGTCACAAAGCTATCAAATTGCCTATTCATTTTGAGCAACAATATGACCCACTGGTGGAAGTAAATATACTCAGCAATAACAACTTTGATATGCTCTGATGGGTCAAGGGAAATAGCACCAGAGGAGTTATAAAGTAGTCATTTTGGGATTATCACACATCCTAGGTTACAAATTCAATCATTAAAGGATAAGAATGTCTCTCCAAAATCTATAAAGTCCATAAAGCTATTAAAAATAGAAACATTTAAAGAAGAATCAAGAAGCTCGTGAGCCAAGTCACCAACCTAACAAATTCCTACTCTAAGAGAGGTGGGAATATTGAAAAATATCATGCCCATCTTGACCAGAACTCAAAGCTTAAGGGTTTAATGTTCAATGAACACCAACAACAAGACCTTAAGTATGAAAGAACTAGGTGGCCAATTGTGGAAGGTCTCAACAACCCCCACGAAAAAAGAGAATATCCTCCCTTCGGTGAACACCAGAGTGCGACATCCAAGATACATTTTTTAGAGATCCACCACTTGAAGGTCTCGATCAATTTAGGTACATAAAGAATCTCAAGACATCAATAATGAGACAACTCAATATAAACCTCACTAGATGAAAATAGAACTGAATCTTCTATGATCAACTAGAAACATCAATCTAAAAAAGTCACCAATGATGAGGCGGATATTCAACTCTTCTAGAAAGATGAATATTTCTTAATCAAGAATATCAACCAATTTTAGACTTCCAAAATAATGAATACATGGATTATATGGAAGTCAAAGTTTTCTGTAAGGTCAATACATGTTTATTAAATAGAAATGTGGGACTTAGACAACAAAATGTGGAAGGACATTGAGAAAACCCAAATCACCAACAACTTGGAGGTGAAGCTCATGTGGAAGTTGAAGTAACCGAAGAGCTAACAAACATTGTAACAAGGTTTCAATAACAAATTGGTTCTCAGCTCCATAGAAGAGACCAAGAAATCGGCTAGCTCAATAACTGCCTCATTGAAATGATTGGGCTGAATAAAGAGTTGTTTGTTCAACTTCACCTTATAGAAATTACAACATAGCAAGTGCCACCAAGAAATCCTCTGGAGATAGTCAATCTAATATTTGAACCTAGATGCATACAAAATGTTACGTCCAACTTACCAACAACTTCAATGCAAAGGCAAGAAGTCCTAGTAAAAATTGCATTAAATGTCCATCAAGAGGCTGACGCGTTATAACCAAATCTCAAGTAGAAGATCTCATCAGCTAGAAAGTCAAAGTAGACATCGCTTCAAAAATAATTGAGCAACTAGTTGGAAAAGGCTGACCATACCTGACCAAATATAACCAAGTAAAATATCCTAAAGGGTAAGTTGAGCTAAAATTGAACACTTTTTTAGGCATAGAGAATTCACGATAACATTTAACCTAATTCAAAGCTACGCATGGAAATACTGGAGAGAATGATGCTTTATTGATATAATAATTCATTAGCACTCTTACCAAAATGGCCTTTGAATGGTTTGCTAAGTTACCCTATGACTCATTAAAACCTTCATTGAACAAGAAACACTCTTCATCAAAAGATTTGTAGGAGTAACCATAAAAGTAACAATAATAGATCTCACTTTGAAAAAGAAGAAAAGATGAGGGTGTTACAAAATACCTTACAAGATGGAGAAATCTAAGCATGAAATGTGATTAGCAACTCACAAAAAAGCATGCAATAAAATTCCTTAAGGGAAATATCAAGGATCTAATGGCCCCATATCTAGCCATGGCTATGATTAATACGTTCCAAGAATTATTAGATCGTGTAGCCAAGTTTGAAAGGCTCCCCAAGCAAAATGGCCTTAGTGCTAACTATAATAATAATCCCTTTGAAAAAGGCAAACAACCTAAATTGCATGATGTGAACACAACATTCATATTCATGGTAGAAAAAAGGGAAACATAGGTGTGACAACCTCGCGACCAATAGTAAAGTTGACAGATGATAAGAAAAATAGGTCAAGCCTCCAAGAGAAGATGTATAAATAGTATTCATTCAAAAGATAATGCACTGCTAAGATCTTTAGACACACCCTAAAACTAGGATTACAATTGCCAGAGCCTCGTTGGCCAAACGAAGTAGTCAAAGTTGATGATCCCAACTATTGTCTATTTCATAGGCCCCATAAGTCATCCAATTTAAGGTGTTTTGTCTTCAAATATTGGGTAGAAAAGAGCTATCAAAATGGAAAACTCACCTTATCGACACATCGGTACATCTTAAAAGAAAAGGTGAAGGTTATTACAACACAACTAATTTAGAATGCAAAAGAGAAATATATTAAGCTAAACCCGAACATAAATGATGATGGGGAAAAGCTCAAAAAATATAAGAAGAAAAAAAAGGTGGTTAGAAGATCTTCATCTAAAAAAAAAAAACTAAAGAATGATTAAAATTCTCCTATAAAAGGCATTTGATTGAATAATTCTTTAAAGGCTAAAATAGATCCAAGAAGATTCTTCCCCAACAAGGGGCAATTTTTATATAATATAAAGAAGTGGACAAAAATTAATCAATCTTCTTTGTCAAAGCTCCACAATTAAGGAAAATTAGAAAATATAGAAAACAAAAGTCCGGAATATAAAAAAATGATTGATTCTTTAAAGGAGTATGAGCAACCTCCTCGAAGGCTAGTTAAACTCAAAGAATTCATGGCCCACCTACAACTTGACATAAAAATTCCAAAGAAGTAGTTCCGATAGAAACATGTCATGCCATAAATGTGATTACAAATTCAAGTGACACTAGAAAAAAAAACTATACTTTCCTAAAGAAATGCCTATTAAATGGAAAGTCAAATTAGGCTCAAAGAAATTATGTCCTAGACTAGGCAGTAATTCTAAGAGTACTAAAAACTCTAAAAGCTTTGAAGAAATACATAATTCAAAGACATCTCCTGATAAATGAGATTAGACAGAAGAAGTAACTCAAATCCAGTTAAGGAATGAAAAATTAATCTCTCCACCTCCACAATGAAAATCTAGTGATAAAGGCAAAGAAATTCAAATTAATAAATATCTTTTCTCCATTACCGGCTAAGCATCAAAAGTCTACCAAAACATGAGTGGACTATAATGTTCTGACACATTTACACAAGCTCCCTACTTTACTAAGTTTCTATGATGCTCTTGTATTGTCCAAAGATATATGTGAGACATTATTCAAAGCATTGCATAACCTAGAATAATATGAAGCATTTTTCATTGAAGAAAAGATGAAAGAGGACTTAATCTTTCAGAAACCAGCAACCATTACATTTAATGAGGATGACCTACTATTAGGGAAGACTAAACATAATTGACCCCTTTATATTGCAGTTGAAAGTAATTCTATTTGCATATAAAGGATATTCATCGACCCAAATGCTTCAATCAATCTCTTAACAGTTAAAATGCTTTGAGCACTAGTCTTAGATGTTCACTATCTTGATAAAAAGTACAGTATTCCTACAATGATTTAATGAATAAGGACAACAAATCTTAGGGTCTCTTGTTCTACCTATACACTTCAGGAAACTATACATAGAAGCTAAATTCAATGTGATTGAAGCCCAGGTTGCTTACAAAGCACTCCTTAGTCTACCATGGATTTAGGAATATGTCATAGTACCTTTAACTCTCCATCAATGTATGAAGTATATTCAAAATGGTGAAGAACATCAAAGTGATGGTGACATGAATCCATTCTCGATACATGAGATCAAGATCTACGATGATGCCAAGTATTTCATGCCTAAGAAAGTAGGAGAAATCAATTCCCAAAAGTAAGTGGCTCCACCTATCAAACTAATATTGAAAGGTGATAATTCAAAGGGAAAAAAGTACCAATGAATTAAAGCAACCCAAGGTAATTCCCCACCTTGGCAACGATGCTGTGGATGATGAAGAGGAATTAGGAGTTGATCTAAGAAATCCTTAACTAACCAAAAAAAGAAGAAGATAGTATTAGTAAAGTGTCAAAGCAATTAGAGGAAACTCATGTTTCTCTAATAAGGGTACCCGAATCCAAAATCTCCAATAATGGTATGAAAATTGCTATAGTACTAAAGGCATATATAAATCTTTAACAGCTTTAGAAATGAGGAAATATAATTGCTAAAAACTTTCTATGTTCCTCTTAGAAGAGGCTAAAATGAATGTGAGATCATTTTCCACAAGATATAAGAATGAATTGAAAATCCCACACAAATGTTGTTGGAAGAGGATATTTGGAAGAAAAAAACATTTCAATCATGATTCTTTAATACTTTTCAGCAACTCTAATGAAGCTGGTTAAAATCAACATTCAGCTTATACAATCAAGTATTCAAGCTCAATTATTTAAGAACTCTAGCAAGGGGATAATACCAAAAATCCCATAGGATATGAGGAATTCACTACACGAGGATTAGGATATATTACTTCGGTACCTCCTCTAATGAGCTCATGTTATGCGATATTCTATATAGAAAAAGTCTCTTTAGAAACTATTGATGAACGAAGGAATGTTTCAAATAAGAATATACCTAAAGAGAAACTAATAATTGATCTCAAAGAGGCCCCAAAGAAAGTTGAAGAAGGCAATCAAACCACCGTTGATGAACTTCAGGAAATCAACCTAGGTATTGAAGACGAACCTAGACAAACCTTTGTTAGTGCTAACCTCACATCAAAAAGATTGGAGGAATTAAAATAATTATTATATAAATATAAAGAATATTTTGCATGAAATTATAGCAAAATGCTAAGTCTATCATGATGAGGCTATACATAAAATTTTCACTAAGCCTGATGTATAGCCTATAAAATAAGCATCCAGGAGAATATAATTGGAAATCAAAGAGAAAATAATCGTCGAAAAAAATAAAGCTAATTGAAGCAAGATTCATTCTATAAGAGAAGTATGCTGACTGAATTGCTAATATTGTCCCAGTAAAGAAGAAAAGTGGACAAATTTGAGTCTGTATTGACAACAGAGATTTAAACAAAGCATGTCCTAAAGATCACTTCCGATTATTAAATGCATAACTCATGGTAGAAAATACATCAAACTATGACATGTTCTCTTTCATGGATGATTCATGAGGCTATAACCAAATTAAAATGGCTCAAGAAGATGAAAAGCATACAACCTTTCGCACATCAATCGGCATATATTGCTACAAAGTGATGCCATTTAACTTGAAAAAGCCTAACACTACATTCCAAGGGTAACAACTTGCATCTTTGATGACCTCATACATAGATATGTGAAATGCTATGTAAATAATTAAGTTTTCAAGATCAATAATCAAAGCGAGCACACAAGTGATTTAAAAATTGTATTCGAAAGAATTCAAAGTTTCAATTTAAAGATGAATTTGTTTAAATGTACTTTTAATGTGACTTCAAAAAATTCTTGGGATTTATTGTGTGCCATACAGGGTTTAAAATTGATCCCTCTAAAATAAAAGAAATAATATAAATTCCATTGCCTAAGACTTTGAAACAATTACGTTCACTACAAAGCAAATTATCTTACATTAGAAGGTTCGTTTCTAACCTTTCGGGGAGATGTCAACTTTTTACTTGATTGATGAAAAATGATTTTCCTTTTATATGTGGTGATGCATGTCAAGAAATATTTGATAGAATAAAATAATATTTGTTACATCCCCAAGTTTTGTGGCACCAAAAATGGGAAAGCTGTTAATATTGTATACGAGCCTTAGAAGGGTCATTAGGAGCTTTGTTAGCTTAGAATAATAATGAAATAAAGGAAAATGTCTTAAACTATATAAGTTGATGTCTGATATGAGCCAAAATAAGATATTCTCTTATTGAGAAGTAATATCTAGCATTGATATTCTCTACTCAAAAGCTGGCACTAAATGCTATCATAAAATAGATTTTGATATCTAAAGTCAACCATCATAAATTCTTAATGATTAGACCTACTTTAGCTGGTTTCTTAGCTAAATGAGCAATCCTATTACTTCGATTTGATATAACATGTCTCATAAAAGGCAATAAAAAGGCAAGTTTTGGACCGCTTTCTAGCCACTCTTCCCTTACTAGCAAACTCTCAACTCAATGATGAAATGCCTAATGAATAAATGTTTGAACTGGAAGAAGCTCGACAATCATCAAAATAGGAGCTCTACTCTGATGGAGCTTCATTAATAAAGCCAGCTAAATAAGTGGATTTATCTATAATATGTCAGAATTGGCTTAATATTTGTAACACCACAAAATGGTATTCTTCGATATTCATATAGTTTAATTGAACCTTGAACCAACAATGAGGCTGAATATAAAGCATTAATTAAGAGTCTAGAGCTAATAATTAACATGACAATTAAAAAGCTTCATTTTTATGGAGATTCTCAACTCATAATCCAACAAATAGTTGGGACGTCCAAGATTAACAAGCCTAATTGAACTTTATAATAAGCATATTTTAGAGCTTGTAAAACCAATCCCTGAAGTTACGATTATAAGGATATCACATCGGATAATGGCAAAGCCAACATATTAGCTAAATTGGCTAAAGAAATGACAAGCCTTCAAATAGAGCTAATTATAATAATAATCTAAAGTAGACTAGCATTAGCACCAACTCTCCTATAAGCCTTTAAAGCTAAAGAAAGTTGAAAGATTTCAATGATAATAGAAGAAGATGATTCTCGAGAACCATTCATCACCTACCTTAATGGTAGTAGATTATCAACAGATAAATCAAAAGCTCATCAAATTTCACAAAGAGCGCTATGATATGCCCTTATAAATGATGTGTTATATCAGTGCTCATTCCACTAAATGTGATTTGATGCCTAAGACTAAATGAAGCAAAGATGGTGATGACTGAAGTCCATGAAGGGTTATGTAGTGCACACCAATCAGTCTTAAAATGAAAATTAAATCAAATAAATGGGATACTATTGGCCTAATATAATTCAAGATTACATTGAACAACTCTAAAGATGTCATCAGTGTCAAATATATGCAGACACATTGCATCAACCATCTAATAATTTACATCCAATAGTGATGTCTTGGTCATTTGAAAGTTGGGAAACTTATATAATATACCTAATATATACTCTGGCATCTAGGAGACTTCATTTCATTTTATCAACCACTGATTACTTCTCCAAATGCCCAGAAATAATTCCATTAAAAGAAGTTAAAGCATACAATTTAGTGAAATTTTTTGAGATCATGTCATCTACCGATTTGGAGTACCTTGAAGAATTATATTTGATAATGATACTGCCTTCAAGAATGTCAAAGTCTATCACTTCATTGAGAAATACAAAATAGATAGGTGATATTCTTCAATATACAATTCAAGAACCAATAGTCTTATAGATCCATTCAACAAAATGTTGGTTAAACTTCTCAAAAAAATTCTCTATAAAAATAAAAGGGAATAGCATGATAAATTAATAGAAGACATGTGGTCATACCTTACTACATACAAAACAGTTATACAAGTAATATCATACTCCTTAGTCTTCAAATTAGAAGCAATACTTCCTCTTAAAGTAAAACTACCTTTGCTCCATATAATAGTGCAAAATGAACTTACATTGCAGGAAAGTGTGTGAATATGACTTGAAGGGCTTGAAGCTCTAGATGAAACACGATTTCAAGCACAAAAAAAAAATCTAGAAATAGATAAACCAAGGATGACCCGAGCTCATGACCGCATGGTTTTCCTAAGAAGCTTTAAAGCAGGTGAACTCATACTAGTACGTAGAAGGCATATTATTTCACATCAATGAATTAATGGAATATTTGACCCAAATTAGGAAGGACCATATATTATTGAAAAAGTATGTAAAGGAGGAGATTATCAGCTCATTAATGCAAAAGGGTAAGACTTATACCCTGTAGAAATGGATAAAATCTCAAGAGCCAAAATTAATTTAAAATTAATCAAACCAAAGGGATACTCTTATGTTAAGTATGAGAAGAACATTTTTATCTCAAAGAAAATTCCTTTGTCAACAAGGGGGAATTTTATAAGCCTTGCAATGTAAGAAAAGTCCTCCATCAAAGAGGAACTCTCTCCAATCAAAAGCTATCTTGAATCAAGATCCATTATGCCCAAAGTGGCTAGATCAGATCTATCTTGCCCAAAGTGCCAAATATGAATTTAAAATAAGACCCGTTATCCCTAAAGGGGTTGGATCAGATCCATCATGCTCAAAGTGGTTAAATCTAAATTTGAATCAAGATCTATTATGCCTAAAGGGCCATATCAGATCCAACATGACCAAAAGGGTCATACATAAATTTGGATCAAGATCTACTATGCCTAAAGGGGCCGAATTGGATCCATCATGTTCAAAGAGGCTAGATCTAAATTTAAATCAAGATCTATAATGCCCAAAGGGGCCAAATCAGATCCACCATGCCAAAAAGGGCCATATCTAAATTTAAATTAAGAATCATCATGCCTAAATAGGTTGGATCAGATCCATCATGCCCAAAGAGGCTGATCTCAAACCGATCATAAAATCCATCCATCAAAATCCATTAAGAAAATTTATCAAGATCTAAATGAGATCTATTGATGTCTAATGGGTCCCATTTAAATTAGATCCATCATGCCAAAGGGGTTATCAAAGGTCGATGCCCAAAGGTCAAAACTAAATTTAAATCAAGATCCATCATGCCCAAAGGGACCAGATCTAAATTTAAATCAAGATCCATTATTCCTAAAGGGGTTGAATTAGATCCATCATTCCTAAAAGAGCTAGATCTAAATTTACATCAAGATTCATCATGCCCAAAAGGGTCGGATCATATTCCCATACCCAAAAGGGCCAAATCTAAATCCAAACCTTAGTTTTATCATATCCAAAGAGGATGGATCTAAAACTCAAATTTAGATTCTAATATATCTAAAATGGGCAGGTCTAAATATAAATTTGGATTCAATATACTCAAAGGAAGATTAAATCTAAATTCTATAAAACTAGAGAAGATTGAATTAAAACTTATGTGCAATGCATTTGTCAATTTAGATATTAATGCTTTTTATAATGCATATAAAATTTATATGCTTCACTTGTCTAAATTTACTAAAGATTGACTATAATGTTTAACTGAAAAGGTTGGATGGTATGCCTAATATTAAGCCCACTAAGGAGTATGGACCTCCATTGAAGCTCATGATCTGCATTATTCATTCATAATATAAGATTGGCTATCATGGCATTATGCTATGTTGATGGGCAAGGATATTTTTGAAGATTCACTTTTCTAAATTTACTATAGATTTACTATGATGTTTAACTGAAAAGGTTGGATGGTATGCCTAATATTAAGCCCACTAAGGAGTAGATATGGACCATTATTGAAGCTCATGATCTTCATTATTCATTCATAATATAAGATTGGCTATCATGGCATTATGCTATTTTGACGGGCAATGATATTTTTGAAGATTCATTTGCTCGAACATCACACATTCTACCACTTGATTTAGAGCATCCATCAGGTTATGATCTTGCTAAGTGGGTGATCAATTTAAAGCTGAGACATAGTCATGATGTTCTTTTAGAGAGGGTTGCATATATCCTTAGCTTTAAGGATTAGGATGCACTTCAGCCAGTTGCAAATACTACTTCTTCTATAAGCATAATCAAAATTTTGGGTTATCGTATATTAATTCTTGAAGTAGAAGATTGGGACCTAAAGTCAATATTTGGCAAACCCTTATCAGCTGTCAGTGGAAATATATGTCAGCCATCATCTACAGATGCATGGTGACATTCTCAGAAGAGCTGACATATATCACACAGTTTATGCATCACTAGAGTTGCATGCAATTTACTTGAATCCAGAGCATATCAAAATATTAGGACAAAATCACCAATACTTGTTGAATTGGTCCACATGAGATGATAATCACCTTGTCCGACATGCAAGATAAAATAAGCCTCCTAATTATAGGAATTCCCTACGAGGAGGTGTGCCTCCAAATCATGAGCTCTTTTGGCATCAGCCAATTGGCCAACATAGAAGAGGTAATCATGTATATTCTTTAGGTCCCCATTGTGCTCTAATTCACTATCAAAGACTATTTAGAGAGTGGAGATCAAGCTGTAAGTGACAAAGCATAGTTATTAGACATATGGTCTAAGAGTTTCCTCGACACAGTAGTAAATTCACCTCATTTTGCATGATTATATGATCCATTTGATATGTGATTTCATTTATCTAAGAAGTCATTCAGTGTTAGATTCAAGCCAGAAGGAATAGTTAGTTTTTAATGAATCTTAGCATGGGACGTTGACAAGGAGCTATCTTTGGTGGCTTTCATTGCCACTTGGTTGTGCTATTTCATATTTTCAGGTGACAACAAACTTTTCATTTTTTTTCACTTTTTGATGTCCTCCTTGCTTGCTCATGATGAGAACATAGCATTGGCACTTGCATCATTACCCTACATATACCATGGATTAGGAAGAGTGAGCATTATGACTGACTCATGACACTATGATATAGATGCTCCTTGGCACTACTTACATGGATGGATTCATGCACATATATCAGGAGCTTTCAGTTGTTCTGAGTTGCCATTCTATTTCAAAGAGCAGCGATTCCTTCTAATTATGCAGTTGAGTAGGGCTACAGTCACCTTAGATAGGGATAAGATCTAGACCTTCATGTTTACTCCATCACACATGATGGATCACTTTAGATCATTCATAGATCATTCTTTCATAGCCTATCTACTCAGAGCTTAGGACAAAGATTCATAGATTCTCTTATTGATAGAGGGACACCTATACTATTATCAAAGCTAGGATATAGATGCATAACAATATACCTCATTGGGTTGAAACATTCTTGGATTTATTATCGATGTCATGAGTCCATGATATTGGAGGGATACATTCACAATAGAGTGGCTAGGCAGTATGGCTTTACTCAGGCTACACCAGTATACGGACTATCATAGATATTGGTTATAGTAGATACTCATTCATTGGGATACTGTCATTATCTGTTTGTTTAGCAGCAACTTCTATAGCATGGGATTTTTTACTTCATGTAGGGACTAGTTCGAGTTTCTACGTGGCTCCGCAAGAAGATTAAATAGGAATTACTCACATATGGTTACTATGGATTCGCCATACATTATGTTCCTTCATGGAGCTAGGATTTAGCATATACAGATGTAGATTAGAGAGAGCTAAACCAGTATGACATTTGCATTCCTCCCAACACATGACTCATGACCCTAAGAGATCATCAAATGAGTGAGGTAGCAGTAGGAAGTGATGTCGAAAGGCTTCATCTGCTCAAGAGAGAGATGATAGGGAAATTCACAGTCCTTTATCTATTGTTCATGTTATAGGATTAGCAGAGTTAAATAACTCTACTTATATTCTTGTCCCACCAGTAGTAATTAAGCCACCAGCAAGACAAATGGAGAGTGATGTCACCTTGGTAGTATCAATAGATACTAATTCTACTTCCCCAATGTCTACTCATCCTATCAGTAGTGACCATATGCATATTGAAGAAGACCCGCATGCAAAAGAATCCAATACTCTAATGACTCGTCACAAGCCACTCGTATTAGATTTTATATGGGTAATCGTGAGTGCCACCCAAGATGATTCCTCAATAGAGATTGACTCTTGTGTAGATAGTCACCCCAACTCATATCAATTCTCACTACAATTGAGACCTCACTCAGTGATACTTCATATCAATTCTCTCTAGTTCACAAAGATCTCGAGCACAATCTATGAGCCTTAAGATCCTAGTATATAGAGCTTTCTAGAGCACAGATTGAGCTCCTTGACATATCTTCTGGATTGAGAGAATTATAGCTGAGGAGATAGTATCTATTAGAGCACAGATTGAGCTTTCTAGAGCATAGATCGAACTTGAGTAGAATTTTTCATCATTAGTCCATGAACAGAAAGCTACCCTTCAGCATCTCTATGAAGCTCGAGAGAGATAGTCTACTATGGCCTATAGGGCTTATACAACACCTATCTGTATTAGAGAAATTCAGGCTAATCATTTAAAGCTGTGACCTCTTTTATGTCACTATCTTACAAGATAGATGAAAGTGGTTAAATATGTTCAAAGACTATATTTTCTCTCTGCCCATTATATTGCTGCACATAAACACAAATAAATAAATAAATAATGAATGTATCACGTCCAATCAACATAACACGTTCATTAGGGGTCAAATTTTTTACATCTAAAAAGTGAAATAAATTGAATATCCTAGCTTGGGGTGCTATGGCACTACAATCATAGCGCCTAAACACTGTCGGTGCTTTGCAAGATCTATAAACTCAAACTGCCCCCAATGGTTACTGTGGTGCTTTAATTTGGAGTGGTAGGAACTCCACCCAGGTCTTTGAAGTGATCGGGTGCAACATTCAGGTATGATGTACTATCTAAAAGATAGAAATATCACCCTACAACAGACTCAATCACCTAATAAGAACTCCTAAAGTAGATGGATCTTTGTATATACCAGAGATATTTTTCCTACTTTACCTGGATAAGTAGAGTACGATTTATTTTATGACAAGTTCCTTAATTCCAATTGGAAGTAAGCTTCCATAGTTAATCACCTCATAGGAAATAGGAATTTCTTAAGAATACTCTTAATTAAGGTAGTCAATGAGTATCTCCAAATATTTCAAAGCTAGACTATCAAAGAATTGGTTATTATTAGAGATCAAATGGGATTGCTCAAATGACAAGACTTCTTCACGGATTCCAAATGAGGATAAGTAGGAAGCACCATGTTATTAGGAAGCCTAATGAGTGCTGGTGAGCCTTTACATTTTTGAAAGAGAGAATTTACTTTATTTAAATTGGAATTTTATTAGAATGTTAGGGCTTATAGTCCAACAACACAAGTTTGTGGAAATGCCTAAGAGGTGAGAAGTTATACTCATAACCTGAAAGAAATAAGCAACCTCAAAACCTAAATCTAAAATGCTTTAGCTCTTGCTAGAAGCACGCCCTAAGTATAATCGAGAAAATGGGACATAATGGTTTACCTTCATAAGAGTAAATAGACACATCCTGACTCTCTTAGACTTTCAACTGCGTGGAGTGGCTGCCAACTAACATTTATATGCTTTAAAACTATGTAGGCTGGTCTTATGTAGATGAAAGATAGTTAGGTTGTTATTTAATTAGGAAGGAAGCTAGAATCTTAAACTCACTCCCAAAAAACCTAGATAATATTTGGTATACAAACATGACTTAAACTAATGCTGAAGATTTATAAGTTTTTAAGATCATTTGACACATTTATTTTTGGACCAAGGCTCGGGATAATTATGCCTATATGCTTGATGAAATTTAGTCATGGGCTAAATCAGTTAGAGGACATGTTCTCCACTACAAGGGATTGCCCTCTATTGACCTCATTTTTAGGATGAGCTCTCAACCCCTCCATCTTAGACATAGGACTTCTCTTAGACTTTAAGAGTTCCTTAGTCTTAAGACACATCTAGTGACTAGGTGGACACTCAACCTAGCCCTAGAGACTTAGAAGAGTTAGCCATAAGAATAGGTTATGCCTTAGGGTGTTAGGAAAATTTGCCTACCCTATAGCTTGAACCACATTCCTCACTTCCTTCCTTCAAGTCAAACTCCAAATCAAATCAACATCAAAACTTAAATCAATACCAACCAAATTGATATCCTCCAAACTCAAATCAATTCCAAATGACTGTAATCCATGATTAAAACTTATGATTAAAGCCCATGATTGAAATTCCAAATCCAATATATTTTCTAAGTCCTTTGATTCCCTCTTATGGATTTATCTCAAATCAAGTTAAAATCATTTCAAATTCATAAAATTTTCTCATAACCCATTTATATTCACATATATAAATGAAATATAAATTCAAATATCCAAAACCAAATCCAAAAATCAAACTCAAATTCATTCAAAACTCAACCTAAGCTTTTCAAGTCAAATTCTTGAACATAGCCAAATCAAATTCAAATCAAGCCAAACTCTTGATTTTTCTTCATGATTCAGTCAATCCTTCAATCATGAATCCAAATATAAACATAAACTTCAATCAATTAACCAAAATTCAATTCAAAAATTAAACCCAAGTCAAACTCATGTTCACCCTTTGAACTTGAAATTGCCAAATGAATCAAAACACATTTGACTTTGAACGACTTGCAAATGGATTTATATTTCAATCATAAGTTCATATGTGAGTTCAATCAAACTCAAATCAAGCTTTGACCAAGCCATTTGACCTACTTAGGCTCACTTGACCCAAAGTGACCTAAAGTACTCCTTATGAGCCAAATTCTAATCCTAACCAAATTGGATTGAACTAAGCCCATCTAAGCCTCTCATCCTGATCAACAATCATCATGAGATGATCAATCACTCAAATTGGGTCAAACTATGTCAAACCTAAGGGTTGATCAACTCAACACTTAGCTAAAATGAAACCTAAACTAGCCAAAATCTACCATAGGCCAAATTAGTTAAAACCATTAATCAAAGTTTATTCATGATCAATGTTTGAACTTGACCAAGTCAACATTTGAGCCTAACCTAGCCCAATTAGCCACATGACCTAAGTTGACCCAACTTATCCTAAAAAGTCAAAATGTGTCAAAACTTGATCTAAGTCAAATTGATTGAAACCAATGAGTCAAGGTCATTCCAAATCACTTGTTGAACTTGACCAAAGTCTCAATTGGCCAACTAGACCTAACCTAGCCTAATTGACCTTGAACCCAACTTGACCTAAAAGGTCATATTGAGCTAAAATCAAATTAAATCAAAATTGATTATTAAAAAAGATACTAATCCATTTCAAATAACCAACCAAACATAAATCAACCCATGACTTAGCCCAAATAGGTCAAATGGGTCAAATTGGTCGATTTGACCCATTTGACCTAAATGAACTCAATTGAACCAAAATCAAATATAAAACAAATTGAATCAAACCAAAGTCACCAAAATATTTCAAATGGTCATATGAACTTGGCCCAACCCTTAGTTTGACCCAATTTGACTAATTGGTCAACTTGACCCAGGTTGACCCATTTTGACCTAAATGGGTCAACATGAGCCAAAACATATCAAATCAACTCCAAATCATTGAAAATTGGCCTAACCCATTTTTCAATCATACCAAAAATATTTAAACTAAAACCCAAGCCAAATGACCATTTTAACACTAGGCCATAGGGTAAATTTTGGTCAAATTTACTTAAAATTTGGTCAAATCCTCTCCATGACCACTTGGCACCCTCTTAATGGACCAAGTGGACATTAGTGAGTGTGGTGCACCTAGCCCAATGGGTTTGGGTCAGTCCAACCCAACCTAAGGCTAAAACTGACCAATTGCTTGAACATGAGCACATGGAATCCCTCCTCCACTTGAATTAAGCACATGGGAGCTTCACCACTCCACTCCTCTAGCCAAACTGAATGTAAGGACACTCCTAATAGCCTAACAAACCCACTCAAGGTGGTCAATTGAATCAACATGACAAGATCCTTCTCGGAAGTCCGATTGCTCTAGGGGGAGATATACTCCCCCTAATTCCATTTTATTTCAAGGATCTCCAATTCGATTGAGCTTAGGGAAGCTAGAGGAGCCATTGCCAAGTGATCCCAAGCTTCCTAGAGTGAAATTGAATTTCCATTTTCAATTTTCAGACTGAAAAATAGGACTCCTGAAATTCATCTCACCAATACTCCACCAAGCTAATCCCTTCAAGCTCCCTCAGGATCAAATCAAACTCACCCCAAGCTTCACACAAGTTCTCTAAGCAAGCGAGGACTACTCTTGCCCAAGACCGAGCTCAAGTGAAGGTGAAGTTGGCCTCTAGGAAGATCCATCCAATTTCAAGGCCTCAAAACTTCAACAAAACTTCGTCTCCACTAGATGAAGCTTCTCCAAGGGAATCGAGCGCCGATGATAGCCTCCGACGAGGTAAGCCATTAAACTGTTCTTAGAGTAGATGTGGTAATGTATTTTGTGAAAGGAATTTCTACTTCATGAAAATATAATTGTTGGAAGTGATCTCCCTTGCATGGTGATTGTGTGGGTTGAATTTTCAATGAAGCTTAGCTCGGATCTTCCCTTGGAAGATTGGCCATCCCAGGAAGATCAAAAGGAGAATCATGGGCCATCCATCCATGCATTTTGGATGGATGGCCATGATTAATAGATCCACATTATCCCAAAGAACTCGGATAACCTCGACCATCGATCCTTGATCGGAGAGAAAGCGCAAGCGCCGACACGATGCTATGATGTGATAACTTTAATAGCCTCTCCCATCACGCCGCGTCAGCCTCCATGTGGCGCCGATGAGATTAGCTTTATAATTAAGGGATTAATTACCTAATTAATCAAGAAAATTTCAAAAATTCATATCTAAGTGTAAAAAAATCAAAAAAATATGAAATAAACTACATATGAAAGATAATTGAATGTAGAATATTATAAATTTTATTTTGATAGATTTTGAATAGTGTTATTTTCTGAATTTAGTTTTATTAGAATTTAATTAGGTAATTACCCTAATTATTCCATTAATTAATCTCAAACTTCTGTGTATTTAGTGGGATACTTCCTCCTAATTTTCTTGGGATTTGTTAATGGCTTAATTAGGGTAATTGCTATATTTATTCATAATTTCTCTCCTAATGTAATTAAGCTTAATTTAGTGTGTAATTAGTGGATTAATCCCTTGATTGAGTTAATTAAGGTTTATTTAAATGAACAGGAGGTTTAGGAAATAATTTTGGGATATTTCTGTTAAGCTATTACTTAAACCCCCTCTTTCTTCCTTAATCCAAACTTAATTAAAGATTAATCCACTAATTACATACCTAATTAATTTGACAAAATTCTAAAACTTCCAAAACTTAACTAATCATCTTGGGTAGATGCTTAGGTGTTCAATAACCTAAGTACATTAAGAAATCAAAATCCAACTCACATGTGTGAGAGGGTTATGAAATTACTTAAATTAAACCCTTTAGTTTAATTAATCATTAATCATGAGCCAATTATATTAGGCCCATTATTTTCCTAGGTGCATTACTGATTTAAATTCTTTGTGTGGTTTTATGTCATATCATTGGCTCATAATTATTTGATTAAGTATGCTAAGGTGGTGTAGGTAAGGGGTAATTAACACACTTAATTCACACCTTAACCTAAATAAAGTATAAAAATTGCCTAATCATCCAAAGAACAAACTAAATTAACTCACATGTGGGGGAACTGAGTTAGGACCAGCAAACATTCTTTGACATTTCCCAAATCAAACATAAAGCAAATTCAAAAAAAAAATCACATTAAATAAACTTTGATTCACTTTGAACTTTCTTATTTCATAGGATTGTCTTTAGCAATTAATTAGGGTGAATGAATTTACATTGCTTTCATCACTTTATTTCTTTCCTAGCATGCTAAATATGTCATATGAAATTCATGCATTCATACTTTTTTAAAATCAAATTAAAATGAAATATTTTCTTTATGTCAAATTGCATGTTTTGGCTAAAGTAAAATATGACTATTATCACTATTAAATTCAAAACTATTTTCAAAATATATAAATTAAACATCTAAAATTGAAAGTGTGCTACTTATAATTATTTATAAGCTTGCATGTGAATATAAATATGAAGATGTGCATAGTGTGGCTTTCCTTCTCTTTTCTTTTAGCATAGTTTTGAATAGGATTTGGCAAAGTGTATAGTCCATTTGAAAAGAACACAACACTTGCCTAACCCCATTCTTATTCATTCCTATGTTATCACCTAAGAAGGACATCCACACTTGTATGTATAAATTGCATAAACAAAACAAACAAATAAATACAAAGTTTTTGCATCTTTCTTTTTCAATTCACTTCTTTTGTACATGTGTTTGTATTTAAGGAAAGTGGTATATTAGTCTAGACAATCAGGGGTTGAGGGTTTAAGTAGCCCTAAGTAGGTCTTATACCTTACACCCCACTGTGCTAATGGTGTCATTACTCACTTATGCCTTTCATACATATACACATGTGCATATGAATAATGGATAAAAGAAACCTCTTTTTCTTAATGAAAATCATGCATCATAAAGCATTCAATTTTCTTAAATAACATTTCTTAGCATTCATCATAAAGTGTGCTAAACATTTCCATTTGTATGTATAGATATGCTTAGGATTCATCCATATGCATGTTATACATGTTGGGAAAGAAATGAAGTGATGTGTGTTTTGTGATATTAATTCACTTTACTTAATCTTAAAATGCCTTTCTTTTGAATAGGTTTGTTTAGGAAAAATCTAAACTTAGGATTAATTAAAACACATAATAAAATATTCACTAAATAAAATCAAATGAATCCACTTTAGAAATTACTTAGGGTAGGGAAGGAAAGAGAAGTTCTCTTCTCTTTTCCCTCTCTTTACAACCTTTAGTAATTAAGTAGGTTCATTTAAACCAAACAAAAATCTTCAAATAAAATAAACCCAAAATAATGAAACCACCCTTTAAGTTGAACATTTTCATACTTAGGAAATCTAAACTTTAGAACCTAGCTAAGCATACCACACAAACCTTAAATAGCACACACATTGGGCTAAGTCACCACTTTTTAGGTTAGAGGCGGTGCATGGTTTGATGTTTGCTTTATTTTATGATGTATTATTTAGTCTAGATGTTAGGGTGTATGTGCATAGAATGAATGGTAGGACAATTTAGTCTAATCATTATTTTTGAGGGATTGTGCTTAAGGGCATTGTAATAAAAATATAAATACTTTTTTGCAGGTGCTTATACCCTAAGCATAATCCAATAGGCCAGGTGGACTTGGTTACCCATGTGTGGGGTGCTAAGTCCAATATACATGCTTGGGATTTGTATGGTTTGTTTAGCTAATCTCTATTTTTCAGGTGTTAGTTAGATTTACTTTTCCTTTTCATGTAATTTTGCAATTAGGATTTTGGAATGATTGTTATGGGGATTAGGATGAGCATTGGTCATAAGATCTCATCTTATGTACCATGTGAAATATGAAGCCTTTGAGCAACACATTCCAACCATCAAAGAAGGAACCAAAGAAGAAAGAAAAAAAGAAGAAGAAGAAAGAAGAAAAGAAGAAATGAAGACCCCCATAACATGAATTTCCTTACTTGATTGTAATTAATTCATTTGTAATCCGGGTTGTATAAGGGTAGAGCTCGGCTACCCAATTTGTTTTTGGGTTTGTGTGGTGCCCAACCAAAAATGGCCTTTTATTCTTTTGTGTTAGCTTTATAAAATATTTGATGTTTTTTAGCTTGTAAATTAAGAAGGCATCATTTTCCTAGTTTCTTCCTTACTTGATGTATGGCGGATTATTAGGCTCTTAGGAAAAATAAATCTTCTACCAAATTAATCAACTCAAAATTAAAATAAATAACTCATAACCTCACTAAAGCCTAAGTTAAAATCAAGATAAAAGAATTAGCAACCCACCCTTTGGATGAGTATTTCTTTTCTAACATCATGCATAAAATCATATTATTTCACTCTTGATTGGAGGCTTCCACCTTTGAGAACTTGGCTTGACCTAGAGCCATGGTGGAAACACACCTCCCTTCTCTTGATTTTGGCCCATAATCTTATTTCTCATGCATTAGGCATATGAATCTATAACTGAGTCAAATGATTGTCCAAAATGAAAATAAAATGTAAAATTTGCATTAGATTTAGGTCATTTTCATGCCCCATGATCTAGTCTCTTAGGGAGTGTTTAAGGACTTAGTCTCTTTCTAAATAAATAATAACCTTTCTATCTTGCATAAAGCATATGACTTGCCTACATGAATTTAAAATTAGGAGGAGTTAGTTGGCCACCCCAGTTGTAAGTCCAATAGTCAGGTGGTTTATCCTCTCTTATGGAGGTAAACCAAATACATTTTCCTTAGATTTAGGTGCTTTTGGCCTCACCAAAGCTCCCTAGATTTAGGTTAGAGGTTGCTTCTCCCTTCGGGCAAGTATAAATCCTCACCTCTTAGGCATTTCCATGATCTTGTATCATGGAATTAATCATTTCTAATAAAAATTCAACTCAAATAAATAAATTCAATTTCAAAATGTAAAGCCCAACCATAGGGGTAGTTTGGGATGCTTACTAGCTTCCTAGTATCTTAAGCATCCCTACTTATTTCCCTTTTTTGATAAGAACTCCCTCCTCTTGATCAATCCCATTTGATCTCTAAAAATAAACTAATCAATTGATAGTCCTACTTTTAAATCTTTGAGACAATGATCATTTACCTTAATCGAGTATTCTAAGGAATCTCATTCCTTAGATGTAATTAACTATGGGGCTTACTTGAACTTAATGAACCCAATTTAAAATAAACCCTACTTTACTTTTCCATGTAAAGTAGGGAAGAATCTCTACATATATGCGACCCATTATCCTTAGAGTCCTTATTTAGGATTAGGTCCATTGTAGGGTGGTGACTTCTATCTTTTGAGATAGTACACTTCTCCTGATACCCCCTAATAAGAACATCTACGGATCTACGAGATATCCAAATGTAAAAGAGTATATTTCTATCTTTATTTTATCCGCATAGATTGAAGATGGAAGTATACACTTTGAAAATGTCATTAAAATTTTCACCATAGATTTTCTATGACTCCCGGGATGGTTCCTCTCTCCATCTTTGGTAAATGATTATTGTCTCTGAGTATCGATAGTGGGTTTGTACTTTTGGATGAATTCAAGCCTATCTTTCTTTCCATTGTCACTTAGCTTATTTCATCCTTAAGTTAAGCTTGCCAACATCTTTAGGTTTTAGGACCTCACCGTGTTGGTCTTAAAACCCCATTGGGTTCTCAATGGGTGAAAATAAAAAAAAAAGAAAATATTAAAGACTTCCTCCTTACCATTTTTTATGGTAAGGAAAGGTTCATTCTAAAATAATAAAGACAAATAAATCCTTCATAAAAAATTTTGCTTTTCAAAAGCACTCTTTCAAAATGCACATAATAAAATGTTTTGCACAAAAATTTTCTAAATCACCTTCATCTAACAATCTTCATGATTGTTATATGTAGGATCATCTTTAAAAATAAAATTCCAACAATCTAAACTTTCAAAAAAATCACAAAATTTGAAGATGGGTTTCATTCAATATATTAAATGTGTTGAATGGATGTTACATCTTCAAACAAAATTATAACTTTGAAATTCCATTCCATTCCACATGTGTTAAGTTGAATTCTCACCTTTCAAAAAGCACATATGAAACTCTCCATTCAATATACCCACATTTATTGAATGGATGTTTCATTTTCAAACAAAATCAAAAATAAAATTTTCAAAAGCACATATAACATCTCCATTCAATATACCCAAATTTATTGAATGGATTTCATTCAAATAAAATCATTATTTTGAAATCACTTAACATATTCCATATATGATTAGGTTAATTTCCTCTTTCAAAAATCATACCCAAATTTGTTAAATAAAATATCTCTTTCAAAATCAATAAAACAAAGATTTTCAAAACATTTTAAAACTTCATTCTAGCATACCATATTTGCAAATGAAGTCTCTTTCAAAAAAAATAAAAAAAATTTGAAACACATTTGAATTTCATTTAGCATACTCAAATTTGCTAAGTGAAATCTCCATTTCAAAAAAATTTTCAAAACATATTTGGAACTTCATTTAGCATACCATATTTGCTAAAGTGAAGTCTCATTTTAAAACACATTTGGAACTTCATTTAGCATACCATTTGTTAAATGAAGTCTCCATTTTCAAAAAATCAAATCAAAGAAACACATTGGATTTCCTTAGCATACCCAAATTTGCTAAGTGATCCATTTAAAATCAAAATTTCAAAAAAAAACATTGGAATTTTCTTAGCATACTCAAATTTGCTAAGAGCCATTTCAAAATCAAATTTTCAAAAAAAAAAAAAAAGAAACACATTGGACTCATTTAGCATACAAATTTTCAGGAACCATTTTCAAGATCAAATTTTCAAAAAAAAAAAAAAAACATTGGACTCTTAGCATAATTTTTCTAAGAATCTAATTTTTAAAATCAAATCAAAATCAAAAGAAACTCATTAAGATTTTCTTAGCATACCCAAATTTGCTAAGAATCCTATTTTCAAAATCAAATCAAAATCAAAAGAAACGCATTAGGATTTCCTTAGTATACCCAAATTTGCTAAGAATTCTATTTTTAAAATCAAATCAAAATGAAAAAACACATTAGGATTTTGTTAGCATGCTCAAATTACTAAGGATCTTATTTTCAAAAAATTTTAAAACAAAACACACTTGGATCCTTCATTTTAGCATACCCAAATTTGCTAAATAAGGATTCCATTTTTTGAGAAATCACAAATGATTCACAAAACAAAGAAATTAAAGAAAAATAAACAATTGTTTTCAAACAACTCACTTAGCATACTCAAAATTTGCTAAGTGAATAAATTCCAAAAATCTCAAATCAAAAACAAAATCAATTGATCATTTACTATAACATACTCAAATTTGTTAAATGAAGGGTCCTCAAATCAAAAATCAAAATTCAAATATTAACCTATGGAAGCATCTCTTCAAAAATATTTTCCCATTTTTTAACATACCAAATTTGTTGAAAGTGGATTCTATATTCAAAATTCTCTTTCCAATCAAATCTCAAAATCTATTCTAAATCCTTTGAAGACTTAACACTTTCAAGATGTTGAGTATGGGTTCAAATTCTAAATTCAAATTCAAAATCATGATTCAAGTTTATTTTCAACATTGCAAACTTTTTAGTTTTTTTTTTGTTCAATTTAGTTGATTCAATGGCGCAAGTATGTGTTTCCTTTCTCCATGATGGATCCTGGATCAGCCACCTTCCTGCTCGCCCATCTCATCCACTTTGGATGAGGTTTTGAGGGCATTACATGAGGGCACTCCCCTCACTTTTAGAGCAGTAGTGGGGCGAAGTTGGTCATCATTGACATGCCATCAATTCTAATATTCCCTCTCTGAGGAAGGCGGTGGCTTCCTAGTGGCAATTAGTGCTAGTGTCGGTGATAGCATTGTGCGATGTTCCACGTGTTTCCCTAGTTGGCTAGCACCCACACTAGCACCCTCAAGGGTAAGGCTCCCTGATCCAGATTGTCTCCCCTTTTAGGTTGGGTCCTCTTACTCACCCCCAAGAGGAGGAACAAGCATGAGTACCATACTGCATCTAGGAGATGGTGCCACTATGATAAGGAGTTGCCCACTTTGGTTTCTCCCTGTTACTGAACCCATTCCATCCTCTCTCAGGTCTAAGAGAGGATAGGAGGATATCACTTCACCTCCACCTTGATTTCACCACCAGTTAGTGAGTAGGAGGTCATATTCGCCATTGAGTTCTAAGCCATGTTGGCTGAGCTCAGTTGAGCTCAGTTTGATTTGAGGTCAGTTATCCCCCGCAGTGTGAGGAACCATATTTGGAAGGAGAGGGCCAGGGAGGCCCACTTCATTCACATCAAGGAGAGGGGTTATTGGGTCAGTGACCTGCACTCATTGATTTTCACGATCGGTGCTACCACGTGGATCATATTGATAGTATTCTACTGGGTACCCATCATGGAGGAGCTCTTATTCAAAGAGAGTTGGTGGTGTCTCCACCACACCGCCCTACCCCCCATCCACCATCTCTAATCCATGTTCCAGCATCTCTAGTTCCACCAAAGGATATGAAGGCCACATTGGGGGAGAAGAGAACCCCGTTGGTGATCCGGCTACGGCCGAGAGATCCCATTCCATCCACACCACCTACTATGGCGAGGCCAAGCTCTCCTGCTAGACCTTCTACCCTAATCGTGGTGCAAAAGGAATGGTGACCTCGAAGCATAGTGGTCATCCCATCACCACCACCACTAGTATAGCATATGATGGAGATTGCAGTTGCAGAGGGAGAAGGTGACCTAGTTGCACCTATGATGATAGATCCTCCTAGGAGTGTCACCCCATAGAGTTAGTGATAATCGAGTGTGTATTTCTTCTCAGTATAGCTGTGGTTAACTCTCTAGCAGAGGGAGGTCCTGCCTCACAAGACATGATAGTGATCCCACCATTGGTCAACTTAAGTCATTTGTACCAGTTCAGATGGATCGTTCTCTAAATGACATAGTAGCCCATTATCTCATGGAGAAGAAAGAAATTCTATGATATGACTAGTCTGATGAGGAGAATATTAGCTTTGATCTCAATAAAGATAATTTGTTGGGAGACTCAATAGGGGTTTGCATGGTAGATACTCGACATTCTCTCCTTAGGGAGCAGCAGACTATGGAAGGTGTTGAGGCGAGTGAAGACATAGCCTACCCACCAACACCTCCTAGCATAGATAAATCAAAAGGATGAAAAATAGATGGATGGAGAAGAGGCTCAAGATCTATTACGCATAAGCATTGCAATCAAGCCAAGCTCATCCTACCATACCGACTAGTCACTAGAGTTGATGCATGTCTTGGACCGAAGCAAGACCTTACCTCCGAGAGAGCAAGGTAGCACCAATATGTATAGGAAGGTAGTGGATAGTACCTCCATACAAGAAAAATATATCCAGAGCATGGTTGAGCATCAGGTGAAAGAAGTGTTGGTTCATGCCTGAGGAGGATCATCAGTTCTAAAGAGTAGACCTTACCAGAAGGAATTTGATGCAATCTAATATCTTAAGAGTTTCGTGCCACCTTATTTTAAGAGTTTTACTCAATTCAGAGCTAGTTGTTGCAATGCTGGTGGCAGTGACACTTTACTATTATGTCTCTTCGTCAGTAGCTTAATGGATATAGCATTTGACTGGTACACTGAACTTCCCAACAGTACAGTGAAGACTTTTGCTGAGTTAGAGCAACTCTTCATCAAGAGGCTTGTTGGATCTCAGTAAAGGATCACTGTGGGAGATCTCATTATAGCACAACAACACCTAGGTGAGTCCCTTGTTGACTATATTCTTAGATGGCATAACCTGAGTATGAAGTGCGAGCAGCAGCTGTATGAACACATGCCATTGAGATTCTTCTAAAGAATATCCATGGCTCGATCGCCTTCATGCTTAAGGGCTTCACTATCAAAACTTTTGAGAAGTTAATCAACAAGGCGGCTAGTCTACAAGGAGAGGCTAAACAGTTGCCTTTTCAAGACCAGTTGCCCATCAAACCCACAAAAGGTATATGAGAAGAAATCAGGAATAATGACAGTGGTAGACAAGGGAAAGCAACTAGCTAGATATTAATCTAAGAGACCACAACCTCAGCAGCCTTCACTTCCACCTCCTCTACCACCACCGAGGCAGCCTTACTGGCCACCATAGTAACCTCCATGGCATGCATCGCCTCCTCCTCAGCCACATCACCAGCAGTAGTGGTACACATACCCACTGCTATGTAGCTATGATTTGCATACTCTTTTGAATAAATTTAACAAGCCTTATTCATTTAAGAGGGAGGTAATCAAGAAGATCTTTAAGAATCTTTTAAAGAAGCCAGATTTTTAGTTACACGAACCTAGGAGACCGGAGGAAGTGGGCAAAAGCCATGAACCTAATTTTTTCCCTTACTACCATATGCTAGTCATGTTTTGGAAGATTGCTTCACATTTAAGAACTAGCTTGAACATAGCTTCAAGATCGGTGTTATAATCATCTTGAAGGAATACCTTGTGAAACAACCATCTCGTTCCATTAGGGTAATCCTTGGGGATACTTGTGATCCTTCCAAAATGAAAGAAGGTTGGGATATCTCCTTATCCAAAACCTCTAAAAAGATTGTTCAGAAAATAAAAAAACTTTTCTTGCAGGTGCCTAAGTCAGCTCAAACCTCCAACATTTAGAAAGGTTTGTAAGTTGCCAGTGCCAACTCAAGGAAAGGAGTTCAACAGAGAATATATGCTAGCCGGATAGTCTAGAGTAACCACCAAGTCCAGCCCTCCAATCAATGATTTACCACATCATCCATTTCTTCTACTTCAGCTAGCTCTTCTTCTTCTACTAGTAGAACTCTTGTATCGGTAGATGAGGTCATCAAACCCCTCACCCCTCTAACTTTACTTGATTTCTACTTTGTACCTCTTGTCAAATCCAAGAAATTGAAGAATAAAGCAAGCTTGAATTACATCTGTATCACTTCTTATGGGTCATCTAAATCTATTCCTGATGCTAACTCTTCAAATCAAAAATAATTATAACAACTCTAATCTTCCTCTTTCTGATTCAGAGTTAGATTTTCCTACTCTGAATACTACGGGTTCACCTCTTGAGATAGACTTAGAATCATCCAATTCTAAGGGACCCATAGGAGAAGCTGTAGGTGAGCCTGACATGCAGGTAGAACCTTCTATTACCCTTCCACAAGAGATCACTAAAGTCAACCTCCATAGTGGCAAAGTTCTACCTCTCAGGGCAGCACCTCAAGATAGAAGGAAATAAGTCATTGGTTTAGAGGATCGAGAAGCCCCTCCACAAGATGCTCCACCCTTGAATATGCTTATGGAGGATCAACCTAAGGTGGACTATAATTTCCTCTCTCATCTAAAAAAGTTTCCATCTAAGCTAAGCATACATAATGCCCTTGTCTTATCCAAGGAGATGAGGGAGTCATTAATCAAGGCTTTCCTTGATCTTAAGATATGCTTAGCTCAGCTGACCACTATTGGTGAGGAGGCACATTACACAAAAGAAGCCTTGGGGATCACTTTCATAGATGAAGACCTTCTAGGGAGCATAACTTCCCCTACATTATAGTTGACAAGATTCAGACCAGCTGAAGTTCCGATCTAGATCGGTGAACATTATGAGTCTAAAGACCCTTGCCTATTTAAGGATCAACATCTTCACACTCCAAGGAGATCGGATGATGTTAAGAGGATTTAATTAATAGGGAGAGCGTGTTTTAGGTTTCATAGTGTTATCTTTTGAGATAGGAGACTAAAAGACTGAAGCAAAGTTTTACATAATTGATTTGAATACTTCGTTCACTACTTTGCTCAATAGGACTTGGATACATCAGAACAAGATGATTCCATCATCCCTCCATCAGTGCATCAAGTTCAAAAAGGATGGGATTGAATACTGTGTCAACGGTGATAAGAAGCCATTTTCAACTAGAGAGGTTGAGATTTATGAGGATGCAACCTACTATCTTCCTCAAAATACCCTTTCTTGTGAACTTGGACAAAATTTAATTTCAAAAGAAAAAGAAAATAAAGAAAATGAAAGAGTAAAAGAAAAATGAAAATCCAAGTGAGCAAGAAAGGGGAATTGAAGAAGAAATAGAGTTGCATATCACATTCCACCCATAATTCAATCTATCATATAGACATGTGGGTAGGATAACTCAATCTCCACCAGGAAGAGGCAGAGGTAGAAATAGAGGCAGATCCAGAGGAGGAAGACCCCTTGGTTGGCCATCAGTCAATAGGGATTATGTTCCAGTTCATAGGGGTACCTCTACTATTCATAAAGATTTGGAATCCAACTCAGAGGATGAGTCTCATGTGACTAGTATACCAACCAACCCCTCTCAGTGGGTGCCATTCGAGTTGACTTTCAATCTAAACAACAATGAAGATCAAGCCTCTAGACAAAGTAAAGTATTTGAATCAGGTTTATGTGAAACTATCAGGCAATAGTTGGGGACCTTAGCTCTAGCCGAAGAGATTATTTTTGGGATCATCATCCTCAAGTCTTGAAGTTGATGTAGAACTTGAAGAGGATTCATTTAAAGAATTAATAGAATTACCATTTAACTTTTACTCGCATTGTGTTCATAATCTTATACAAAAAGGTTTGGTTCCTCACATGGTCTGCATGTCGAGTATTTTGAGAATATGGAACAATGTAAAGCACAATCAAGAGTGACTAAGATTGATAAGTTCCCGATAATGATGATTATTATTTGGTTGTCAGCAATCATTTGGAGTCAGTTCTTCACATACACCAACTCTATGAGAATGTGTTTTAGAAATCTCGATGATTTAGATGATCTCAAGGATACACCTAATTTGAAGAGGAGATCCATTCAATAATTGACAAGCTTAAAGAAATCAACCGTGATGAGAAAAAAAAATCCATGACATACATCGCTATTGTTGAATGAAGAAGAAACCAATGACTTAGTTAGGCTATTGACCGAGTTTAAAGCTACTTTGCATGGAGTTATGTTGAGATGCTAGATTATTCTTGATAAAGTCCCACAAGCTAGCAATATATCCTATTAACCCTATCAAGCAAGCTCCTAGACGCATTAGAAATCAAGAACGTGTCATTTCAAGTCAAGAAATTGATCGATGCTAGTTTTATCGGAAGAAAAATACCTACCGGTTAGCCACCATCATCCTTAAGAAGAAGAATGGCCAAATTTGCATATGCCGATTTAGGACTTAAATAAGGCATGTCCTAAGGATGAGTTTTCTTCCTATACCGTAATTAATGGTGGACATCGCCTCATCTCATGCGTTTCTTTCATGGATGGGTCATCTGGCTACTACCAAATCAAGATGTCTCCTAGAGATGAAAGAAACACCACTTTTTGAACCCTGGTCGAAATCTTTTGTTATAGGGTCATGCCTTTCGACCTTAAAAATGCTGATGCTACATACCAACAGTCCATGACTCAGATTTTCAATGAACTCATCCATCATCAGGTTGAGTACTATGTTGATGTTTAAGTAGTCAAAAGTAGAGAAAAGAAAGACCATCTCTTTAACTTGAGAGTAGTTTTCAAACGATTAAGACAATATAACCACAAAATGAATCAAGTGCATTCTGAGTAGCTTTAGGGAAATTCTTGGTTGTTGTTGACATTAGGAATAGAAATAGATCTAAAAGATTAAAGCTATCTTAGAAATGCCACCTCCTAAGAGTTTAACTCAACTCGATCCTTTCCAAGGAGGGTATATAAGATGCTTTATTTCCAACCTATCGAGATGCAAGCCATTTTCAATACTTGTCAAAAAAGGATGCCAAGTTCAAGTGAGATGATAAGTGTCGATGCCTTTGAAGATATCAAAGATTTGGTGAAGTCGCTACTAGCTATCCTAGGCTGTCACTCATCCTCTACACTCGCATTGCAAAAGATGCATTTGCATTGATAATAAAAAAACTGACAAATGTAGAAAAAAGGGAAAGAAAGCAAAAACTAGCTACTAACAGATATTTCCTATCCTCCTCCAAAAGAGCAAAATCATGGAGGAATAGTGTGATTATCTAGACTATGCCATACAAAATCAAAGTTAGTAGCTATTCCAAAAAGTCTAAGAGTGTTGTTAGATCTATTTGTGTATACAAAAATAACTGAAAGTTCCAAAGTCGATGTCGAGCATCCTAAGTCGCCATATTTCATTGTTAAGAGAAAGTTTGAGGTGATCCACCACACCTTTATTATCTCCTTCAATGATAATGCCCTTGTATTCACCATCCACTTCAATAATTTTGCTAGTGTAGAGCATAGCCTCCACTCAACAGATGTCTTCCAATGTGAAAACAATGACCCATGGTTTTGAGGAAGTTGCCATTTGCATCCAAGACACGCAATATCACACCCATTGGGAAGGAGTGAGCCATCCACGTTGATCCCCTGTGAGGGGAGGACACCACAAATTTAGTTTGATCCATAAATGGGTGATGTCCCATTGCTTCCGGATAGGATAAGAGGAAGAATGTGATAAGCTTAATCGGGCAAAGAATAGTTCTGGGTACCATGGCTACTGAGTCTTGGCAAAGGCAATTTATCCACACCGTACATAATTGCACAATACATTCTAGCCCAACATAAGTTGTCACAGACCTTAGTGAGAGCTTGAGTAAATCTTGCAAATAAAATTGGGATTGAAAACCCCATGTTGCCAAAACTGGATAATGTTGTTCATGACGAGCATTGGACAGAATGTGTTCGTGTGTCTCATCTTGATTACACCCCAAGGGCAAAGGGTGGTGTGTGAGTTAAACTCCGAAAGCAAGCCGTGTGTTGTTTGGCAAGGAGTCGCATGAGCGCCACGTAGCCTTTTTGGTGGGAGTTTCAAATTCTGCATGGAAAATAATCAAATTTCAGAAAGCAGATTTTGTATAAAATGGATGTGAGAGTTGTCCCCATAGGTGCCTTGATGAGCTCATGTCATGTTGATGTTCCTTCAATAGAAATGTTGAGATGAGTTGAAGCTCCATTCCAAAAAAGGATGTGCAGATTTTCGCCTGTGTCTGCTCAAGACCTTCCACCTTCCATTCCTCCATGCACTCCATGTTGAGAAATGTCGGCCATTTGGACAGAGAGGGTCGATATCCAAATGGAGTTTAGAAAGTCCACCTCTTTGCCATTGCAAATTCTCCATTTTAAATTCGTTGGTGGAAGCACCATTCTCAATTTTCCAATGAGTCTCCGCATTCCTATGCCATGGGTCCAACCCATACTTCGATCAAACACTTGTGGAGCCTTGGTGGGTTTAGAGAGAATTCCCAAGCCATTCTATCCCTTAAGGGTCCATTCACTTTCACCATGTGTAGTCCAAGGCCTCCTTTGTTGGTTGGCATGCGATTTTGTTCCAAGCAACATAGGTATGCAATGATGGTTGTTGTTTGCCAAAGGAAGTTCCTAGCAAGCTTTTCATCTCTCCAGAATTCCCTTGGGAATTACGCTTGTTTGGTACATAGAGATGCACAAAGAAGGATGTCCTTATGAGTGTGTCGGTACCATTGAAGGTGTCTAACTCCAATCTGATTTTGTCTCAGCCTTTGGAGGAGTTGATGAAAATCTATAGTTTTAACTTCCTCATGGCAAGCTTGATGCCCAAGTAATCAAGCTCCTCCACTCTTTGAGCTGATTCTTGGCCTTCCATCTATGTGTGGCTTCAAAACTATGATGTTTGGTTATTGATAGTCATGAAAGAATTTTGAATATGGAGGACACCTTTATGAGCCATGGAAGCTGGTGGTGAATAAAATGTCATCTCAGGAGAAGGTGTGATATGTGTTCCCTTGGCAAGGCACACCAAATTCAGCACCATGTTGCTTGATGGCTAAAGAGAGCGCTCAGCAAAGGATAAAAGATAGGAGATAACGCACCTTGTCTAGCCACTGAGGTATCCACCCGCTTGCCCATTTAACAAGAGGGAGAAGGAAGGAAATGCCCGAGGAGCCAATTCAAACTTCATGTAATCCAAATCTCAGAGGATGATTAAGGTTTCAACTCATTTTGTCAGATGCTTGTTTCATGTCAATTTTAATTGCCATAAACCTTAGGTGGAGGTTGGAATTTATTCATGATTTCTCCGCCAAGCAAGGGTGGGAGATAGATCTAGAAGGCACAAATGCACGCCTTCTGAGATGAGATTTGGTAGAATGTTTTTCATGTACAAGGATCTTTTCATGACTTTGTAAGCAGTTCTACAAGCTTATGGGTCTATATTTTCAACAATCAAGATTGAGGACTTAGGTATAAGAACAAATTTCCTTCCATTGAGGAATCATAGTGCCACTACAAAAAAACTCCTTGATAGCCACAACATCTTGGCCAATAATCCTCCAAAAGTGTTTGTAAAAGGATGTTGTGATGCCATCAATACTGTGTGCACGATTAGCTCCCATCATTTGACCGCCCCATATTTCAACCTCATTAGTATTCTCATCCAGCCAGTCACACCTGAGGTGAGGTGGTGTTGATTTCAGAAAGGAAGGCCAATTGTTGGTGGTAATAGGATGTGCCCTCCACTGCTGAAAGAAGTTCATGGTTGATTAAAAGTCCTCCGTAACTGCCATCATCAAGTTTGAGGGTGTTAATTCTATTGGACCTCTTTCAGCATACAGATGAAAGTAATGTGTGTTGGCATCCCCTCTCACCACCTAGTTTAGCTCTTGCCCACCAACAAGATAAACGCAAGGGTAGAGTTCACTCATTTGCTTTGAGGAGGGTCTCTTTCGCTTCCATCCTGAGGAGAGCAATATCACTTGCAATTTCTTCTGAGGGTGTCCCTTTGCTTAATCAAATCTTTGAGCTTGTTTTACCCAGAGAATAAGTTCCTTAGTGTAATCTGCATTTTCTCGTCAAGTTTTCAGCCTGACCCTTCATAGTTGTTGCCAACTTTTTCACAATTCCAAGCCATAGATAAGAGCCGTGTGTCTTCAAATTTCAGCCATCTTGGGATTTCCATCCTAGAACTGATTTGGAGAAGAATGGGGCAATGATCCATGCAACCTTGAAGGTGTTTAGTTTGTGCAAGGGGAGGAGGTTGGAAGCAATGGAGTTGATAAGGAAGATCAAGGTGCACCCATATGCGTTTTATCTTTGTTGTTGGTCCATGTGAATCTAGGTAGAAAAGTAAACATGTAAGTCCCCATTGGTGAGGAACTCCATCATCTCATTGGCAAGCTTTTAAACTCTTTTTTTGTCTTTCACCAGATGCGCTAAAATCTCCTCCAATCAAGTTGGTATTCAAAGAAAGGAGTTAAGGTGTCCCAAAGTCTCCAGAGTGTGATAGTCTTGTTAGCATAACAAATGGTTGCCCTCCATATAGCTTTATCCCAAGAGGTCGCCAACAATGCATTGTTCATTTTGCACAATAGGAGAAAGTGATTAAGTCATCTAAAGAGCAAGGATACCTCCAATATTCCATCTTGTGGTGTAGAAAATCCCGTGTTTCCAAGAATATTATCAATTTCCTTCCTTGTGACTTCCTCCACTTTGGTTTCTACAAGGCCTATGAAGAGAGCATGGTGCTCTCCAAGAATTCTGAGATAATGCGTGGCCTTCTTACTCCACACCCATATTATAACTAAGTCATGGGTGGACGTTTGGGAGGTCTCCCCTTCTCGATATGAAATTCACTCTTTCTCCGCTTCCTGGTGTTGCTTTGATCGCCCAAGTCTGAGCTCTCTAGAATGAGCTTTAGAGACACCAATTTTGTCCACTCTTAGTCTTGTTGTGTTTGAAAAAAGTGGTGGCTTCTTCAGCTTCCTTGGTCAGAAAGTTGTTTGTATATGAGGTGTGGATGCCTCCCTTGCCCTTGTCATGGTGAGTTTGCAATGAGGTCCCCTCCATGATTTGTGGAGTCTTTGGGGTCTTAGAATGGTTGTTATCACTTCCTCCCTTGTCAATTGCTTTGTTCACCTAAATTTCCTTTTGAAGACTCCCTTGCTCGATTTTTCTCGCTGGGAGGCCTAGCCTTCTTCCTTGTGACCAATGTCCATGGTCCATATGACTATCCAACTCAATATGAGTTGTAGATCATTAATCGCTTCCTTTCCTTTGGTTTGTGGTGCCAATAAGGTGCAACTCACCCAAAAACCGCAGCTGATTCATTATTGGGTTGTTTGATAGAAGGGTGTTGGTTCCGCTTTCAGATATGTTGTTTTGTCAGAAGCTATGTATTGTCCCTTCCAAGAGGGAATGACAACTGCCCTCATCCATGGAGGGAGTTTTGTCTAGAACTGTCGATACATGCTGAGGTGTCTTGAAGTGGTATGGTTGGAAAATGGGTTGGTGGAGAAGTTGGGAGGGTCAAGGTTTAGTGAGCATGTAAGTTGGCCTTTTCTCGACATGTTTCATTTTATGACCAACTTTGCCACAATGAAAACAAAGTTGTGTGATCCTTCATATTCAACTTTTGAAAAAACTCAAACCATTGATCCATATTCAAAGTCGCTTTGATAGGTCAATTTTGACACAAATTCTAAAGATGTGCTTTGCCCCCATTTGCTTGTTTGGTTATCCATCCACAATGGTTCACCAACAAACGCTATTCATAAGTTGTTGTCATCCCAATATATGAGTGGTAGGAAGTATCCATAAAGGTGTGTCAAAAATAATCGAGTGAAGGTAAATCCATCCGTCATCAATGACTCGCGATAAACCATGGTCCATTACAAAGAACTATTCACCGAAAAGATGCATAAAAGCAATCCCCCAACAAGAACCAACTCAAAATCCCACGACTCCATTTATACCAGTCAATGTTGAGGAAGTAGAAGGAGCTTTTGCCTAATAATCTTCCAACAATCGCCCAACCGCTTAATGTTGTTGTGCATAGAATGGTTGTTGTCACTCCACCCCATCCTTGTCTTTTACTTCTTCAAAGCTGAATTTTGCAAGTGGGACTACAACCGGTCGCTCCAAACATTGTTTGTAGTGCTTTGCTTCCTAGTGTCATTTGGCATGGTCCTCTTAGTGTGTTGATCCCAGCATTAGACACTTGTCCAATAAAATTCTTTCACTTGGACAATCGATCCTAGAACCCAGTTATGATTCAGGAGGTCATCCGATGATCAAGGGATGAAGATATTCCTCTGCATGGTGTAATTCTGATTATTGCTTTGGCCAATTCCTTTCTCAAATTCTTCATGCATTTTGACAAACAAATTGTGTATGTTCCCGGATTTAAGAAATCAGGTATAATTGCCCCTCCGATCTCTGGCATGATCAGAATTTACATCCACGCAATTTGTATCTATTCACCACATCTCAAAACCGCAAGAGATGCCTTTCTCTAAAGCCGATCACTCACCGTGACTTTGAGATCAATTGTGCATACTCAATTGCTATACCGATAGAACCTCTTGAATTCTATTAGCAATTGCAATCGATCCATGGTGCACTTCAATTGCCATCCATAAGATCAAGTCTCGCCGCAATCGCATCTTCGACTTGCTTGACCGCAAATGGGTAAGTTGAATTGAGGCATGACTTGAGCCGCTTCCATTATTTTGTCGATGATAACCATACACTATGCCTGATTAGCAAATGGTAGCTATCAATCTTCATTGCCGCAAAGTCGCATGATTTGCGATTATGACCCTACTGCTATGTTCCATTAATCCACCATTTCTCCGCAGCTCGATCTGTTCCTTCCTTGCCCGTAATTGATTCCATTGTAGGAGTCCACGGCCAATGTTGCTCCATTTTAATGAAGCTTCGCTCGCCGACCTCCCATAATGATGTTGTTGGAACTCTGATCTCCATCGACTGAGTCAGCCCCTCCTTCCTCCTTGACATCCATGGAGTCTAGTTCCATATTGTGTGTCATCATGGTCAAAGAGCTGACCGTCTTGAGCTAGCTTCTGTGACTCTCCTCCTTGGTCTTCCTCAATGAGTGCCTTCCCTCCTTGTCAGCTTCATCCTCCACCAAGGAGCCAATGTGTACCTCCTTTGAGCTTCCTTGATTGTGGGAACCACCTCCACCTCCCTTCATGGTGGCCGGCTCACCTCCAAGGCACCACCACCACCAATGTGCCCTCCTAACACCACCATCACTCCTTGAGTGAGGGGCTCATGGTCACATATTTGAGAGCCTCTCTCACTAGAAATCAAGAGAGAGAGGAAAAGAAGAGAAATGAAAGAGCATTTACACTACTGTATTGAATGACTCTCTTAGTGCTCTATTATCCCAAGCCAACAACAAAGGGAAGGAGAGTACCCTCTATTGCCTCAACTATCGTCTGATTCCTGCTAAAGTGAACTACTCACCTATTGAGAAATATTGCCTATCTTTGATCTTTGCATATTAAAAACTATGACACTATATGCTTTCTCATAAGGTGAACTTGATTTTCAGAACCAATCCACTACAGTATCTCATGACACGACCAATGCTATTGGGATGTTTGGCATGATGGTTCATGATTCTCTTACTATTTGATATCACATTTGTATCCCTCTGTAAATTGACAAGTAATTTGATTTTGAACACACCCACTTCGGATTCTGCTTAGTTATGATCTCCCCGATGAGCAAATCATTTGGGAGGTTGATAATCATGGGAGATGTATTTTGAAGGTCCAAATTTTTTTTCATAAAGGCAAGCACCACATCTACTCTTCTAGAAAGGCAGGGGTAGAATAGTTCTCCTAACTGCATGATGTGATGAGATTCTCATACTATCTTTCCAAGCACCAACAAAGTTGAGTATGAGGCTTTAATTGTCCATCTATGTTAGCCATCAAGGTCAAGAGCATCAATATCTTTGGGATTCATTTGGTCATCAATCGATTGTGGGTCCTAAGGTTCAATCCCAAGCTTCCATTACCATGAGTATACCATGAAGTTGTTGGCTTAAATGAAGTCACCATCTACAATTTAGAGAACATAATAACAGAGATGCTTGGCCAAACTTGCCAAAGAATTGACATGTCAAAAGATGAGTCCATTCAACCAAAATAGAAAAATTCATATCCTTATTGATGAACTCATGAGACTTTCTTTGAAGGGGAGGTTGACGTTTTAAGGATAAGGAGCTTGAGAGGAATTATAAACTATTTCAACACCAAAGAAACTACCTCAAGAAAAGTCACAGCCCATCGTGAAATAGAGAGCTCTTTCGTTGATGGCACTTATCAGGCCCTTGATCAAAAGTGGTTACATTTTTAAAACATGAAGCTCGTAATTATAATTACATTTAGTTTTATGTGAGTACATCAATGTCTAAAAATGAAGATGAAGATCAAGAGAAGATACTATTATGATGACTACATGTATGTAGCTAGGAGATGCCATCAGTGCTAGGTACACTATGTGGTCCTACATCAATCACCTAATATTACACACCCTACCTTGGCTTCATGGTCATTTGAGTGTTGGGGTACCGACATTATGGGTCCTATCGATCCTTCTTCTTTCAAGGGTTATCGCTCATTCTAGGCCAATATTTTTCAAAGTGATAATCCCATAGAGATTACAAAGTTGTGCTTCAATTTTTTAGGAACCATATCTTATATAGGTTTGGGGTGCCTCGATGAATTATATCTGATAATGGTACTATTGTTGGTGAAAAATTTCTATAATGGAGTCTGCTTTCAAATCTATGGAAAGAAAAGAAAGATGAGCCCTTACAAAAATTCATCTCTTCAGGATGCCATGTAGATCCACAGATGTACTTATTCAGGTGATCGGATACATCATCAAGAAAAAGTGTATTATCTCAAAAGACAGAAGTCACTTCCCTTTAATGGAACCAATCACCTCAATAAAGACTCATAAGGATGATGGGTCTGCATATGTACCAGAGATTCTTCCCCTACTTTACATGAAAATGTAAAGCATGGTTTATTTAAATCAAATTTGTTAAGTTCCCAGGGGCAAGCCCCCATTAATTACATCCTAAGGATGGGATCCCTTAGAACTCTTGATTAAGGTAAATGATCTCTTTGAAGATTTCAATAGGAAGGACTATCAATTGATTGGTTTTATTTTGAAGATCAAATGGGATTGATCAAAAGAGGAGTTATTATCAAAGCCAAAATGAGATAAGTAGAGATGCTCACATAGAAAAACCTAGCAGCATCTCAAACTATTATAGTTGCTTTACATTTTGGAAATTGATTTAGTTTGAGTTGCATTTTCATTAGAATTTTAGACTTAAGATTCAACACAAGATTAAGAAATGCCTAAGATGTGAGGAATTATGCTTATGGCCCACAAAGAAAAGTAACCTCGTAACCTAAATCTAGGAGCTTGAGCAAGCACAACCTAAATCTAAGGCAAAATGGTAATTGGTTTGTCCACAAGAGAGACAAACCACCCGACAGTTGACTTACAACCACTGTGGGTGCCAACTAACTCCTCCTATGATTTTAAATACATGTAAAGTTTATGCTTATGCAAGATAGCTAGTTTTTTTTTATTTAGAAAGAGACTAAGTCCTTAAACTCACTCCTAAAGAGACTAGATCATGTAAAGGGACATGCTTCAAATGACCTAAATCTAATAATTCAAATTTCATTTTATTTTCATTTTGGACAATCATTTTGACTCAAAGCTAATAGGATTTTTATGACTAATGCATGAGAAATTAGATTATTGGCCAAAATTAGCGAGAAGGGAGGAGGTGAGTTTCCACCACAACCCTCAAAGGTCAAGCTGAGTTTTCTGGCAAAGGTGGAAGCCCTCTAATAAAGAGTGAAATAAGATGCATTTGTGCATGATATTATAAAGAAATACTTATCCAACTAAGGGGTTGTTAATTCTTTTATCTTAATTTTAAACTTAAGCTTTAAGTGAGGTTATGAGTTGTTTAAATTTAATTTGAATTGTTAAGTTGGGTAAAAGATTTATTTCTCCCTAAAGAGCCTAATCCACATCCATACCATACATAAAGTAAGGAAGAAACTAAGAAAAGCATGCCGCTTAATGCAAAAGCTAAACAAATCATCAATTAATTTATAAAGCTAATCACAAAAAGAATAATAGGTTGTATTGGGCACCACACAAACCTAAAATATCAAATGTGGTACTACCCTCTTATACAACTTGGATTACAAATAAATTAAATTATAATTTAAGCAAAGGAATTCATTATTATGGGGGTCTTCAAGCTTCATTCTTCTTCTTTTTCTTTCTTTTTTCTTTCTTCTTCTTGTCTTCTTTTGATTCCCCCTTTGGAAGGTTGGAAGGTAGATGCTCCAAGGCTTCATTTGTTGCATAAGATAGGATTTTATGATCAATGCTTATCCTAATCCCTATAACAATCATTCCAAAATCATAATTATACAAATTTTTACATGAAAAGGAAAAGTAGAAATCTAACTAACACCTGAAAAATAAAGGTTAGCTAAATCATACCACACAAATCTTAAGCATGTATATTGGACTTATCACCCTACACCTGGGTGACTAAGTCTACCTAGCCTATGGATTATTCATAGGGGTATAAAGCACCTGCACGCAAAAGCATTTATATTTATATTTATGATAGCTCCCCTTAAGCACAATCCCGTGCACAAAAGAATAGTTAGACTAAGCACGTCCTACCATTCATTCTACAAGCATACACCCTAACATCCAGTCTGAAAATATAACAAAAATATAACATCAAACCATGCACCAACCTAACCTAAAGCTAGAAGTGGTGACTTAGGTAATGTGTGTGCTTTAAACTTTTGTGTGGTATGCTTAGTTATAGCTTTAGGTTTAAATTTTCTAATTGTTAAGAACATGTTCAACTTAGGGGGAGGGGGTTTATTTAAGTTGTTTAAATGTTTTAGGTTAATTTTATTTCATGTTTTAATTTGATTTAAGTGAAACCTATAATTAATTACTAAGTTATGAAGAGAGGGAAAGGGAAGAGAACTTCTCTTTCCTTCCCTAACCTTAAGTAGTTTCTAAAGTGGATTCATATTTTAGTTTCATTTAGGTGAATATTTTGAATACATCTTTTAATCAATCCTAAGTTTAGATAAACTCTAAACAAACCTATTCAAAAGAAAGGCATTTTAAGATTAAATAAAATGAATCAAAATTCACATAACACACATTACTTCATTTCTTTCCCAACATATATAACATGCATATATGGATGGACCCTAAGCATATATACATGCAAATGAGAGTTAACACACACTTTATGATGCATGCTAAGTAATCCATTTAAGAAAATTTAGAAGTTGAATATGCATGATTTTTCTTAAGTAGAAAATGTTTTCCTTATCTAAAATTTTACATACATGCATGAAAGTAAGAAAGGCATAAGTGAGTATAATTGTTAACCGTGAGGTGTAAGGTATAAGACCTACTTAGGGCTACTTAAAGCCTCACAATCAAGGTTTGTGACTAATATACCACTTTCTTAAATAAACATGTATATAAAGAAATGAAATAGAAAAGGAGATGCAAAAGTTGTTTAATAGATTTATTTGTTTATGCAATTTATGTATGTAAGTGTAGTAACCCTTCTTAGATAGTAGCATGGGATGAATAGGATATGAAATTATGTAAGTGTTAGGTCCTTTTCAAATGAACCTTATATCTCACCAAAATTCCTATTCAAAACTATACCAACATAGGAAAGAAAAGAAACCTATACTAAGCATACTGTAATAATATTTCACATGCAAGCTTTTAATTAAAGTATAAGTAGCATACTTTCAGATTTGATATTTCATTTATAATTTTTTTAAAATAATTTGGATTAGTAGTGATAATAGCCACTCATATTTTACTTTAGCCAACACATGCACATTTGACATAAAATAAACAATTTCATTTTAAAATTTGAAATATGAAAGTATGAATGCATAAAATCACATGGCATACAACTTATCATGTTGGGAAAGATCCAAAGCAATGAAATCATGTAAAAAAACCAGTTTACTTAAATCCTAAAGACATTCCTATGTAATAAGAAAATTTAGAATAAATCAAAGTGAATTTCAAAATGGTTTTTGTAGTTTGAAGTTTGATTTAATTTTGAAAAGGTGAGATGAGTTTTGTTCTCTAACCCATTCCCACATGTATTTTGTATTTTTGTTTAATTTTAAACAATTAGATCCATTTTTATGTGTTGATTAGGTTAAGGTATGAATTAAGTAGCTTAATTAACCCTTACCTACACCACCTTAGAAAAAATTAATTTAAGTAATTATGAGCCAATGAGATGACATAAAACCCACAAGGTATTTAAATTTGCAATGCACCTAATAATGAAAAGGCCTAATGCAATTTGGCTCATAATTAAGTTAATTAAGCTAAGAGGTTTAGCTTAAGTAATTTCAAAACACCCTTTCACACATGTGAATTGGGTTTTGATTTCCTTAATTGAACTTAGGTTCTATTAAACACCTAAGCATCTACCCAAGGTAGATTAATTAAGTTCGAACTTTTAGAATTTTGAAAATTTATTAAGGGATAATTAATGAATTTACCTTTAATTAAAGGAGATTAAAGAGAGAAAAGGGGGTTTAGAGAATAGCTTAGGGAAAATGCCCCAAAATTATTCCATAAACCTCCTACTTACTAGATCTGACCTTAATCAACCCTAATCATAAGGTAAATCCACTAATCATACACTAATTATGCTTAATTAAATGAAAGAGCCAATTAAGGAATGAAATAGTAATTTCCCCAATTGAGCCCTCAATAAATCTCAAAAAATTAGAGGAGGCAGAGGTCATCCCCTAAAATGAACCCCATAAACTTGAGATTAATTGATGACCTAATTAAAGGATAATTAGCTAATTAAAATTCCAAAAGAAACCTCAATTTAGAGAAAAGATAATTCAAAATCCATTGAAATCATTTTTAAAATATTCTAGATGAAATTATCTTTCCATAGCATTTTCCTTTTATTTTTTATTTTTCTAAAAGGAATTATGAATTTTGAAGTTCAATTAATTAGAATTAATTAATTCATTTAACTAATCCACTAACTTATCTCATGGCGCGATGCGTGGTCAAGGCTATCGCCATTATACGTGAGGGGACAACTGTTGTCACCACAAAGGCGTGGGTGGTGTACATATTTACCGTCCGATCAAAGATCGACAAGAATCCCCGTGATTTTAAAAGGATAATTAGATAAATGTGTTAAATAATCTCGCCCATCTAAAATGTGTGGATGGATGGTCGAGATGCCAAGTTCTTCCCCTTGATCAACGAGACCGCCCATGATCAAGGGGAAGATCCAAGCTCGATCTAGCATGGAATCACAAAATTTAACCCACACCATCTAAAATAGAGCGCAAATCCAATGGTCAAAATTGCGAGGTGAAAATTTTCTACAAAGCTCCACACCACATTGAGTTTAGTGATCAAAATCATACCTCATGAGTGATCACCGACTCAAGATCGCGAGGTAACTTCATCTGGGAGATGAAGCCCTATTAAAATTCCTAGGCCTGGATTGAGGATCAATGGATGGACCAACTCCTCCTTGCTTGTTTTGCTTTGATCTAATTGAGCTCTTCCTTGCCTCTAGAACTTCAGAAAGCTTGGCTTTGACTTGACCCTCATGGAGTGTGCAAGAAAGATCAAGTGGAGAAAAAGTGGCTAATGGATTGAGCTCACCTATTTTTGCACTGCAAAAGAGAAAGAAGAATTCAATCTCTAAGAAGCTTGAGTGCTCATGATTGTTATGGGTTCCTAGGCTTCATCAATAGAGTGTGAATGAAAATTTCATTGAATTAGGGGAGTATATCTTATGGAAATCGGCACACCTCTTCTTGCCATTTTAAGCTAATTTCTCAAATTAGAGAGGTTGTTTAGGCTGTTTGATCTTTACACATGGTCAGTTTGAGGCCTTGAATGAATTTCCAACCTCTCATGTACATCAAATTGAGCTTAGAGGAATTTGAATCAATTTCAAGCTGGGTTGGGTTTGGTTTATACCAAATGGGCACCTAAACCCATTTGGTTGGGTGCACCACTCATCACTAAGTCCCCTTGAGCTTTTAAGAAAGCCTCAAGTGATTGTGAAGAGGGAATGACCAAATTACCCATGGATTAGGAAAAAAATTTGTTCTATGTCCTAGGGGTAGAATGGTCATTTTTGCTATTTTCTCACTTTGGACATGTTGGGTATGTGTAGAAACTAGGTTTGGCCAAGTTTCATTAGATTTGGAATCCATTTGATAGGGTTTGGCTCATGTTGACCCATTTAGGTCAAAATGGGTCAACTTGGGTCAAGTTGACCAATTGGTCAAATTGGGTCAAACCAAGGGTCAAGTTCAAAATGACCATTTGAAATGTTTTGGTGGCTTTGGTTTGATTCAATTTGGTATATATTTACTTTTGGCTCATATGACTTTAGGTTAAATGGGTCAAGTTGACGTATTTGACCCATTTGACCTATTTGAGGTAGGTCAAGGGTAGATTTAGGTTAGGTTAGTCACATGGAGTGGATTGGTATCTTTATTTCCAATCAATTTTGGTTAAGTTCAATTTTAGCTCAATATGGTCTAAGGTCAATTGGGCTAGGTTATGTCTAGTCGGCAAATTGAGGCTTTGGTCAAGTTCCACAAGTGATTTGGAATGGACTTGACCCATTGGTTTCAATAAATTTGGCTTTTGACACATTTTGGCCCTTTAGGTCAAAATGGGTCAACTTGGGTCAAGGGCCAATTAGGCTAGGTTGCGCTCAAATGTTTGGTCAAGTTCAAACATAAGTCATGAGTGAACTTAGATCAATGGTTTCAATCAATTTGACCTATGGTGGATTTTGGCTATGTATTTAAACCATTTTAGGATAAGTATTAACTTGGTCAACCCCTAGGTTTGACTTGGCTTGACCCAATTTGATTGATTGATCATCCTATGATGATTGTTGATCATGATGAGAGGGGTATATGAGTTTGGTTCAATCTAATTTGGTTAGGATCAAAAGCTGGCTCATAAGAGTACTTTAGATCGCTTTGGGTCAAGTGAGCCTAAGTGGGTCAAATGGCTTGATCAAAGCTTGATTTGAAGTTGGTTGATCTTGTATATGATTCATGATTGGAATATAAGTTCATTTACAAGTGGTTTGAAGTCAAATGGATTTTGATCCATTTGAAAATTTCATATTCAATGGAAGAATATGAAATAGTCTTGTGTTTGATTTTTGATTTGGGTTTTGATTGTTTGATTGAAGTGGGATTTATATATGAGCTCATGATTATAGGGTTGATTGAACCATGAGAGAAAATCAAGATTTTGGCTTGATTTGAAATTGATTTGGTTAAGTTCAAGATTTTGACTTGAAAGGCTTAGATTTGATTTTAGGTGGATTTGAGTTTGATTTTTGGAATGGGTTTTGATTGTTTGAATTTATATTTCATTTAAATATGTGAATATAAATGAGAATATAAATTGATCATGTGAAAATTTCAAGGATTTGAAGTGGTTTAATCATGATTTAGGTTAAATCTATCAAAGGGAATTTAAAGGATTTAAAGCAATTTTTTAATTTAAAATTTAATTTTTAGATTGGATTTGACTGATTTATATTTATATTTCATTTATATATGAGAATATAAATGAGAATACAAATAAGTTTTGAGAAAATCCCATGAGTTTGAATAGGTTTGATCAAGGTTTAGGTTAAATCCATTAATGGAAAATTAAGGGATTTAAGAGAATTTCAAATTTGAGGGTTTGATTTGAGTGATTTATATTTATATTTCATTTACATATGAGAATATAAATGAGAATGTAAATAATTTTTGAGAAAATCCCATGAATTTGAATAGGTTTGATCAAGGTTTAGGGTTGATTTTGGCTAAGTCTTTTAATGGAAAGTTAAAGGGACTTAAGAAAATATTCATGAATTGCTTTGGAATTTTTAGTTTTGTTTGATGGGTTTAAATTTATATTTCATTTATATGTGTGAATACAAATGAGAATATAAATAGATCATAAGAAAATATCAAAGATTTGAATAGGTTTAGATCATAGTTTTGGTTAAGTCCTTAAGGGAGGCTTAGGGGCTTAGGCAAAAATTTGGAGTTAGGAATTTTTGGTGGATTTTGATCATGAGTTTCAATCATAATCTTCAATCATGGATTTTAATCATATGGAGTTGATTTGAAGTTGGAGAAAATCAATTAAGATTGATTTGGGGTTTGACTTGAAAGAAGGGAAATGAGGAATGGTTTAGGCTAAAGGGTAGGAAATTTCCTAACACCCCTAAGGCATGACCTATTCCTATGGCTAACTCTTCTAAGTCTCTAGGGCTAGGTTGGAGTCTTTACCTGATCACTAGATGTATCTTAAGATAAAAGAACTCTTAAAGTCTAAGATGGATCCTATGCCGAAGATGGAGGGGTTGAGAGCTCATTCTAAAAATGAGGTCAACAACTGCATTCAAAAGCACCAAGATCAACAACTTCACTAGAAGACATGATATAGATTGAAGATACTCCACTATCTACTACCCTAGAGCAAATGGCTTAGCAGAATCATTCAACAAAACTCTCATCTAGATACTAAAAAAGACTCTTGATGATAATAAGTGACAGTGGAATGAGCAAGTTGAAGCCTTGGGCCGCACCACACATAAACTCCAACTCATTTCTTTAGTGTATGGTCCCAAGTCATTCTACCTTTAAGTTCAACTCCCATCACTAAGGATAGCATTGGGTAGCAAGATCACTACAATGTAGAATGCAAAGTTAATTAGAAGAGCTCAAGGTTTGGAGGAGAGTCACCTATGCTGCAACCGAGTTGTACAAGGCCAAAATGATTCAAGCTACAACAATGGTTTGCCCTAGTCTTTCCAAGTAGGAGAACTTTGTTAGTCCCAAAGAGATCAATTATCTGAAAGATGGAGGCAAGTTTGAACCCACTTGGGAAGGCCCATATGTCATAGAGAAAGCCTACTAAGGATTATCAACTTATTGATTGTAAAGTGGAACACTTGATGCTTCCAATTAATGGGCTCTATTTGAAGAAATATTATCCATAAAAATCTTATTTTGAAAATAATTCTATCAATCAACAAAAATCTGATTCCATTTCATCAAAATCTTCTCTTCTTTCGAAGCATTATTTTCTTGTCTTGTTAATCTGACGATGTTTAGGGTAGGTAAGAGTCCCCAAGATCCTATCCCTCTTTCACAACACAAACACAATCAAACACAATATCCCAATGCTATTCAAATAGGTGTGAGAAAACCCAAGAGGCATCCTATTTTGATTAGCACAACTAAGTTAAGTGTAAGAGAACCCAAGTGACATCCTTTCTTGGTGGGAATTCCCGGTTTCCATCCGTGGCACCACTTCATCAAACCTCCCAATGTGTTTAAGGTAGGTGTAGGAGAACTCAAGAGGCATTCTATTCCCTTCAACACAAGCACAAAACAAAGAAACAAACATATCTTTTCTAGCTAATTTTGACGTGGGAGCAAGCCTTTTGTGGTACTCACTCATTTACTGCTCTAGGTTGGGTCTACATGCTACCTCGCTAGCCTGTCACCTCAATGGTCATATTTTGGAAGATGTGAGTCCCCGAGCTTTCTTCCTAACTTGATCATTACAAACTAATAAGCACCTTGTTAATATGGTAGACTTCACTACCCAACCAGTAAGTTACCTCATGTTGATTTTGTTTAAGGAGATGTGAGTACCCGAGCTTTCTTCTTGAACTAATCATCATGATCTAACTAGGTTGAGTATATTTGAGGTTTAGGATAAGTCCCCAGAGGCTCCTTCCCTCTTGATATGTTTGAGTCAATGTAAGTCTCTCAGTGGCATTCACTCAATAGTCATCCTAGGTCGGATGGCACCTATAGAGTCGAAGACAGACCATCCCAACAAATCAATTTCACTATAGGAGGATGTGAGTCCTCGAGCTTTCTTTCTAAGCTGATTATTGCAAACCAATTGGCACCTTAGGTTGGTTGATGTTCGCTATCAATGACCACTCCTGATATACACTCTTGGTAGATGTGAGTCCCCGTGCTTTCTCCTTGAGTTGGCCATCGAATACCTATTTGATATATGACTAGCCATGCCATCTTCTCTAGGATTTTGGAGTAAGCCCTTAGTGGCCCCTCTCCATGCGAGCATTCTATTTGGATCACATCTTTTGTGACTCTATTTAGACACTACCTGAGTTACTCTTGGATTGGACAGTCCCCCTTTCCTAGTAACCACCCCTATGGCTAGAAAATTTGTTCAATGCAGATTCTCCCTCAAGAATCAGATAGGTCTATTAATATATGCTCCTTCTCAGTTTGATCCCTCGCAAACCAATAGGGTCCATGTTAAAATAAACTAAAGAAACAAATTTATTTGCTTATGGATTAAGAATTCAAGCCCCCAAATGGCCCCTTTTCCCAAGAAGGCATCATATCTTTAGGTCTGTGAGAACTCCCTTAGAATTGCACTACTTGAGTTGAGATAAATTCCCCGGTACTCACTGAAGTGCCCAGGTCGGTTGAATATATTTTCCACAAGTATTACCACAATCATTCGCTTTAGAAGATGTAAGACTATGATGCATTCTTTCTAGATGACCGTCGCAAAAGATAGCCCTAGGTCGGGTTCGATTTGTTGCCCAAAGCAACTGATCATCCCAGTGGTCTTTTGTAGTAGAAGATGTGAGTCACCAAGCTTTCTTTCCTTAAATTGAACATTGCAAACTGAAAGGCACTCCTTTGGTCAGATAGTTCTCCCATCGGCCGAGAAGCTACTCCCTCTGGTTTAGTAAATATGAGATAGGTCTAGGCTAGTGTAAGCTCCTTCTCAGTGTGATCCATTGCAATCCAATGTAATCCATCAAAAAAAACTAAAAATGAAATTAATCTTTAACTATCTTTGAGCTTATTTAAGTTCCCCAGCAGCATTCACTCAATAGTCAGCCCTAAGTCGAGTTTGATTTGTTGCCCAAAGCAACTGATCACCCTAGTGATTCCCTATTTTTAGAAGATGTGAGTCCCCGCGCTTTCTTCTTAAGACTTGACCATTGTAAATTGAAAGGCATCCCCTTGGCTAGATAGTCCTACCTTGTGGTTGGTAGACTACTCCCTTTGGATTGGTAAATCTGACTTAGGCCTAGGCCTCCATGGCCCCTACTTAGTACAGTCCATTGCAAATCGATGGAATCCATCATAATCAAAATAAATCTAAAAATGAAATTAATCTTGACTATCTTTGAGATGATTTAAGTCCCCCAGAGGCATTCACTCAATAGTCAGCCCTAGGTTGGGTTCAATCTGTTGCCTTGACAATAGATTGCCCCAGTAACTAGTCCCTACTTTGGAGGATGTAAGTCTAATATGCTTTCTTCCTAGTACAACTACTACACACCGAAAGGCAACCCTTCGGTTGGCTAGTCCTACAATGTATTTAGTAGACTACCTCTTTGGATTGGTAAATCTGATTTAGGTCTAGGCCTCCATGGCTCCTACTCAGTGCAGTCCATCGCAAACCAATAAGGTCCATCTCAAAATCTAAAATCTAAAAATTTGAAACAAATTCAACCATTCTCCCTTAGTGGAGTGAAACAAATAAAACAAAATAATCAATCAATCTGAACCAAATCTTTTATTTCTCCTCTGAAATGCAACTCTTTCTAGTTCCCAAGCAAATCTAGAATTCTAATCCCTCAGTGGATTTCATAACCTTTCCTCCCTTGTGGATGACTTGAACATGCCTCCCCAGTGGAGAGTTCACTTCTCTATCCTCGTGGAATCAAAACAAACATAATTAAACAAACAACAAATTGATACAAATTCAACCTTCTTCCCCATCGAAACTTAATTAAACAAATCAAATTTCTCCCCAGTGAGACTCAAATCAAATCAAACCTCTCATCCCTTGTGGATGACTTGAACTTGCTTCCCTAGTGGAAGGTTCACATACTCTATCCCTAGTGGATTCCTCCTTCTCTCCTATGACTTCGACATGAGTAGAGTCACATTGCACTAAGCTTTCAATTTCTTCTACACCTTGGGTTAGGAGCAGATTGTCCCTGTTAGTGCTTGTGATCATTTGATGTTGTTGATCATTTCGGTCAACATCAATACGTGCGGTGTACCTTCTCAATCACACCACACCTATTGGGCGCCCTTTGTTGACCTCATTTTTAGGATGAGCTCTCAACCCCTCCATCTTAAACATAGGATTTCTCTTAGACTTTAATAGTTTCTTAGTCTTAAGACACATCTAGTGATTAGGTTGACACTCCCTAGCCTCTAGACTTAGAAGAGTTAGCCATAGGAATAGGTCATGCCTTAGGGTGTTAGGAAAATTTTACCTTATAGCTTGAACCACATTCCTCACTTCCTTCCTTCAAGTCAAACTCCAAATCAAATCAACATCAAAACTTAAATCAATTCCAACCAAATTGATTTCCTCCAAACTCAAATCAATTCCAAATGATTGAAATCCATGATTGAAACTTGTGATTGAAGCCCATGATTGAAATTCCAAATCCAAAACATTTTCTTATTCCTTTGATTCCCTCTTATGGATTTAGCTCAAATCAAGTACAAATCCTTTCAAATTCATAAATTTTTCATAACTATTTATTTATCATTTCACATATATAAATGAAATATAAATTCAAATATCCAAAATCAAATCCAAAAATCAAACTCAAATTCATTCAAAATTCAACCTAAGCCTTTCAAGTCAAATTCTTGAACTTGGCCAAACCAAATTCAAATCAAGAAACTCTGATTTTATTCATGATTCAATCAATCCTTCAATCATGAATCCAAATATAAACATAAACTTCAATCACTTAACCAAAATTCAATTCAAAAATCAAACCCAAGTCAAACTCATGTTCATCCTTTGAACTTGAAATTGTCAAATGAATCAAAACTCATTTGACTTCAAACCACTTGCAAATGGATTTATATTTCAATCATAAGTCCATCCATGAGTTCAATCAAACTCAAATCAAACTTTGACCAAGCCATTTGACCTACTTAGGCTCACTTGACCCAAAGTGAGCTAAAGTACCCCTTATGAGCCAAATTCTAATCCTAACCAAATTGGATTGACTAAAGCCCATATAAGCCTCTCATCATGATCAACAATCATGATGATGAATCAATCACTCAAACCAAGTCAAACCTAAGGGTTGACCAATTTAACACTTAGCCAAAATGAAACCTAAACTAGCCAAAATCCACCATTAAGCAAATTGATTGAAACCATTGATCTAAGTTCATTCATGATCAATGTTTGAACTTGACCAAGTTAACATTTAAGCCTAACCTAGCCCAATTGGTCACTTGACCCAACTTGACCTAAAAAGTCAAAAATGTGTCAAAGCTTGATCTAAGCCAAATTGATTGAAACCAATGGGTCAAATTCATTCCAAATCACTTTGAACTTGAAGCATCACTACCAAACTAATAACCTAGCCCAATTGACTTGAACCTAACTTGACCTAAAAGGTCATATTGAGCCAAAATCAAAATAAATCAAAATTGATTAGAAACAAAGATACCAATCCATTTCAAATGACCAACTAAACATAAACCAACCCATGACCTAACCCAAATTGGTCAACTTAACCCATTTGACCTAAATGAACTCAATTGAACCAAAATCAAATATAAACCAAATTGAATCAAACCAAAGCCACCAAAATATTTCAAATGGTCATATAAACTTGACCCAATTATTGGTTTGACCAAATTTGACCAATTGGTCAACTTGACCCAAGTTGGCCCATTTTGACCTAAATGGATCAACAAGAGCCAAATCATATCAAATCAACCCCAAATCTATTGAAACTTGGCCCAACTCATTTATCAATCATACTAAACATATTCAAATTGAAACTCAAGCCAAATTTCATTTTACCCTTAAGCCATAGTGGACTAAGTGGACACTAGTGAGTGTGGTGCACCTAGCCCTATGGGTTTGGGTCAGCCCAACCCAACCTAAGGCTAAAATTGACCACTTGCTTGAACATGAGCACATGGAATCACTCCTCCACTTGAATTAAGCACATGGGAGCTTCACCACTCCACTCCTTTGGCCAAATCGAATGCAAGGACACACCCTAAACAAACCCACTGGTCATTAGATCAAAATGGCAAGATCCTTCTCACCATTCGATGCTCTGGGGGAGATATCCCCTAATTCCATTTCATTTTAGGGATCTCCAATTTGATTGACTTAGGAAAGCTAGAGGAGCCTTTGCCAAGTGATCCCAAGCTTCCTATAGTGAAATTTAATTTCCATTTTCTCGATTTTTATACACTAAAAATAAGAGAGCTCCACTTGAAATCCATCTCACTTAATACTCAACACCAAGCCAATTTCTCCTTCAAGCTCCCTCGTGAGGATCAAATCGAACTCACTCAAGCTTCACAAGTTCTCCAAGCAAGGGACGACTACTCTGACCAAGATCGAGCTCAAGTGAAGGTGAAGTTGGCCTAGAAAGATCCATCCAATTTTAAGGCCTCAAAACTTCAATAAAGTTTCATCTCCACTAGACGAAGCTTCTCCAAGTGAATCGAGTGCCGGTGATAGCCTCCGGTGATGTAAGCCATGAAACCTAGCTTAGATTAGATGTGGTGTGGTCCTTTATAAAAGGAATTTATACTTCATGAAAATCTAGTCGTTGGATGTGATCTCCCTTGCATGGTGATGGTGTGGGTTTAATTTGTTTCAATGTTCAATCAACTTGGATCTTCCCAGAAGATGGAGTGGCCATCTCCGCAGAAGATCAGAGAATCATCCATCCATGCATTTTGGATGAATGGGCATGATTAAAACACATAGGATACACAGATTATCCCCTAAGAACTGCGGATCTAACCTCAACTATCCAATCCTTGATCAAACAGACAGGGAGAAAGCGCGACGCGTCGCCATTGACACGGCACTATGATGTCACAACTTTAATAGCCTCTCTAGTCACACCACGTGGAAAGAGTATGCCGCGTCAGCCTCCATGTGGCGCCAACGGGATTAGCTTTATAATTAAGGGATTAATTACTTAATTAATTCATGAAACTTCAAATATTCATATTTTAAGTGTAAAAAAATCAAAAAAATATAAATAAATTGCATATGAAAGATAATTAAATGTAGAATATTATAAAATTAATTTTGATGGATTTTAAGTAGTGCTATTTTTTGAATTTGGGTTTTATTGAGAATTTAATTAGGCTAATTACTCTCTTATTATTCCATTAATTAATCTCAAACTTCTCGTGTGTATTTAGTGGGATGACTTCTGCCTCCCCTAATTTTCTTGGAATTTATTAACAGCTTAATTAGGGTAATTATTGGATTTATTCCTAATTGCTCTCCTAATGTAATTAAGCTTAATTAATTATGTAATCAGTGGATTAATCTCTTGATTGAGTTAAGTAAGGTTTGTTTAAATGAAGAGGTTTAGGAATAATTTTGGGATATTTCCTTAAGCTATTCTTTAAACCCCCTCTCTCTTCCTAAATCTAAACTTAATTAAAGATTAATCTACTAATTACCTACCTAATTAATTTGATAAAATTCTAGAACCTTCGAGAACTTAACTAATCCATTTTGGGTAGATGCTTATGTGTTCAATAACCTAAGTATATTAAGGAAATCAAAATTCAACTCACATGTGTGAGAGGGGTTTTGAAAATACTTAAATTAAAGTTTTTAGTTTAATTAATCATTAATCATGAGCCAATTGCATTAGACCCCTTTTCTTTCCTAGGTGCATTGTTGATTTAAATTCCTTGTGTGATTTTATGTCATATTATTGGCTCATAATTATTTGATTAAGTATGCTATGGTGGTGTATGTAAGGGGTAATTAACACACTTAATTCACACCTTAACCTGAATAAAGTATAAAAATTACCTAATCATCTAAGAAAAAACTAAATTAACTCACATGTGGGGGAAATGGGTTAGAACCAGCAAACATTCTTTCACATTTCCCAAATCAAATATAAAGCAAATTCAAAACAAAAATCACATTAAACAAACTTTGATTCACTTTGAACATTCTTATTTCATAGGATTTTCTTTAGGAATTAATTAGGGTGAATGAATTTACATTGCTTTCATCACTTTATTTCTTTCCTAGCATGCTAAATGTGTATGTCATATGAAATTCATGCATTCATACTTTTTTAAAATCAAATTGAAAATGAAATATTTTCTTTATGTCAAATTGCATTTTTGGCTAAAGTAAAAAAATATGAATGGCTATTATCACTACTAAATCTAAAACTATTTTCAAAATCTATAAATCAAACATATAAAATTGAAAGTGTGCTACTTATAATTATTTATAAGCTTGCATGTGAATATAAATATGAACATGTGCATAATGTGGCTTTCCTTCTCTTTTCTTTAAGCATAGTTTTCAATAGAATTTGGCAAAGTGTATAGTTCATTTGAAAAGAATATAACACTTGTCTAACCCCATCCTATTCATTCTTATGCTATTACCTAAGAAGGACATCCACACTTGTACATATAAATTGCATAAATAAAATAAACAAATAAATACAAACTTTTTGCATCTTTCTTTTTCCATTCATTTTTTTTGTACATGTGTTTGTATTTAAGAAAAGTGGTATATTAGTCTGGACAACCCTAGGGTTGCAAGGCTTTAAGTAGACCTAAGTCTTATACCTTACACCCCTGGTGCTAACAATGGCATCGTACTCACTTATGCCTTTCATACATGCACATGTGAATAATGGATAAAAGAAATCTCTTTTCTACTTAATGAAAATGATGCATCATAAAGCATTCCAATTTTCTTAAATAATATTTCTTAGTGTTCATCATAAAGTGTGCTAAACATTTCCATTTGTATGTATAGATATGCTTAGGATGCATCCATATGCATGTTATACATGTTTTGAAAGAAATTAAGTGATGTGTGTTTTGTGATATTAATTCACTTTACTTAATCTTAAAATGCCTTTCTTTTTGAATAGGTTTGTTTAGAGAAAATCTAAACTTAAGATTAATTAAAACACATAATAAAACATTCACTGAACAAAATTAAACATGAATCCACTTTAAAAATTACTTAGGGTAGGGAAGGAAAGAGAAATTCTCTTCTCTTTTCTTTCTCTTTACAACCTTTAGTAATTAAGTAAGTTCATTTAAACCAAAAAAGAAAAAAAATGAAACCACCCTCTAAGTTGAACATTTTCATACTTAGGAAGTCTAAACTTTAGAGCCTAGCTAAGCATAAAACACAAACCTTAAACAGCACACACATTAGGCTAAGTCACCACTTCTAGCTTTAGGTTAGGCCAGTGTATGGCTTGATGTTTACTTTTATTTTATGATGTATTGTTTCTAATCTGGATGTTAGGGTGTATATGCATAGAATGAATGGTAGGATGATTTAGTCTAATCATTATTTTCTATAGGAGATTGTGCTTAAGGCATTGTAATAAAAATATATTTTTGTGGTGTGCTTAAAGCATAATCCAATAGGTCGGTGGACTTGGTTACATGTGTGGGTGCTAAGTCCAATATACATTTTGGGATTTGTATGGTTTGTTTTATTGTTAGATTTTGGAATGATTATTATGGGGGATTAGAATGAGCATTAGTCATAAGATCTCATCTTATGTACCATGTGAAGCCTTTGAAGCATCTTCATTCCAACCATCCAAAAGAAAAAAGCAAAGAAGAAAGAAGAAAAGAAAAAAAGAAGAAAAGAAGAAATGAAGACCCCTATAACATGAATTTTCTTAGTTGATTGTAATTAATTCATTTGTAATCTAGGTTGTATAAGGGTAGAGCTCAACCCAATTTTTTTTTCGGTTTGCGTAGTTCGACCATAAATGACCTTTTATTCTTTCGTGTTAGCTTTATAAAATATTTGATGTTTTGTTTAGTTTGTGCATTAAGATGTCATCCTTTTCCTAGTTTCTTCCTTGCTTGATGTATGGCCTGGATTATGATTAAGCTCTTAGGAAAAAATAAATCTTCTACCAAATTAATCAACATAAAATTAAAATAAATAACTCATAATCTCACTTAAAGCCTAAGTTAAAAGTCAAGATAAAAGAATTAGCAACCCCTTAGCTGGATTAGTATTTCTTTTCTAACATCATGCATAAAAAGTATATTGTTTCACTCTTGACTGGAGGGCTTCCACCTTTTCAAAGAACTTGGCTTGACTTGTGAGCCATGGTGGAAACACACCTCCCCTTCTCAGATTTTGCCCCATAATCTTATTTCTCATGCATATATGAATCCTTTAGAGTCAAATGATTATCCAAAATGAAAATAAAACATGTGAAAATTTTGCATTAGATTTAAGTCATTTGAAGCATGCCCTTACATGATCTAGTCTCTTAGGGAATGTGTTTAAGGACTTAGTGTCTTTCTAAATAAACAATAGCCTTGCTATCTTGCATAAACATAAGACTTTCCTACATGAATTTAAAACTGTAGGAGGAGTTAGTTGGCGACCACCCCCATGCGGTTGTAAGTCCAATAGTCGAGTGGTTTATCCTATCTTATGGAGGTAAACCAAATGCCCATTTTTGCCTTAAATTTAGATTGTGCTTTTTGTCCCTCGCCAAAGCTCCCTAGATTTAGGTTCTGTGGTTACTTCTCCCCTTCGCGGGCTATAAGTATAAATCCTCACCTCTTAGGCATTTTCATGATCTTGTATCATGGAATTGTAAGCCCTACATTTCTAATAAAAATTTAACTCAAATAAATTAATTCAATTTAAAAAATGTAAAGCCCAATCATAGGGTAGTTTGAGATGCTTATTAGGCTTCCTAGTATCTTAAGCATCCCCTACTAGTTTTCATTTGGCTTCGATAAGAACTCCCTCTTCTTGATTGATCCCACTTGACTCTTTAAAAATAAACCAATCGATTGATAGTCTTACCTTTTTGAAATCTTTTGAGAAAATGATCATTTATCTTAATCGAGTATTCCAAAGGAATCTCATTCTTAGGATAATTAACTATGGCTTGCCTCCATAGGGAACTTAACGAAGCTTTAAAATAAACCCTACTTTACTTTTTATGTAAAGTAGGGGAATCTATATACCCATTGTTCTTAGGAGTCCTTTTTTTGGGTGATTAGGTCCATTGTAGGTGGTGACTTCTATCTTTCGAGATAGTACACTTCTCCTCAATGTCATACCCAATCACTAAATAAGAATATATGCAGATCTACGTGATGTCCAAATGTAAAAGAGTATATTTTATCTTCATTTTATCCACATAGATTGAAGATGGAAGTATACACTTAGAAAATGTCATTAAAATTTTCTCCACACCCTCAAAGGTCAAGCATATCTCTTATCATGCAAGGATGGAAACCCTCCTTATTCAAGAGTGGCACAATATGATATGCATGGTGTGATAACATACAACAGTCAAGTAAAGGGGTTCTAAATCTTTTAATTATTTTGATTATAAACCAAGTCTTTAAGATGAGGTTATGAGTTGTATTAAAATTTAGTTATGAATTTTTACTAAGAATATAAAAAATTTAATTTTAACCTAAAGAGCCTATCACATTGCACACATCAAATCATTATATTTTAAGAAACATATAAAAAGCATGTCATTTCTAATGCACAAGCTATATACAATAATATAACATGAATTTCATAAAAGAATAAAGGCGGTCGGGTACCACCATACACCCAAAGGAAAAGAAATTGGGTAGTTGAGTCCTAACCTTATACAACCCAGATTACAATTGAATATTACAGTTAAAATAAATATTATGGGGGTCTTCAATCTCTTATTCTTCTTTCTTTCTTTTGGGTTAATTTCTCTGGGCTTCACAGGGACTCCCAGGTCTTTGCCTTCTAAGCAACCCTCATCCTAAACCTCATAGCACTAATCTTAATCCTTATTTCAAAAAAAAAATTACATATTTATGAAGAATAAAGTCTGACTACACCTGTAAAATAGACATTAGCTAAGAAAACTTATAAGCTAACCAATTATATTTCTCATATTTAGACTTAATACCCTACACTTAGGTAAACAAGACCACTTGTCCTAATTGGATTATGCTTAGGGGGATAAGCACCTACAAGCAAGAATAATTATATGTATTTATTATTATAGTGGCCCATTTAGCTCAATCCCTTGCATAAGACATCATTAGACTATTAATGTCCTAACATCCAATCTATGCACAAACAATCCTAATATTCAATCTAAAAATATTACATCATCAAATAAAACACATCATCATAACATACCCCAACCTAACTTAACACTAGAATTTGTGACTTAGCATTCTAATGCATGTGCTAAAGCTTAGTGTGGTGTGTCCTAATTAGGCTTTAAAAGTATGATTGTCTAAAGTTTTAAGATTATTTAAATTAATCATTATGGGTGGTTTTACTTCAAATCTTTTAATGGATTGATTAATTTTAATTTATACCTCCTTGTTTCATTTGATGCATACTTAACATCTAATTATTATAAAGAGAAGAAAGAGGTTTGACCCCCTTAATCCCTACCCTAAGTTATTTTCTAAAAGGTATACTACTATGACTTTGGTTTCTTTAGTGAACCATTTATGAGCATTTTATTAAGCCTAAGTTTAGATTAATTTTAAGGAATCTTATTCAAACATGAAAGGCATCTTAGAATTGATAAAATTGAGTCACCATTACATGAATAACATTCTACTACTATTTTCATCATCAATAGAATACACACTTCCTCATTTTTATTGTTCATGATATTTGATTTAATATACATATTTGTACATACAATACATATTTATATTTTGCACACTTGATGATCATTAATGCATAAATTTGGCAAAAAAAAGAAATATTTTATTTTATAGCTAAGCATATGCATACATGTATTAGAGATCTAAGAAAGTATGTGTCATTGTTAAACCAGGGAAGAGAGATTATCTAAGACCTCCTTGGGACTACTTAAAACCTCTGGGATATACTATATACTTGTGAACTCAAACATATGTAATCATGCACATGAACTATGAAGATGAAACAATCCTTTAGTCTTTAAATTATAACTAAATGGAACTTTATTAAACATTTATAGCCAACATTAATTTAAATTTCACATTCTTATACATCAGTAGCTTATAATTTCAAAAATAATTTAGGATTTATTAGTGATAATAGTTACACCACATAATAATATTTATCCAACACGTGAAACTTAAATATAGTCAAATTCTTTTAATTCTTTTTTATTTTTAAAACATGAACATATTAAATAAATGATATACACATTTTATAATGATTGAAAAGAAATAATTAAACATTGCCGCATAGCATACTCAATTACATTAAATCCTAATGATAATCAAGTCAAATAAGTATTCCTTTATTCTAACCAAAATTCTTGTAAGATTTGATTTTGATGTTTACGTTATTAAAACCTAAAGAGGAGAAATGATACTTAGCGCTTACCCCATCCCATGTTAGTGATTTGATATATTTAAAGAAAGAAATTAAATGGATTTTATGAGTTGATTAAGTTCAAACCATTAAGCACATCAATTTAAATAGTCTTTCCTAAACTTATTTAATTTAATTAACTACTTGATCATGAGCCTTCAATGATATGCTTTTAGGAAAGTAAAATTTTCAATGCACCTAAAGAAATCTAATGCAATTAGGCTCATGCTTAAGAGTTAATTAGATTAAATAAGGAAAGAATCTAAGTTAAGCACACTTATGATTTTCCCATACTAATGAGTTGATCATAATTTCTTAAATGACTTTATGTTATTAAACACATAAATGGAAATTAATGGATTATTCTGAATTATATGAATTGATTATTAATTTTATTTGATTTTTATTTTATCATTAACTTTTCTAGTTATTCCCTAATTATTACATATGTTAATTAACCCTCTTAAAAAAATACATTTAAAAAGTAATTAGAAAAGGGGACCTAATTATTTCTCCTCACCATTCTCACTATGCATAATTATTATTTATCATTAATTATTTAATTTTACTATTCATTAATTTTGATAATTATTTAATTGATTAAAGAGGGTAATTAGGATTGAAATTCCAAATTCTTCATATTACATGGCAAATAATTTCAAGAAAAGTATGGGAGGTAAAGGACATCTCATAGAATCATCCCACTAAATTTGGAATCAATTAGCCAAGAAATTTGGCCAAATTTATGGTAATTAGCCTTCAAACTTTAATTAAGCACTATTCACAAGGCATAAATTAATTTTATTTTTCATAAATTCTCCTTTCTAGCCTTTCTAAAATGGGTTTATTTGCTTTTCAAATTTTTTTATAATTAGTTATTATTTTTTGAAGTTCTAGCCATTTAGTTTCATTTTTAAAGCCTAATTAACCCTTTAAACCATCAGCGCCACACAGACGCTGACATGGCAGTGCTTTCCATGTGGCACCATGACATTGGCTATTCAAATTATCCGATGTGATAGCTGAGATTAATCCCATGTTCCAAAGGGATTAAACCAAAATTTTAACGTGATTAATCATGATCATCCATTCTAATCATGCAGAACAGATGACCAGTGATTTTTTGTCCCACGTGCAGCAGAAGACTGACACCATCCACCTTTTGCTTGATCCGAGCTCACCGGAGCTCGTTTGATGGAGAAATTGACTCTAAAATGATCAAGGAATGAATCTAAGAGGATCCTATGGTGGAAATCGCAAAAAAAAAAAAAATGATTCGCTTTAAAAAAAGACCAACACATATGGGGCAAAGCTACGGTTGCTAGAATTTTACTTTATCGGAGCTAAAACCGTGGTCCATCGATAGAGGTAGCTTCATCTTGAAGAGATGAAGCTTTGTTGAGAAGATCATGAGCTGCCTCCCCGTCGATCACTCTATATACCAAACATCACCATAAAGCTCACCAAAGTTAGTCTTGGGATGTCTTCCAAGGGTCGAATTGCTCGAGAAAAGAATTTTTTTTAGCTCACTGAAGTAAGGTGAAGGTGTGGGAAGAGTTAATTTGAGTTTGGTGGGGGTTTAGGGAGTTTGGATGAATAGGGCTCTCGGGTTTGATTGAGAGCTGGTCTCACCGACGGTGGGGTGCACGAGGAGCTTGAGAGAAGGCATGGGACTTTGTGCAATGCCCTAGGGAAGCTCTGCTCTATTTAAATCGATGGGAAGGAGTATACTCTCCTCTCCAGCTAAACCAAGGGCTAGGATTAGTTCAGCCTTTGGCAGCAGTCTGGCCAAGGTAGCTGGTTGGAGATGGCAAAGGACTACTAAGGTGGCTGAGGGTGAGAGGCTAAAGGAGTGTAGTGGGCTGGCATTAGGTGTACCCTCTCCCTTAGGTGGACTAATAGATTTCCATGCATGAACTCACTTTCTCTTGGTTAAAGGTTGAACCCAACAACTTTGGTTAGGTTGGGACAGTGATCCTCTTGTTTAAGAAGAGCCAAAGGTGACTACCATGAGGTAAAGGGGTGGAGAACCCATCTAAATGGGTATTTTGTCCCATTTAGGTGGCTTGGTTCATGGGTTTGACTCAAATCAAGTTCACCATTGGTTGGGTCCACTTGGGCAAGCCCATAGTGACTCAAGGATGAGTCATGTCATGTTTGGTTTGGTTGGGTTTGTCTAATTTGACCCAGCATGGGTTAAATGGGACAAGTTGGGCTGTTGACCATTTTGACCAAATTAACAAAGTCATGACTTGGGTGAGAGTTCAATTAGTCATTTGGAGGAATGAGTGGTTGGTTTTGATTCAATTTGTGTTAGATTTGAATTTAGCCCATAAGGTTCAATTTGGGTCAAATGGGACCAATTTGACCAAATTGGCCAAATTGACCTGAGCATGGGTTAGGTTTATGTTCAATTGATCATTGATGATTGATTGAAATAGTTGATTTGAATTAATTTGGATTATGGAGTGAATTGATTCAATTTGACCCTTTAGTCAAATTGGGCTAAGTAGGCTAATTGGATTAGGCTGACCAAATTGAATCCAATTGAAGGTTGGATTATGTTTAATATTAAATTAGTGACTAGATGGAAGCATTGGTTTTAACCAATTTGTTCAAAGATGTGATTTGGTTCAATTTGACCCTTTAGGCAAAATTGGGTCAACTTGGGTGAAAAGATCCAATTGGCTTGATTAAGTTCAATTGATTATAGTGGAGTGTTCAATTATGACTTACAATCATCAATGGAGGGATTGGATGACTTGATTTGATCTAATGGGAGTTTAATTGGAGTTTGGTTCAATTACCCCTTTTAGGTCACTTTGGGTCAAGTGATTTGGTCAAGCCAACGTAGACCAATTGGGGTTTTGGATGGTTGAGATGTGTTCAATGATAAATTTGAAGTTGATTGGTGGCTTTGATTAAAATTGATTTGGGCTTAATTAGGTTTTGGCTCATTTGAACCCTTTAGGTCAAATGGGTTAGCTTGGGTTTGTCACCTTCCTTTGGTTCAATTGGCTTGATTGAAAGCATTAGAATGGCTTGAAATGATCTAATCAATAATTGAAGTGATTGAGAAAATCAAACTGGACTTAGTTTGCTTGAATGGGTTTGAATTGAGTCATAGGATCATGATGGAGTTAACTCGGGTTAAGGTCCAAGTTAATTTGGCTTGGAGCTTGGACTAGAAAACCAAATTCAATTAAAATTAATTGAATAGGTTTTAGGTTGGTTTAGCTACATCTACATGATCTTAAGTTTGGATGAGTGAATATGTATGATTTTTTTTTTTGGTTTAGGCCATAGGATAGGTGAAACCCATTTGTCCTAAGGTGGAGTCTAAGCTTAGTGTTATGTCATCTAAGTCTCTAAGCTTAAGTTTAATATTTCCTTAATCACTAGAAGTATTCTAACACTAAGGAAATCCTAGTATCTTGAAGGTTCCTAGATCTAAGATGAGAAAGATTAATCCTCATTCAAAAAGTGAGGTCAACAGTTACCTACTTAAATAACACAGACACCACAACGCTTATGTTGCTAGTATACACTATTGTGACATCATTCAATTTTAAAAGAAAGAAAACTATCATTCCCACCTTAGTAATGCTTGTGGATCCGAGGGGAACGGTTATGAAGTGAAAAACTTCCCCGATGGTGAGAAATTATTTATACAAATGGGAGAATTGTCCCCACTCTTCTTCTTTTTCCCTCACTCTCCCTTTATCTCACCCGCACCATTCTTGCTCCCAATCTCTTGCACTCTCAATGACACGCTTTTCACGACTACACAAAAGCGTTCTCCTCATACACTAGACAAGATCGAAGCCTACTACAGTCAACTCATGCTAAAAAATTTTGGAAATGCTTTCATTATACAATTCTCTCAATGAAAACCAAATTTAAAAGAGTTTCACCATTAATCTTGGATCAGGTAAGAAATAGAGAGGCTTATCTCTATCGATCTTAGATCCGAAGTAAAAAATAATAATACCCCAAGACTAAAAATTCTAGAATATTGAAATATGAAGACCTCTGTCAGTGAACTTGGCTTCGATGTGAGAAGAAAAAACCTTTCTTCCATCGATCTTAAATCTATAACAAGAAAGAAGAGTACTTTTACACTAAATAAGTAAAAAAATTTAGCATTGCTAAATTGTGATGTTGTCAAATTTTCATAAAAATTATCAAATTTTGTAAGAATCTGGTTCAAAAATAGAGTTCCCTCTTTACAGCATCAAAGTCTAGCACTTGAGAATGAAATCCTTGATGCTCTATCCCGTAGCATTGAGGACAAATATCTAGCACAAAAGCACTAAGCCCTCAGGACAAGTACCTTATTTGTAGCATCATAGCCCTAAGCTCTTAGGTTTCACCTATTTAAAGTAGCATCATAGCGCTATCTTCCCAGCACTAAGGCACTACATCCTGAAATCCATTCCACCATCGAACTTGATTTTGATGTGAAATAAAATCCTCCCTCTGTTGATCTTAGATTCAGAGCAAGAGAGTAGGGTGATAATGCACTAAAAATCATGAAATCTAGCAATACTAAAGCATTATATCAAATTTCGCCAAAAACTTTTAAATAAAAGGCATTAAAGAAACAACGCCATGGCACTATGGGTCCAACGTCAGGGTGTTGAGCTCTCAAGAATCTAGAATCTCACGCCAGCATCTAATAGAGCCAAGGTGCTTATATCTTAAAGCCATATGTGCTCTCAAAAAATTAAGCTTAGGAGTGCATTCTCACAGCGCTATGGCGCTGATATCTCAGCACTGAGGTGTTGTGCTCTTTACAAATTAAGTCTTAAACACCTAACTAATAGCATCAGGGCGGTCATATCGTAGCCCAAGTCATGTCTATAGTGTCGCAACACTACAAATGTAGCACCGACACGTGGAATTTTTATGTTCTAAAACTATATTTGTCAGCCCATATCGTAGCTCAAGTCATGTCTATAGTGTCGCGGCACTACAAATGTAGCACCAAGGTGCTTAGTTCTCGAGTTTTGAACCTATATCTGTCAGCTCATATCATTGCCCAAGTTATGTCTATAGCATCATAATACTACAAATGTAGCCCTGAGGCACTAAGTTCTCGAGTTTTGAACCTATATCTATCAACTAATGTCATAGTCCAAATCATCTATAGCGCAACAGTGCTACAAATGTAGCATAGAGATGTTGAGCTCTCGTTCTCAGACTTATATCAATATCGTTGTAAAATACAAATGTAGCAATCGAGGTGTCGAGCCTAATGTTGTTCATTTCGGACAAAAAATTTTATTATTAAAACTTTGAAATCCCATATCACTTCACAAAGACAAACATAAAGGCATAAAGATAGAAGAAAACATTTATTAACATAAAAAATCTATTATAAAATTCTTGCAATAAAAATAAAAAGAAGAAAATACAAAACAAAATAAAACTAAAAGGAGGAAAACTAATAATTGTAGTTATTATTATCCTCCTGCTCCTATTCTTCTTCAAACTCTGGCAAGGTGCTCACATAAAGTGGATATTAAGGTGCCATAGGAAAAGAGGCCTGACCAGGACCCACAAAGGTGCAATTTTCAAACATATGAACTAATGCTGAGTTAAATTCAACTATGTAAGAAAACTGTTTCTGCTTCTGATCCATATGATAGCCAATTTTTTTTTTTTTCCAAAACATGTTGCCTACGGTTGCTCTCACCAATATTTTTCCTTAAATCCAAGACTTATCCTCCAATTTCTTAGAATTACACATTTAATATTTTGGAGGATTAGGATCAAGATTGTGGGGCACGTGAAATATGTGAGCTTTCCCCCACTTCAAATGTAAAAATCTCTCAATTATCCTTTTCGTCAAAGGAGCATTTTGAATAAGAACTTCTTCATCAAGCTCTCCCAACATATCTGTCGCAGTACATAAATTATAAATGAGGGAAGAATGATCATATCCTATAGTGGTATTACCCCTAAGCATATTACAAATAGAATTATAAATAATATTTTCTATATCTATTGTAAAACCCTTTCAAATAGAAAATTTTAAATGACACTATCCTTAGTCACCTCACTAATATTATCGCATCAACTTGGCGAATTCTAGTGTCAAGTCTTAAACTTTATCATTAGGCAAGACAGAAAGTTAATGATCCTCCCACCTTTTCCATTGAATATTGGTACTTCTATCAATGTAAAACTAAGAACTTCATCAAAATCGAGATGATCATTATAATATGAAAGACATTGATCATATGCTACATTTTGGGGGACATAGTGCTTTACATCTGGAAGTTCAGCTCTCATACTGAGTATAGGAGATGACTAATAAATCATTGACAACTTATGCTAATAAATTTTTTAAGCACTATTTATTGGCTTTATTGTTATGTTTACAAAAATAAGTATTTAGAATAGAACCAACACTCTACAATTTCATAGTAGAATCCATCAACTCAAAGTGAACCACTAGTTGGTTGACTAAGTACTTATATTTTAATTACAATCTGATTAAAATTATATTATATTTAAATAACATCATAATATTTTGTAGGAAGAGTACATGAAATTGAAGAAAATTTAAAATCAAAGATTTACTAATGTAGGAAGTTCAAGTAGGCAGTCTAAGCAATTAGAGTTTGATATATGAAAAGAAGATATTGGATGCCAAAAAGAGAAGAATATATAGCTTAGGTTTGTAGAATTTAGCTATGCATGCACACCATTCTATTTCTAGATCAAAACTGATTCAATCGATGAGTTGGTCAAAAGGAAAGTCACTACATTTGTTGAAGATATGAAAGCTCGGATGACTACTTAAATGGAAGCTTAAATGATTGTTGAATGGAAAAGATACATCAAGACAAACGAAAGGGAAATGAGCTGATGCTAGAGGAGCAGGAGGAAGAGGACGATAATCAGGATTCCAATGATAATTTGTTTCCTACTTGTATCATGTTATTTTTATGCACAACTTCAGTTATTGAACAATTATATACATTATCAATATTTTTAATAATTAAAAATATATTTGATTGAAAGTTTCTTTTTTGATAATATTGTCTTCTGTGTGTGGCTGTTGTAATATTATGTTAGTCAATTATGAATTCTCTACAAATATATTATATTTACCTAATGTCCAATGTAGTTGCAGGTATAAAATTGGGAATGTATGTGAAGCTCTTTTTTTTATCTTTATACAAGTATCTTACGGATTTTCGATGACTTTTTCATTGCTCATTTCGATACAAATTATGATGGTGAAAAATGCCATCAAGAAAATTTATGACAAAATTTCTATCAAAAAAATGTCATCATAGTTTTCAATGGAGCATTCGATGTTTATATCCATCGATTCATCTAAATGGATTTCTTATAGAATTGCTATCAAAAATCAGTTGAAAATATTTTTCTATGGTTTTTTTTTTTTTGTTGTTGACCGAATGTATTTTCAATCAAAAATTTTCTAATAGACTTTAATCCATCAAAAATCCATTGAGAATGCTCATTTCTACTGAAAAATTTCTTTGAAAATGAGCCATTTTCTTGTATTATGTATCTTTATGATTATATTTTTTTTTATGTAAGCATATAATTTTGTAAGGGTCATTGTAGCTAAATACGATATATAAATATATATGAGAGAGTCTCTGACTATATATGCATGTTAAGGAATCCTAATGATATGTAGCTTGCGATTTTTGATCAAATTGGGCATTGTACTCCAAACTGAAAATTTTGATAAACTTGCTTTATATGATTTGTTGTGCATGAACAATTATGACATATATACATAAAAAAAATATTTTTCTATGTTAATATAAGTGTGCATACAAATATGAATAAGTACACCTTTGATCAATTCTTATATGTTTGAATTTTTATAATTTTTGTATAATAACTTGTAAGTACTATTGAGTTTTATAATCACAATAAGATTTTTGTATATGATTCAAATCATCTGTACGATATCAACTTTACTAAAGCAAGAAATATATTATGATATTTTTTTCTATTATGTTAGACACTTTATACTCCTCATAATATGTACTGGTTAAGCATGTTTATGTTTTGATAACTATTTACATTTTTGTTGCTACAATGAAGTAATAATTCAAATGTTTGAATGTTGATATTGGTCAATTTTATGTAAAGATTATGAGGATAAATAAATAAATTATTAAATAAAATCTTAAGTATTCATTATTTTATATCTAATTAGTGGATCTCTCTCTCTCTCTCTCTCTCTCTCTCTCTCTCTCTTCATGTGTGAATTTAAATTTTAAAATAAATGCGAACTCCTTAACCTTTGGTTGATCACTTGGTTTTAGAATATAAAGTTTTGAATTTTTCTTTTTATGCTTCTCTTATCTTCAAAATATTTCCAAGGTTCTAAAAGACTCTTTAGTTTGTTTAAGCCAGGAACTACAGTTAGGGGGGCTTAGATCCCCAATCTCAGCCCATAAAATTAAGTGTTAAGTTTTTTTAAAGCCAAAGTCACCTAATCCCGTAACGTAACCCGCGTGGACATGCCCACCTCTCATAAGCTCTAACTTTGTGTCTTCATGAGGGTATTGCTTAAATTGGTTTAACATTATATATATACATGATCTATAAGTAGAGGTATACATTGTTTAGTTTTAATCAAAATATCAAATCGAACTAAAAGTTTTAAGTAATTTGGTTCGATTTTGAACTGAGTAATTTAAATTTTGATTTTACTTAATGAAAATTTTGATTTTGATTTTGGATCTATTTGTTAACCTGACCCACTTAGTGGATAAAGGATATTGTTGTTGTTGGATCGATTTGTTAAATTAAATTTTGGATGGAACCAAATAAACTGAATGTATTCATTATTTGATAATTTTTTTCAGTCATCAAAATTTTAATATTTTTAATGCATGAGTAATTTTATATATATATATATATATATATATAAAATGAATATAAATTTTACAAATAGTTTTAAATATAGTAAACTGGTTTATCCAAAATTAAATAAAAAATAATCAAAATTGTTTTATTTTGATTATATTTACTGATATCTAATTTTTTTAATCAAAATCAATTGATTTAAAATTCATCATCTAAACCATCCAAACAAACCAAATAATCACATCTATAAGTTCAAATCTAAGGGATTGTTTGATAGCAAGATTTAACTAAATCCTAAACAACAAAATGACAATTTTAAATTCTACTAGACTTAAAATCCTATTTCTTCTTCATTTTGTCTTAAAGCCAAATTTAGTGAACCCTATTGAAGGTGTAATTACAGGATTTACAAACTTAAGCGTGCGAAGGGGTGAAAGGAAAGACGAGGGTTACCTTCACAATAACACTCTGATTTTGAGTAGGGGCAAAGGGAAAGAAAGATGAAGGTTAACATTGAATCCTGTCGATCCCTTTGCTAGCGTGTTACCATCACCACAATTACGTGCTTTTTCAATGTTTTTTAGGTGGAAGAAAATGAAAGGAGAAAAAGAGGGTAATAATTAGTACTGATGAAAAAATTTAAGCCGCTTAAATGAATATTATTTATAATTTAATTTATTAGATAAATTTATTATATTTCATTATATTTATAAATTTATAATTAGTGATTACTTAAACTACTATATTAAGTTGTTATTATTATCATTTTAATTTATTTAAATAGAAATTATTATTTTAATTAATTATATAGTTTACTAAGGGACCATTTGGGATCACTTTTGTTTTTAATTTTTTATTTTATGTTTTAGTTTTGTTTTGTTGATGCTTTGTATAAATAAAATAAAATTTATTTGATTGAACTTGTTATTTTTAGAAACACTCAAGAATATTATTAAAAATTATATTATTTATTTTTGAAATTAAAAATAAAAACACATAAAAAGTATTCTAAACAAACATATTTTTAAAAATAATATAAAAAAAGGAAACCAAAATAGATCCCAAACAACCCCTAAATAATGAGGGGTAAGATTTTCATTAAATTGAAATTAAATTTAAATTTAAATTAAGTTAACTTAGCTTTAACTAATTTGATTAGTTACTAATGAATTTTTAATTAATATATTATTATTTGTTAATATAATTAATAAATATAATTATATTTGTTATAAGTTTAGTAGTTAACCAATTCATGATAAATTAATAAAAGTTAACATAATGATTAATATTTGATTTACTTAGTAAAATCTAATTAATGATAAATATTTAAAAATTAAAATGATTTATATTATGGTTATTATAATAATTGTATCATTAATATGTAATACCAAATTAATATTTAAAATAATAGAATTAAATCTAAAATAAATTACAAATAATTTTATGGGATTTAATCAAATTTAATATCTCTCATGCCAAATAATTTTAAGGATTTGCTAAATTTGGATTTATCAGATTTATTAAATCCTCTTTAAATTAAATCATACTTGGTATGCTAGTATTTTATGATTGAATGTATTTTTGTTAATTCATATTTAATTTCATATAAATGTTATAGTAGTATTAATTTTTATATTATTTATTTCCCCACTTAAAAACATCTTGGCTCTACCCCACTCTTACTAAAAACCTTTCAAAAAAAAAAAAAAAGCCTCATATCTTTTAGAATACTTTTAAGAACTTTTCATATGTTCTTCGAAATAAACCTTCGAGCAGGAGTGTTCATTTGGTTTGTTGGGATGATTTAAATGATGAATTTTAATTATTTTTGAATTCTCAAAAAATTAGACCAAACAGAATACAATCAAACAAATCAAATAAAAATTTGGTTCAACTATTTTGTTTGATTTTGAATAAACCAAGTTTATTATATTTTAAAACTATTTATGAAATTTATGTTCATTATATAATTTTTTTAATAATAAAAAGCAATAATATATATATATATATATATATATATATATATATATATATATATATATATATATATATATATATATATATATATATATAAAGATTGAATAAATTAAAGCTATCAAGTCCATGATTTAAATTGATACGGAAATTAGACCGTTGGAAAATTCTAGAGGTCAAAAACAGGGCATTAATTAAACATAAAATAAATGGGGTATATATAAATATAAATTTATAGATTTGTCCTACGAATTTGATTTATTTATCACCTTTTTTGACGCAAATTAATTATTCAAACATATGGTTGAGGTCAAATTAGTTCAGCTAAAATGTATGAAGCCTTTGGTCACTGATCTCTCCAATTCATACGTAACATAAATATATGGCTGCAGTAATAAATTACGCGCCAAAGGTTTTTAAAAAATTAGATTAAAATATTTTCATTTAAATTTAGATACTGTTTGATTTGTTGGAAAATGGATAGTGTAAAAATAATACAGTTCAAACTGAAAGTAATATATTTAAAAATTATTTATTTAATTCAAAATAGCAAGAGTTATTTTACTAATTAAAGTAATATAGAATAAAATATGATTGAAGGTGGCGTCAATAGTAGTCAATGGTGGGCGTTAATAGCAATGGGGTTTGTGGGATGGGTATTGACAAGAAGAGCAAGGGGCAATGTTAGCGAAAGAAAGCAGAACGACAATACTAGCATTGAGGAATCAAGCTACAGGTGGTGATGAATTACAAATATATTGGCTAATCTCACTTTATATCCAATCATGTATTTAAAATTCATATAAATATGACAAATTATAAATATCATAAATTTGACCTAGAGAGTGCATTCCAAATATCCTCTCAAAATATATCATATTTCAAAAATAGTCGACCAAATAGCATAACTTTCAAATCCTCAAAATTTACTTTACATTGCAACCAAAATGCTACCTTCTAAGAAGATTTACCTATATGCCTCACAATTATTATATATTTATATATCTAACAAATGAATTTTAACATTTACTTGACAATACATTAGTGTCAAATTTATATTAAAATGTACGCATAAAAAATAAATTTTATTTTAATAAAATTAAATATTAATGATATTTTTGATGTGATATTAAGAATTTGAATTGTTATAAGTAAACATCAATTTTAGATATTGATATAAAATACAAAAAATTAACGGTATGTCTGTGCATCGCCATTAAATTTAATTATGAATTTCATAATTATTAAATTTTTAGATGAAAAATAAATACTATTGATTAGCCCTATGTTACATATATCTTAAAATAAAATGATGATTAAAAAATTCATCTTAATTAAATTTAAATTATATTTTTTTATTTTGAAATTTCTCTTAAAAGTTTAATGCTCGATAATAAATCAAATTTGCATAGAGTCAAACTTATTTATTATTTATTATTCAAAAAATAACTTATTAAAAACTTAATATTATGCTCGATAATGACTTGTATATAATTCGATTATTTTTTTTAAAACTATCTTTAAATTATTTTTAATATTAATTTTTGTAATTATTAGACTATATTTTTTGCTTCTTTATATTCTTTTTCATATAGTATTTCTTTATATTCTTGTAATGTTGTTACTATTAGCATGATTTTAAAAACTAGGAACGATCGATTTGACCGTGAACTGATCTTTTGATCGATTTAGTTCAATTCTAAAATCATTTCTACATAGAATTGACTATAACCAAGGTTGAGTCGATCAACTAGTGAGCCGAATCAATATTCAAGAACGGACTTTTTTTAAAAAATAATCAAATTTTGACTTTTTTTATTTTTTATCCTATGGCTAAAAATAAAAAATTTAAATTTAAAATAAGTAAAATAATGTTCTAAAATTTTATGTCAGAAATATATTCGAAATATTTAAAAAATATAGAGTCCTAAATTAGAATATTATAAATTAAATTAACAAAAATATCATTATTATAATAGTTTTAATTATATTAAAATAATTTTAAAATTTATTATAATCTAGTTCAATCTTCAGCTCAATTTTGATTGAACTATTGAATCTTAACTTTCTTCTTTTTAATCTATTTTATTTTAGTAAAAAATATATTGAAAAATAGGTTTTCTCCTTTAGATAAAGCCTTTAATTTTTCTTCTTTTTTATTTTTGAGAAATTTATCTTGAAAAACTATTTTCAAAAGAAAAAAATTTCGACTACTTCTTAAAACAACTTTCTGGGCAGCATATTCCCAATTTATATTTTTTTTAAAACCGATATGTTCAATTAAAACATTATATAATAATCAAAGTAATCAGTAAACACAAAAAATATTTTAAAAATAAGTGAATGACGAAAAAAAAAATTTCGTGACTATGAGAAGTTAAATATATTTTGTGGATAAACCAAATAAATTAAGCACGTAATCCTAAAGGTCAAAAAGAATAAAATACAGTGCAATTAATTAGCATTTGTTGAGCTAGAAAATGTATTAATGGATAAAAATATTTTTAAAAATACTTTTAATTTGCGACTTGCCCAAAGCAACAACTCTTCGCCATTTGTTTTTACCCAAATAAATTATATAAATATATGGGCGAGGTCAAATTAGCACGTAACTAAAATAGTTGAATTTTTTGATCAACTCAAACCATAGTTAAATATGAATAAAACTAAATCAGAAAATTACCTAATTTTATAATAATTGTCAAAAAAATTTAGTATTTAGTCAAATAGTTCGCGATAAATGTATGAATTATTTTCGAATTAGTCTAGAATCAAAATTATATAATTTCATAATATTTAAATATAATATAAATGCCACGCGTTAAATTGTTAAGCCCATCCTAATGAAAACTGAATTAAACTTAATTTTATTCAGTTAATTATGCTCTCAAAATATCCATGCAGTTCTTTTGAGTTAACATGAAAGAAACATAAAAATAATAATAAAAAAATCACAGTAAAAAATCACAGCAATTTGAGTAATTATTAGAGCAAAAAAGTGTGAAAAGTATACCTAACTAGAGTCTAGAGCTTTCAAAAACTTCTTAGAGTATATTTCGTTTCATAAAAGAGATGAAATTAACACGCATAACTATTTTAAATATATATAAATTATGAACACCAACAATCTTTTGATTCGTGCCGATTTTTCAAACAAATAAATATTTATAAATAATTATATAAAAATTATATAATATATATATTTTTTATCATTAAATTATTTATTAATTAATTTATATTTACATGAATAATTAAATTAATTAATGATATTTAAATTAAATAAATTTAGACATATTATAACAATTAAAATTAATTTAATGAATTGAAATCAGAATCATTAAAATTCTCTATTGTTGAAATGAACGGTTTAGATTTGAGGAGATTTTCTATTAAGTCTTAACTCTTAACTTAATTCCTAAATCCTAACTATTTAAGCTACGAGATCTACGGCCACTCTTTGCCGCACTCTTCAACTCTTTGACTCTTCATCTCTTTGGTTTTTCGACTATTAGCTGCTGCCCTATTTTTGCAAGCTATCCTGTGTAAATGAGCGAGACTGGTTTTGTGTTCATTTGTTAAAATTTTTCAAATCTGTGTCATGTTAATATGCTGTTAACGATCAATTTGAGCTGTTAACTAACACGAGCCGATATTGAACATACAAATTTCTTAATAGAAACAACAGTACTAGCTCGCCAAGCTCGTTACACCTATACCTAACTACTCAGAGCAGATTTTAAAATATTTTAAAATATACCTAACTAAAATTTTAAATGTGATATATATATATATATATATATATATATATATATATATATATATATATATATATATATATATATACATATATACTTCAAATTTTAAATTTAAAAAATTTTAAGCTTTATTAATACATCATTTTTTTATATTTGAATAGGCCATGTTTTATCCAACTCATAAAATTGTTAACATCTTATTTTAGATTCATTTTAATTAAATAAATTATATATTTATTTATTAATTTATGACCTTTATTTTTATTTAAATAAAAATTGGAGCACCTTGATATTTCTTTATAAATAAAATAAAATTTTGATGTACTTGTATTATATGTTTTAAAAAAAAATTTGTAATTGATATGTCATTGAAAAATCTCCTAGTTGAAAATCACGCTCATCGCTAATTTTGTAAGCCGGCCACCACCGCCGAATCGCCAGATCATTTTGTTGTTGCCGTCCACCATCGCTAACTTCCATGACACTTGTTGGACCACATAGACCAAACGGCCGCACGGCTGACCATCGGATTACCGCTGAACACTACAAGCCATCGATTACCGCTACCACCATTCTGACTATCGCTCCGCATCGCGCCATTTGCCGCGGCCATACCGCGCCGCTGGTCACCACCACAACGTAAATCACTGGGTGCGTCGTTACGCCACAAGCACGCTTGACTCATTGACCATCTTTTACAGCCCGGCCGATCTCGACAGATACCATTGCCGTCGGTCACCATCCCGCTACCACCGAGAGTTACCATTGCCACCAAGCCGCCCGCCATCACTCCCCAATCATTAAATCACGGTTGCCGTAGTTACATTTTGCATCAAGTATCTGGACCAGACCGCCACACGGCTACCACCGATACCGATAGCCTGACAAATACCAAAGACTCACCGTCACCACCGCCAATAATACTAACCGCACCCGACTATCGCTCGATCGTTGTCATCGGATTGTCAGACTACTACCTCAAGAGAAGCCTTTTTCACTGATCCATAGAAGCATCTTATAAAACCTACTCTTGTAAGCTATCCTTTTACAACTTTGGAGACAAGATAATAATTGTAAATAAAATATAGTGAAGAAAATTATGGGCTACTGTGATTTTTCTCTTGGATTTTCTACGTAAAAATCATGATGTCTCTCAAACTCTTTTGCTGTGTGTGAGAAAATTTTGTGTAACGCTAAGACTTTGAATTCTCTTACTCTATTGACCCGAATCTTTGACAACAATTTTTCATCATCTTTGGGAATGGGAATCCCACAATCACAATCTCTATAAACACCTACATGATGGCCAATAAGCGCAATACTCACAATAATGGAGCCTCCCTCTCCAACTCTCATCATTCCCGAGATTAATCCTTAAACCAAGAACGTCAAACTTATGCCTCATTTCCTCCTGATAGGCATACCTCTCTAAAAGATCATGTTCATTGAATGGAAGAGTCTCAAAATGAGATAATTCAACTTATGAGAAACACGACGGCCACTACTGTAACAAACACATCTCCCTCAAGATCGATCATTAGCTAGGGGAAGTCAAAATGATTGCGCAAGGCCTTCTCACCATCGAAGTTTCCCCGCCGATAATTCCTTTGACACTTAGTTCTACCCATCCATCACTTGTGGCTCAACCGATCGCTAACCCACCAATTATTGTAGATGGCTTAGAACATTCTTTTACTGTTGATTCCACCCATCATGTTATATGTGGAAAATTACAACATTTAATACAGAAAGAATTTCACTTTAAAAATAGAAATCATCTTTCCTCTCATCGTGGCTATTAGGAGTCTTCACCTTTAGCTGAAGCAATCCTTCAACATTTTATTCCAGTGGGTTTGAAGCTTCAAAGCATCAACTCCTATGATAGAGCAGCTGACCCATATGAACACATCGACCATTACAGAACCATCATGCACATCCAACGAGCTCCTGACACATTGCTTTGTCATGTCTTCCGCCACCCTCGGTCGTGACTTAGTTCTACTCTACCATGGGGATCTATTTATACCTTTGAAACACTAAGATTTTGTAAAGCATTATAATCAAGGATCATTAAAGATTCTTCTCATCTCTCAAGAATTTGTCAAAATCAACGTGACTCACTTAAAGAGTCTATTGATCTCATTTTTTAGGATGAGTTGTCTACCCCTCCATCTTAGACATAGGACTCCTCTTAGACATTAAGAGATCCTTAGTCTTAAGACACATCTAGTGATTAGGTGGAAACTCAAACTAACCCTAGAGACTTAGAAAAGTTAGCCATAGGAATAGGTCATGCCTTAGGGGTGTTAGGAAAATCTGCCTTCCCTATAGCTTAAACTTCATTCCTCACTTCCTTCCTTCAAGTCAAACTACAAATCAAATCAACATCAAACCTAAATCAATTCTAGCTTAATTTATTTTCTCCAAACTCAAATCAATATCACATGATTGAAACCCATTATTGAAATCTATGATTAAAGTTAATGATTGAAATTCAAGTTCAAAATATTTCCTAAGTCCTTAATTCCCTCTTAAGGACTTAGCCTAAATTATCTTCAAATCAATTCAAACTCATGAAATTTTCTAATAACTCATTTATATTTTCATTTATATTCTTATATATAAATGAAATATAAATTCAAATCAATCAAATTAAATCTAAAATTCAAATCCAAATTCACAAATCTTTCCTAAATCACTTTGATTTTCTCTTAAGGACTTAGCCTAGATCATGTTCAAATCACTTCAAACCCATGAAATTTTCACATAACACATTTATATTCTCATTTATATTCATATATATATATATAAATGAAATATAAATTCAAACAACCAAAACTAACTCCAAAAATCAAACTCAAATTCAAAATTCAACCAAATCCTTTCAAGTCAAATTCTGAGCTTAGCCAAATCAACTTCAAATGAAGCCAAACCCTTGAATTTTTTCATAATTCAATCAATCCTTCAATTATGAATCCAAATATAAATACAAACTTCAATCACTTAACCAAAACTCAATTCAAAAATCAAGCCAAAATCCAATTCATGTTTACCCTTTGAACTTGAAATTGTTAAATGAATCAAAATCTATTTGACTTCAAACAACTTACAAATGGATTTATATTTCAATCATAAGTCCATATGTGAGTTCAATCAAACTCAAATCAAGCTTTGGCCAAGCCATTTGACCCACTTAGGCTCACTTGACCCAAAGTGACCTAAAATACCCTTATGAGCCAAATTCTAATCCAAACCAAATTGGATTGAACTAAGCCCACCTAAGCTCTCTCATCATGATCAACAATCATCATGAGATGATCAATCACTCAAATTGGGTCAAACCAAGTCAATACTTAGCCAAAATGAAACCCAACATAGCCAAAACCCACCATAGGCCAAATTGATTGAAACCAATGATCTAAGTTAATTCATGATCAATATTTGAACTTGACCAAGTCAACATTTGAGCTTAACTTAGCCCAATTGGCCACTTGACCATAGTTGACCCAACTTGACATAAAAAGTCCAAATGTGTCAAAACTTGATTTAAGCCAAATTGATTGAAACTAATGGGTCAAGTTCATCCCAAATTGATTGTTGAACTTAACCAAAGCCTCAATTGGCCAACTAGACCTAACCTAGCCCAATTAACCTTGAACCTAACTTGACCTAAAGGGTCATATTAAGCCAAATTCAAACTTAACCAAAATTGATTGGAAACAATGATACCAATCCCTTTCATATGACCAACCAGACCTAAACCAACCCATTTCCTAGCTCAAATAAGTCAAATGGGTCAAATTGGTCAACTTGATCCATTTGATCTAAATGAACTAAATTGAACCAAATTCAAACCTAAACCAAATTGAATCAAACCAAAGCCACCAAAATATTTCAAATGGTCATATAAACTTGACCCAACCCTTAGTTTGACTCAATTTGACCAAATGGTCAACTTGACCCAATTTGACCAATTGGTCAACTTGACCCATTTTGACCTAAATGGGTCAACACGAGCCAAATCATATCAAACCAACTCCAATTTCAATGAAACTTGGCCAAACCTATTTTCTCATCATACCAAACATGACTGAAATCAAGGTCAAATGACCATTTTACCCCTAGGCCAAAAGGTAAATTTTGATCAAATCCATTTAGAATTTGGTCAAATCCTCTCCATACCCACTTAGCACCCTCTTAGTGAATCAAGTGAACACTAGGGAGTGTGGTGCACCCAACCCAATGGGTTTGGGTCAGCCCAACCTAGCCTAATGGCCAAACTGACCATATGCCTTGAAATGGAGCACATGGAATCCTCCTTACACTCAATTCAAGCACATGGCCACTTCACCATTCCACTCCATGGCGAAAATTGAACTCAAGGACACCCTAAAATACTTAACAAACCCACTCCTTATGGTCAATTGGATCAAAATGGCAAGGCATTGTTTGGCCGTTCGATTGCCAAAGGAGGAGATATACTCCCCCTAATTCAACAAAATTTTCACTCTCCTCGATGAAGCATAGAACTCAGAGCAAGCCCTAGCTAGTTTTCCCAAGCTTCCTAGAGAGAGTTTGAAAATTTCATTTTAGAGATTGAAAATGGGGAACTCCACCCAAAAATCCTCCACTTAAAACTGTAATCCTTGCAAGCTCCATCAGTGAGCTCAATTGAACTCGCCCAAGCTCTTTCCTATGTTCTAAGGCCAGGGAGGAGTCACCTAGACCAAAGCTGAGCTCAGGACAAAGGGGAGTTGGTCTGTAAAAGCAACCACCCAATCTCAAGAGCTCAAACTTAGCAAAGCTTTGTCTCAACCAGACAAAGCTCCAAGGGAATCGAGCACCGGTGAGGTATGCCATTAAACCTAGCTTAAGTTCAACGTATGTTGGTCCTTCGTGAAGTAGATTTCAATCTTATGTTGATCTAGGCATTAGATGTGCTTGTACTCATGCTTAGATGGTGTGGGTTAATTTTCAATCAAATCTGAGCTCAATTGAGCATGGATCATGGCCTCAAAGATGGACTCCTCCATCTTACATGAGAATGGCGGATGAATTCGCCATCCCCGCCACATTTTGGATGGACGGCCGAGATTAAAACACGTAGCATCCCACAATTTACCCCTCTGATCCACGACTTTAATCTCAGTCGTTCGATCCTTAATCAGACGGCTGAGGAGAAAGCGCGTAGCATCACCGCTGACGCGACGCTATGATGTGAATAGTTAAAGAGCCTATCCCATGCCACATGGAAAGCATGCCGTCGGCCACGTGCACAGATTAAATACTTAATTAGGGTATTTAAATATTCTAATTAATTATAAAAACTTTTAAAATTCATATCTAAGCTAAGAAAAATAAGAAAAATATGAAATAAATTGCATTGGATAGATAATTAAATATAGAATATTCTAAAATTAATTTCAATGGATTTTGAATAATATTTTTTTTTTGAATTTTGTTTTTATTGGGAATGTTATTTTGCTAATTACCCTTTAATTACTCCACTGATTAATCCTAAACATTTTATGCTTAATTAGTGGGATGACTGCCTCCTTTTGTGCTTAATTAGTGGGATTATCTCCTCCCTAATTTTCTTGAATTTGCCTCCCCAATTCTTGGGATTTATTGTGGCTTAATTAGGGAATTGCTAGTTCATTCCTTAATCACTCTTATAAGCTTTAATTAAGAGCATAATAGTGGTTTAACCCTTTGATTGAGTCAATTAAGTTTTGATTGAGTGATGAGGTTTAGGGAATAATTTTGGGATACTTTCCTAAGATATTCCTAAACCCCTTTTCTTCCTTAATCCATCCTTAATTAAGGGTTAATTCACTAATTACTAATTAATTTCATATTCTAAAACTTTCCAGAACTCAATTAATCTATCTTGGGTAGATGCTTAGGTGTTCAAGAGCCTAAGTACATTAAAGAAATCAAAACTCAACTCACATGTGTGAGGGCGTTATGAAATTACTTAAGTTAATACCCCTTAGTTTAATTAATCATTAATCACGAGCCAAATGCATTAGGCCCATTGCTTATTAGGTGCATTGATGATTTAAATTCCTTGTGTGATATGTCATCTCATTGGCTCATAATTATTTGATTAACTATGCTAAGGTGGTATAGTAAGGGTAATTAACATTTAATTCATACCTTAACCTAACATATAAAATCATCTAATCATCTAAAAATTAAACTAAAATAACCAACATATGTGGAATGGGTTAGGAACAACAAACTCACCTCATTTCAAATTAAATCAAACTCAAAACAAAATCAAACCTTCTTTAAAAAATAATTTGATTTACTTTAAGCTTTCTTATTTCATAAGATTAATTAGGAATTAATTTCATCACTTTAGTTCTTCCTAACATGCTAAATGTGTATTTCATATGAATTTCATGCATTTATTCTTTACAAAAATCAAAATAAAAGTGAAATATTTTCTTTATGTCAAATTGCATGTTTTGGCTAAAGTAAAAATATGAATGGCTATTATCACTATTAAATCTAAATTATTTTCAAAACATATGAATCAATTACCAATACTAAAAGTGTGTTACTTATATTTATTTATAAGTTGCATGTGAATATAAAATGTGTTTTGTGTTTGTTTCCTTTCTTTCCTCTTGATGGATTTGAATAGATTTGTAAAGTGTATAGTTCTTTTGAAAAGAACATAACACTTGCTAAATATATTCTTATCATTCCATTATAACTTAAGAAGGATCTACATTTATACACATATAAATTGCATAACACAAATATAAATCAACAAACTTTTGCATCTTTCTTTTCCATTCATTTCTTTTGTACATATGCTTGTATTTAAGGAAAGTGGTATATTAGTCTGACAACCTGGTTGTGAGGTTTTAAGTAGCCCTAAGTAGGTCTTGTACCTTACACCTGTTAACATCACTCACTTATGCCTTTCATACATTCATGTGTGCATGTGAAAATTGGATAAGAAACCCTTTTCTACTTAATGAAAATCATGCATAAGCATTCAAATTTTCTTAAGTAACTCACTTAGCATTCATCATAAAGTGTGCTAAACATTTCCATTTGTATGTATAGATATGCTTAGGATTCATTCATATGCATGTTATACATGTTGGGAAAGAAATGAAGTGATGTGTGTTTGTGAATTTAATTCACTTTACTTAATCTTAAAATGCCTCTTTTTTTGAATAGGTTTGTTTAGAGTTCATCTAAACTTAGGATTAATTAAAACACATAATAAAACACTATTAAAAAAACATGAATCCACTTTAGAAATTATTTAAGGTAGGAAAAAGAGAAGTTCTCTTATTTTTCTCTTTAAAACTTAGTAATTAATTGTAGGATTCACTTCAAACCAAAATAAAAAAATCAACCCAAATACTAAACAACTTAAATGAAATCATCTAAGTTGAACATCTTCACACTTAGAAAATCTAACTTAAAGCCATATACCACATAAAACTTAAAGCACACACATTAAATAAGTCACCACTTCTAGCTTTAGGTTAGGTGCATGGTTTGTTTGTTTTTATGATATTTTATTTTAGTCTTGATGTTAGGTGTATAGAATGAATGGTAGGATCTTAGTCTAATCATTATTTTTGGGATTGTGCTTAATACTGTAAATAAAAATATAAATACTTTTTGGGTGTTTATACCCTAAGCATAATCCAATAGGTGGACTTAGTCACCCATGTGTGGGTGTTAAGTCCAATATACATGCTTGGGATTTATGGTTTGTTTAGCTAATCTCATTTTTATAGGTGTTAGTTAGATTTACTTTTCCTTTTCATGTAATTTTTTGCAATTAGGATTTTGGAATGATTGTTATGGGGATTAGATGAGCATTGGTCATTTCATCTTATATACCATGTGAAGCCTTTGGAGCATCCACCTTCCAACCATCCAAAAGAAGGAACCAAAGAAGAAAGAAGAAAAGAAGAAAGAAGAAATAAGAAGCTTGAAGACCCCATAACAATGAATTTCCTTGCTTAATTGTATTAATTCATTTGTAATCAGTTGTATAAGGGTAGAGCTCACTACCCAATTTATTTTTGTTTGGGTGCACCACAAATGACCTTTTATTCTTTACATTAGCTTTATAAATTGATTGATGATTTGTTTAGCTGCATTAAGATGACATCCTTTTAGTTTCTTGCTTGATGTATGGCCTAGATTAGGCTCTTAGGAAAAAATAAATCTTCTACCAAATTAATTCAAAATTAAAATAAAGAACTCATAACCTCACCTAAAGCTTAGTTAAAATCAAGATAAAAGAATTAGCAACCCCTAGATGAGTATTTCTTTTATAACATCATCATAAAAGCATCTTATTTTCACTCTTGATTGGAGGGCTTCCACCTTTCCGAGAAACTTGGCTTGACCTTGAGAGCCATGGTGGAAACACACCTCCTCCCTTCTCCCTAATTTTGGCCAATAATCTTACTTCTCATGCATATGAATCCTATAAGCTGAAGTCAAATGATTGTCCAAAAAAAATAACATGTAATATGTTTTGCATTAGATTTAGGTCATTTCATGCCCTTACATGATCTAGTCTCTTTAGGGAGTGAGTTTAAGGACTTAGTCTCTTTCTAAATAAATAACAACCTAGCTATCTTGCATAAAGCATATGACTTGCCTACATGAATTTAAAATCGTAGGAGGAGTTAGTTGGCCACCCCTGTGGTTGTAAGTCCAATGGGTGGTTTGTCCTCTTGTGGAGGCAAACCAAATACCCATTTTTGCCTTAGATTTAGGTCATCTTTTGGCCCTCGCCAAAGCTCCCTAGATTTAGGTTTTGAGGTTGCTTCTCCTTCTATGGGCCATAAGCATAAATCCTCACCTCTTAGGCATTTCCATAATCTTGTTATGGAATCATAAGCTAAACTTTAATAAAAGTCAACTCAAATGAATAATTCAATTTCAAAAATGTAAAGCCCAACCATAGGATATTTGAGATGTTGCTAGGTTTCCTAGCATCGAGCATCTCCTACTTATCTTCCTTTGGCATAATAACTCTCTTTGATCAATCCCATTTGATCTTCCAAAATAAACTAATTGATTGATAGTCCTACATATTGAAATCTTTGGAGACAATGATCATTTACCTTAATCGAGTATTCTAAGGGATCTTCTTTAGGATGTAATTAACTATGGGGCTTGCCCCAGAAAACTTAATGAACCCGATTTTAAAATAAACCTATTTTACTTTTCCATGTAAAGTGGGGAAGAATCTTGGTACACATGCACATTATCCTGGGAGTCCTTGTTGAGGTGATTAGGTCCATTGTAGGTGGTGACTTCTATCTTCTGAGATAGTACACCTCCCTCAATGTCGCACCACTCAATAAGAACATCTATGATCTATGTGGTGTCAAAATGCATAAAAGAAGAGATGTATATTTCTATCTTCATTTTATCCATAAAGTGAAGATGAAGTATATATTTATTCTTAGAAATCATCATATAAAATTTCACACAGATTTTGGTGACTCTGGGAAGGTTCCTCTCTCTCCATCTTTGGTAAATGATCATTATCTCCAAGTATCGAAAGTGGTTTGTACTTTGGTATGAATCCAAGACTATCTTTTTCATTGGCACTTAGCTTATTTCATCCTTAAGTTGCTAATAACATCTTTAGGTTTTAGGACCTCACCCATGTTGGTCTTAAAACCCCTTTTCCAATGGGTAAAATAAAAATCTAATAGAAGAAAATATTTAAAGACTTCCTCCTTATCATTTCTATGGTAAGGAAATGTTCATTCTAAAATAATAAAGACAAAATAAATCCTTTATATATAAAAAAAATCTTGTTTTTCAAAAAACACTCTTTCAAAAATGCACATAATAAAATATTTTGCACAAAAATTTTCCTCAATCATCTTCATCTAACGATCTTTATGATTGTTATATGTAGATCATCTTTACAAAAATAAAATTCCAAATCACATTTTTCTAAAAGCACAATGAGTTTCTTCACTCAATTCATTTTTTGGTGAAGACGAAACACCTCCATTCAATATACTCACATTTATTGAATGGATGTTTCATTTTCAAACAAAATCAAAACAAATTTTCAAAAGCACATATGAACCTCTCCATTCAATATACCCACACTTATTGAATGGAAGTTTCACTTTCAATCAAAACTAAATTTTCCAAAAGCATATATGAACATCTCCATTCAATATACCCAAATTTATTGAATGAAGATTTCATTTTTAAATAAAATGACATTATTTTGAAATCTCACTTAACATATTCCACATATAATTAGGTTGGCATTTCCTCTTTCAAAAAAGTAATAATCTAACACAAAATATACACCTTTGAAAATTAAAACATAATTGATTTCCATCTTACATACCCAAATGTGTTAAATGGAAATCTCTTTTTAAAAAATCAATAAAAAATAAAATTTCAAAACATATTTGGAACTTCATTCTAGCATACCCCATTTGCTAAAATGAAGTCTCCCTTTTCTAAAGACAAAATTTGAAACGCACTTTTTGGAATTTCATTTAGCATACTCAAATTTGCTAAGTGAAATTTTCCATTTCACAAAAATTTATAAAAAATTTGAACTTCACCTTTAGCATACCAAATTTGCTAAAGTGAAGCCTCCATTTTCAAAATAAAACCAAAACACAAAAATTTTAAACACATCTTTTGGAATTTCATTTAGCATACTCAAGTTTGCTAAGTGAAATTTTCATTTCACAAAATTAAGTGGAACTTCAATTTCTTTTTAGCATACCCTATTTGCTAAAGTGAAGTCTCCACTTTCAATAAAAAATAATAATAAATCAAAACAAAAAAAATAAATTAGGATTCCTTTAGCATATTAAAATTGCTAATGATTCTACTTTTCAAAAACAAATCAAAATAAAAAAGAAACACATTAGGATTTCCTTAGCATACCCAAATTTGCTAAGGATCCTATTTTTCAAAAAAAAAATCAAAATATCCAAAACAAATTTTCTAAGAACTTATATTTTCAAAAAAATTTCAAAAAAAAAAATAAAAATAAAACACACTTGGGTTCTTCACTTAGCATACCTAAATTTGCTAAGTAGGAATTCAATTTTCAAAATAACCAATAATTCACAAGATAAAACAAACAAAGAAAAAAAATATTTTCAAACACCTCACTTAGCATACCCAAATTTGCTAAGTGAGTGAATTCCAAAATATCAAATCAAAAACAAAATCAATTGACCCTTACTTTAACATACTCAAATTTGTTAAATAAAAGGGTCCTTAAATCAAAATCTAATTTCAAACATGAACCTATGAAAGCAACTTTCTAAAAAATATTTGAACACATTTTCAACATACTTAAATTTGTTGAAAGTGGATTTCATATTCAAAATTCCTCTTTCCAATCAAATCTCTAAATCTTCTCTAAATCCATTTGAACCCCACTTAACACTTCCAAGATGTTGGATGTGGGTTCAAATTTTAAATCCAAATTAAGAAGTCAACAAAATAGAAATATGATCCAAGTTTGTTTCCAACATTGCATTCTCATCAGATCAGCTACGCTCGCTTTCTTGATTGGCAAATTCAAGTATGTGTTTACTTTCCCTACGGCATGGACTTGGCCTTGATCAGCCTAATTTCATTACACCCATCTCATCCATTTTGATAGAGGTTTCGAGGGGGCGAGGATTACCTGTGAGGGCACTCCCCCTCACAATTGTTAGCGTGATCACAAGTGGAAACCGTCATTCATTGATTTGCCATTGACTCGATATCCCTCACAAAGAGGAAAGCGGATAGTTTCTACTGCCAAGAGTAGATCACACCGCATGCTCGTGGTTTCCCATGTGCCAGGGGCTAGCACCCACTCATTAGCACCTCAAGGGTAAGGCTCCTCGATCCTAGATTGTCTCCCAGCTTTTGAGGTTGGGTCTTCTTACTCACTCACCCTACCAGACTCGAGGTGGAACAAAAATTACATTTTAAGTACCATACACGCATCACTGGGAGATGGAGGCGCTACACGGGGAGAGAGGTGCCCACTGATTTCCTCTGGTTATATGAACCCATTTCATCCTCTCTCTGAGTCTGACAGAGAGAATGCTAGGAGGATCCTTGCTTCACCTCCACCGCTTCAGCAAACCCCGCTAGCCGAGGATGAGGTTGTATGCGGCCTCGCTCGCCTATGCGGTGAGCTTACAAGCATTCTTAGTCCAGAGCTCAATTTGACTTTAGATCTATCATCCCCCGTAGCGTGGGGAAACATCTATAGTAGGAGAGAGCTAGAGAGGCCCGCACTTTAGTTCTATCACTACCGAGAGTGAGGTTTGGTCGGCAAGCCTCCACACTCATTGATTTTCTCAATCGATGCACTACCCACATCACACATAGTATTCTTCTTATATGACCCATCATAGGAAGAGGGTCCCTATTTTGAGAGAGTCAGTGGTGTCTCCACCACCCCCCATCCACCATGCTCATTTGCAGCATCTCCTTCCATCAAGGCCATGAAGGCCACATTCGGGAGAAGAGGACCCGTTGGTGATCCAATATGGCCAAAGGATCTCATTCCATCTACGCCCACCGTGTGAAGCTCTCGCTTGACCTTCCCGCCAGTGTGCGGAAGGAATGGTGACCCCAAGCATGGTCATCCCTTCACCAACACCACCAAAGGACATAGAGATGGTTGCAGAGTTGCAGGGAGGAGATGATAGCCTTGCACATGATAGACATCCTCCTAGAGTGTCACCCATTTAGAGTCGTGAGTTGGGAGTGCATTTCTTCTAGTGAGTACAATCCTCTGTGATTCTCTCCAGGAGGGAGGTCTGCCTCACATGACATGTGGATCACCACCCAAAGCATTTATGTACAAATCATCTTTAGATGACATAGTAGCACACTATTCATGAAAAGAAGTAGGAGATCCTAGGATATGAGGGATGAGGAGAAGATCGCTTTGATCCCAATGAAGATGATTTTTGGGAGACTCAGGGTGCATGGTAGATACTGTGGGATCCCTCCTCAAAGAGCAAAGATGCTATGGAAGGTGATGAGGTTGTGAAAAGACATACCCACTCACCAACACCTCGACAATTAAAATAAAAAGATGAACAAATTGATAGGATGGTGAGGAAGCTTGAGGACTTGTTAGTAGTAGTCTCAATACTCCAAAAATAAGCCTCAGTAGTTCATCCTACTACAACTGAGATTAGACTGAGGTGCATGTCTTGGACCACCAAGACCTTACCTCCCGTCAAGCAGGGTAGCACTAGCATGTATAGGAAGGTCGTGAAAAGTACCTCTATACAGGAGAAAGATATCAAGTCTATGGTTGAGCAGCAAGTGAAGGAAGCATTGGCTCAAGCCCGGGAGGATCATCAGTTCCAAATGGTAGACCCTACCCGGAGGAATTTGATGCAATCCAATATCCCAAGGGTTTCGTGCCACCTTCCTTCAAGAGTTTTGATGGCAATGGAAACTTAAGGCAGCATATTGCACACTTCAGGTCCAGTTGTTGCAACACTAGTGGTAGCGATGCTTTACTATTCCACCTCTTCATCAAGTAACAGCTTTTTTTGATTGGTAAACTTCCCAATAGTTCTGAAGACATTTTGAGTTGAGCAACTCTTCATCAAGAGATTTGTTGGAGCTCAAAAAAAGGTTACTATATGTGATCTCATTATAACACAACAACACCCAAGTGAGTCCCTTATTGACTATATTCTCAGATGGCATAACCTGAGTATGAAATGTGAACTGTAGCTGTCTGAACAACATGTTATTGAGATTCTTCTAAAGAATATCCATGGCTCAATTGCCTTCATGCTTAAGGGCTTCACCATCAAAACTTTTGAGAAGTTAATCAACAAGGTGACTAGTCTACAAGAAGAGGCCAAACAGTTTCCTTTTCAAGACTTGTTACCCAAAGCAAAGCTGCAGAAGGTCTAAGAGAAGAAGTTGAAAATAGTGAAGTAAGGGGGAAGCAACCTAGAGATCAGAGAGACCATGACCTCGAGCCTTCGCCACCCTCTACCACCACGAGGTAGCACGCCTCACCATAGCCTCCATGACCAGACCTCCTCCATATCATATCATCAGAAGTGGCACACATACCGCCAAGTAGTGCTATGATCCACCTACTCTTTTGATAAAAATTAACAAGCCTTATTTTCATTTAAGGGAGGTAATCAGGAAGATCTTTAAGAGTCTCTTAAAGAAGCCTAATTTTTAGCTACCCAAGCCTAGGAGACTAGAGGAAGTGGGCAAAATCCATGATCCTAACTTTTGCCCCTACAACCGTATGCTAGGTCATGTTTTGGAGGATTGCTTCACATTTAAGGACTTACTTGAAAATAGCTTCAAGACCGATGCTATAGTTATCAATACCTTGTGGAGCAACCATCCGCCCATTAGGATAAGGGGATACTTAAGCAACCATCCAGTTCCATTAGGGTAATCCTTGGGGATACTTGTGATCCTTCCAAAACTAAAGAAAGTTTGGGTATCTCTTTATCTGAAACCTCTAAAAAATTATTCATGAGATCAAGAAACTTTCCTTATAAGTGCCTGAGTCAGCTCAAACCTCCAACATCAAGGAAGGTTTACAAGTTTTTAGTACAAACTTAAGGAAAGGGAGAGCTCAGCAGTAACAAGAATAGTAGCATGTGCTAGCCCGAGATAGCCTAGTAGTGCAACCACTGATCGAGTCCAGCCTCTAGTCTACCGTTGTAGCTACCACATCATTGACTTCCTACTTCAGCTAATTCTCTTCTTCTTCTACTAGTAGAACTCTTGTATCAGCAGATATGGACATCAAATCCCTTACCCCACTTACTTTACTTGACTTCTACTTTGTACCTCCTATCAAATCCAAGAAATTGAACAATAAAGCTAGCTTGAATTACATATGTCACTTATGATGGGTTGTCTACTTCTATTCTTAATGATAACTCTTCAAGTAAAAATAACTATAATAATTCTGATCTTCTTCGATTGAGTTGGACTTTCCTACTCAATACTAGTTCACCTCTTGAGATAGACTTGGAATCATCTGAAAGGGTCCCATAGGAGAAGTTGTAGGTGAGCACAGTGTAGAACCTTCCATTACCCTACCACAAGAGATCACCAAGTCAACCTCAGAGGCAAGGTTCTACCTGCTAGGGCAACACCTCAAGATAAAGTAAAATAAGTCATTGGTGTAGAGGATCGAGAAGCCCCTCCATAGGATGCTCCACCCTTAGATATGCTTGTAGAGAATCAGCCTAAGGTGGACTACAATGTCCTCTCTCATTTAAGAAATTTTCCATCTAAGCTAAGCATATACGATGCCCTTGTCTTATCCAAAGAGATGAGGGAATCATTAATCAAGGCTCTCCTTGATCCTGAGATATGCTTAGCTCTGATCGCTTTTGATGAGGAGGCACATTACACAAAAGAAGCTCAGGGGATCACTTTCATAGATGAAGACCTTCTTCTGGGGGACTTGGACCACAACCGTCCCCTCTACATCACAGTTTATATGGGCAGATTCAGATTTGCCAGAGTTCTCATTGATCTATGTGCTTCAGTGAACATTATGAGTCTAAAGACCCTTGCCTATTTGAGGATCGACATCTCCACACTCCAAGGAGATCGGATGATGTTGAGAGGATTCAATGAACAAGGTAAGTGAGCTTTAGGTTCCATAGTGTTACCTTTGGAGATAGGTGACTAGAAGACTAAAGCCAAGTTTTACATCATTGATTCGAATACTTCATTCACTGCTTTGCTCGGTAGGCCTTGGATACATAAGATAATTATATCCTCCCTCCAGTGCATCAAGTTCGAAAGGATGGGATTGAATACATGTCAATGGAGATGAAAAGCCATTTTCAATTAGAGGTTGAGATTTATGAGGATGCGACCTACTATCTTCCTCAAAACACCTTTCTCATGAACTTGGATAAAATCAAATTCAAAAGAAAAAAATGAAGAAAAAGAAAAGGCAAAAGAAAAAGAAAAAAAATGAAAATCCAAGTGAACAAGAAAGGGGAATTGAAGAAGAAATAGATCCGCATATCACATTCCACCCACAGTTCATTCCATCATATGGACATGTGGGTAGGATGACTCAACCTCCATTAGGCAGAGGTAAAGGAAAGAACAGAGGCAATTCTAGTGGTGGAAGACCCCTTGGTTGGTCATCAGCCAATAGGGTTTTTGTTCTAGTTCATAGGAGTAACCTTACTATTCACATGGACTTAGAATCCAGCTCAGAGGATGAGTCTAATGTGATTAGTATACCAGCCAACCCCTCTTAGTGGGTTCCATTGGAGGTGACTTTCGATCCAGACAGTGATGAAGACTGGGCCTCTAGACAAAGCAAAGTATTCGAATCAGGTTTATGTGACTATTAGGCAACAGTTGGGAACCTTAGCTCTAACCTCACTTTCATCTCAAAAGTTGAAGGTTTAGTAAGGAAGCCCCTAAGTCTTCGGATATGAAGTAAAGAGATTATTTTTGGGATCATCATCCTCAAGTCCTGAAGTTGATGTAGAACTTGAGGAGGATACATTTAAAGAATTAATGGAATTACCATTTAACTTTTACTTGCCTTGTGTTCATAATCTTACACAGAAAGGTTTGGTTCCTCACACATGGTCCAAGCATAGGTCAGAGTACTTTAAAAAGCTATGGAACAATACAGGAAGGGAAGCACAATCAAGAGCAAGATTAAGATTCGACATAGAGGGTCCAGTCGATGACGACAATTACTGCTTAGTTGTTATCAATCATTTGGAGTCTGATAGGTTCTTTTCATACAACACCAACTCTTATGAGAATGTGTGTTTAGAAACCTCAGATGATCCAGATGGTCTCCAAATCAAGGATGCATCTTTAGAATTTGAAGAGGAGATTCAAAAATAGTCAAGCTTAAGGGAATCAACCTTGGGACAGAAGAAAATCCACGCCTGAAGTACATCAGTTCATTGTTGAATGAAGAAGAAACTAATGACTTAGTTAGCTACTGATTGAGGTTAAAGACTACTTTGCAAGGAGTTATGAAGAGATGCCGATTATCTCGACGTAGTCCATAGCTAGCAATAGATCTAGCCAACCCTATCAAGCAAGCTCCTAGATAATGACTAGAAATTGAACAATAGGTCATTTTAAGTCAAGAAATTGAGATGCTATTTCATCGGGAAGAAAAATATCTACCGTTAGCCAATGTCATCCCAATTAAGAAGAAGAATGACCAAAAGCATATGTGCGATTTTAGGACTTAAACAAGGCATGTCCTAAGGATGAGTTCTCTTCCTATACCGAATTAATGGTGGACATCATCTCATGCAGTGTTCTCTTTCATGGATGGGTCATGCTACAAACCAAATCAAGATGTCTCAAGATGAAAGAAACACGCTTCAAACTCAATTGGAATCTTCATTATAGGGTCATGCCTTTCGCCTTAAAATGTGGTGCTACATACCAATGCCATGACTCGATCTTCAATAAACTCATCCATCATCAGTTATGTTGATGATCTTGTAGTCAAGAGCAGAGAAAGGGAAGACCATCTCTTTGACTTGAGAGTAGTTTTCAAAAGATTAAGATAATATAACCTCAAAATGAATCCCCTGAAGTGTACATTCAGAGTAACTTCAAAAAAATTCCTTGGGTTTGTTGTCACACCGGAAATAGATCTAAAAGATCAAAGCTATCTTAGAAATTCCACCTCCTAAGAGTTTAACTCAACGATCCTTCCAAGGATGGCTGACATATCTAAGACGCTTTATTTCCAACCTATTAGGGAGATGCAAGCCATTTTCACTTGTAAAAAAGGATGCCAAGTTCAAGTGGATGACAGTGCCAGCATACCTTGAAGACATCAAGCAAGATTTGGTGAACTCTAGCGCGCCTCTCTATCCACAAGTCACATCCTCTACATTGTTGATGACTCTCTCGATGATCTATTATCCCAAACCAACAATAAGTGAAGAAGAATGCTCTCTACTACCTCACCATCATCTGATTCTTACTGAAGCAAACTATCCACCTATTGAGAAACATTGCCTAGCTTTGATCTTTGCATCTCTGCTACAACTATATGCTTTCATAAGGTGAACTTGATCTCCAGAATCAATCCACTAAAGTACCTCATGACATGACCAATGATTTCAGATGTTTGGCACGATGGTCCATGATTCTCTCGCAATTCGATATCACATTCATACCCTCCGTATGTAAAAGGATAAGCACAAATTTCTTAGCGCCACCACTTCCCTTGATTCTGCTTAGTGATGATCTCCTGGATGAACAAACCATGAAATTAAGAGAGGTTGACAATCATTGATAGGAGATGTACTTTGATGGTACAACTTCTTTTCATAAAGGGGAAGAACCATGATCTACTCTTCCAGAAAAGATAGGGATATAAATAGTTCTCCTAACTCCAGACTGCGATGTGATGAGATTCTCATACTATCTTTCCAACCCCGCACTAACAACGAAGCTGAGTATGAGGCTTTGATTGCCGGTCTATAATTAACCATCATAATTAGTGTCAAGATCATCAACATCTTTGGGGATTCTCAGTTGGTTATCAACCAAATTGTTGGGTCCTACAAAGAATTGGCATTTCTAGAAGATGAGTCCATTCTAATAAGAGTCCAAAATAGACAAGTCTTATCCCATATTGATGTTGAACTCATCGAGAGACTTTCTCTTGAAGGGGAGGTTGCCATTGCTTATAAGGATAAGGAGTTAGACTGGAGGAAATCGTTCATAGACTATTTGAACACTCGCAAACTACCTCAAGAAAAGTCACAAGCCCATCGAAAACAGAGCTCTCTCCTATGCTCTGTTGATGGCCCATCGCCGGTCCTTTGACCAGATGTGGTTATGTTGTTTAGATAAACATGAAGCCCACAACATTGTAACCAAGGTATATTCAGGTCTATGCAGAGTGCATCAATTCAGTCTGAAGATGAAGATGAAGATCGAGACTAGGATACTACTGGCCTTCGATGATTACAAACATCATGGATGTAGCTAAGATATGCCATCAGTGTCAGGTTCATAGTGTGATCCTCACCAATCACCCAATATTCTACACCCTACATTGGCCTCATGACCATTCAGTTGGGGTACTACATTGTGGGTCCAATCGATCCTCCTTCTTCAAGGGTCATCATTCATCTTAGCTACCACCGACTACTTTTCTAAGTGGGCGGAGGCAATCCCACTCAAAGAGGTCACAGCTCAACATGTGCTTCAGTTTTTCAGAAATCATAATGTATATAGGTTTAAGGTGCCTCGATGAATTATATCTGATAATAGTACTACATTCAAAAGCACCAAGATTTCTCCAGAAGACACGGTATAAATTGGAGATACTCCACCATCTACTACCCCAGAGCAAATGGTTTAGCAGAAGCATTCAACAAAACTCTTATCCAAATACTGAAAAAGACTCTTGATGACAATAAGCGATAGTGGAATGAGCAGTTGGTTGAAGTCTTGTGCCCACCACACCATACTAAACTCTAACTCAATCTACCATAGTTTTTCTTAGTGTATGGGTCCAAAGTTGTTCTACCTTTAGAAGTTCAACTCTCATCACTAAAGATAGCATTGGGTAACAAGATCACTACAGAGCAGAATGCAAAGTTGCGATTAGAAGAGCTCGAAGGTTTGGAGGAAAGTTGCCTATGGACGTGCCATAACCTCGAGTTGTACAAGGCCAAAATGATTCAATCTCACAATAAGTTGGTCTACCCTAGGTCTTTTTGAGCAGGAGAACTTGTGTTAGTCCTAAGGAGACCAATTGTTGCCCATCGAAAAATGGGAGGCAAGTTTGAAACCACTTAAGAAGGCCACTAAGTCATAGAGAAGGCCTACCAAGGAGGATCTTACCACCTTATTGATTGTAAAGGGGAACACCCGATGCTTCCAATTAATGGGCTCTATTTGAAGAAATATTACCCATAAAAATTATGTTTGAAAATAATTCTATCAATCAATAAATATTACCTAAGTAAACCCTAGTGGTCACTTGTTTGGAAGATGAGTGCTTTCTTCCAAACTTGACTATTGCAAACTAATGAGAACCTTGTTAAGTATGGTAGATTTCACTGCCCAACTAGTAAGCTACCTCATGTTGACTTTGTTTAAGATGTGAATCCCTGAGCTTTCTTCTTGAACTAATTATCATGATCTAACTAAGTTGAGTATATTTGAGGTTTAGGATAAGTTCCCCAAATGCTCCTTCCTTCTTGACTACATTTGAGTTGATATAAGCCTCTAGTGGCATTTACTCAATAGTCACCCTAGGTCGGATGGCACCTGTCTAGCCAAAGACAGACTATCCCAATAATCAATTCTACTATAGGAGGATGTCAGTCCCTGAGCTTTCTTCGTAGGCTAATTATTGCAAACTGATGGGCACCTTAGGTAAGTTGATGTTCGATATGCTGATAGTGACTCACTCGGTGGATAGACCACTCTTGGCAGATGTGAGTCCCCACACTTTCTCCTTAAGTTGGCCACTGAATACCTATTTAACATATGACTAGCCATGTCATCTTCTCTAGGGTTTTAGATCAAGCTCTTAGCGGCCCCATCCCTTGCGTGCACTCTATTTGGATCACATCCTTTGACCCATTTAGACACTCCCAAGTTACTTTGGAATGAAAGTCCCCTTTCCTAGCCACCTGGTTGGAGAATTTGTTGGGATGCACATTCACATTGGTTTAGTAAATGAGAGTCTAGCCGATATAAGTTCTCAGTTTGATCCCTCACAAACTAACATGGCCCATGTTAAAACAAACTAAACAAAATAAACAAATTAATTTTCTTGTGGATTAGGAATTCAAGCCCCCAAAGGCCCTTTTCCAAGACATCCTATGGCAGCGATAACTCCTATAGGAATTGTTGACTACCTAAGTTAAGATAAATCTGGGTGGTACTCACTAGTCGCCTTAGGTTAGGTTCAATCTATTTTCCAAATAAGTTACCCATATTTCGCTTAGAAGATGTAAGACTATGACATTCTTTTAGCATGATCAAACCAACCCCTAGTAGGTTCAATTTGTTGCCCAAAGCAACCAATCACCTAGTGGTCTTTTTGGAACATATGAGTCCCCGAGCTTTCTTCCCTTAAATTGATCATTGCAAACTAAAAGGCACCTTTGGGATATTTCTCCATCAATCGGTAGTTACCCCTTTGGATCAAGAATCAAATAGGTCTAGGCTAATATAAGCTCTTTCTCAGTGTGATCCATCACAAACCAACGGAATCCATCAAAACAAATTTAAATAAAATTAACCTTTGAATATCTTTGAGCCGATTTAAGTCCCCTAGTGGCATTCACTCAATAGTTAGCCCTAGGTCGGGATTGATCTGTTACCTTACCAACAGATCACCCCAGCAATTTATTATTTCTAGAAGATGTGAGTCCCCGTGCTTTCTTCTTAAGACTTGACATTTGTGAAAGGCATCCCCTTAGTTGGATAGTCCTACTTTGTGGTTGGTTGACTACTCCCTTTGGATTGGTAAGTCTGAGTTAGGTCTAGGCCTCCATGGCCCCTACTCAGTGCAATCCATCACAAATCGATGGGATCCATCATAATCAAAACAAACTAAAAATGAAATTAATCATGACTATCGTTGAGTTGATTTAAGTCCCTATTCACTCAATAGTCGCCTAGGTTGGGTTCAATATTGTTTTGCTCACCCAGAATGGTCTCTACTTTGGAGGATGTAAGTCTAGCTTTCTTCCAGTATGTCTGATATCAAAGGCACTTTGGTTGGCTAGTCCTACTATGTGTTTAGTAGACTACCCCTTTGGATTGGCAAATCTGAGTTAGGTCTATGCCTCCATGGCTCCTACTTAGTGCAGTCCATCGCAAACCAACAGGGTCCATCTCAAAAAAATCCAAATTAAAAAATCTAAAATAAACAAAATAAAATGAAAACAATCAATCGATCCAAATCAAAATATTTTGCCTCTCCTCAGTGAGATGTAAATCTTTCTAGCTCCCTAGTGGATCTAGAATTCTAATCCCTTAGTGGATTTCACAACCTTTCTTCACTTGGTGAATGACTTGAACTAGTCTCCCTAGTGGAGAGTTCACTTGTCTATCCCCGGTGGAGTCAAAATAAACACAATTAAATAAACAAAAAATTGAAATAAATTCAACCCTCTTCCCCAGTGGAACTCAATTAATCAAATCAAGTTTCTCCCCAGTGAGACTCAACTTCAAATCAAACCCCTCATCCCTTTGTGGATGACTTGAACCTACTTCCCTAGTAGAAGGTTCACCTCTATCCCTTAGTGGATTCCTCCATCTCTCTTATGTCTTGGACATGAGTAGAGCCACATTGCACTAAGCTCTTGATTCCTTCTATACCTTGGGTTAGGAGTAGGTCATCTCTGTTAGCTTGTGATCTGTTGTTGATCATTTGATCAACACCAATACATGCGGTGTTCCTTGTCAATCACACCACACCTATTGGGCACCCTTTGTTGACCTCATTTTTAGGATGAGCTCTCGATCCCTCCATCTTAGACATAGGACTTCTCTTAAATATTAAGAGATCCTTAGCCTTAAGAGACATCTAGTGATTAGGTGGACACTCAACCTAACCCTAGAGACTTAAAAAAGTTAGCCATAGGATTAGGTCAAGCCTTAGGGGTGTTAGGAAACTCTTCATGCCCTGTAGCTTGAACCACATTCCTCACTTCCTTCAAATCAACATCAAACCTAAATAAATTTTAGATTAATTGATTTTCTCCAAACTCAAATCAATGCCACATGATTGAAACCCATGATTGAAACCCATGATAAATATGATTGAATTAATGATTGAAATTGCAAGTTCAAAATATTTCCTAAGTCCTTAATTCCTTCTAAGGACTTAGCCTAAATCATCTTCAAATCAATTCAAACTCATGAAATTTTCTCATAACTCATTTATATTTTCATTTATATTCTCATATATAAATAAAATATAAATTCAAATCAATCAAACTAAATCTAAAATTCAAATCCAAATTCACAAATCTTTCTTAAGTCACTTTAATTTTCTCTTAAGGACTTAGCCTAGATCATGTTCAAATTACTTCAAACCCATGAAATTTTCTCATAACCCATTTATATTCTCATTTATATTCACATATATAAATGAACTATAAATTCAAACAACCAAAACTAACTCCAAAAATCAAACCCAAATTCAAGTAAAATCTAACCTAAGTCTTTCAAGTTAAATTCTCGAGCTTAGCCAAATCAACTTCAAATCAAGCCAAACCCTTGATTTTCTTCATGATTCAATCAATCCTTCAATCATGAATCCAAATATAAATACAAACTTCAATCACTTAATCAAAACTCAATTCAAAAATTAAGCCAAAATCCATTTCATGTTCACCCTTTGAACTTGAAATTGTCAAATGAATCAAAACCCATTTGACTTAAAACCACTTGCAAATGGATTTATATTTCAATCATAAGCCCATATGTGAGTTCAATCAAACTCAAATCAAGCTTTGGCCAAGCCATTTGACCCACTTAGGCTCACTTGACCCAAAGTGACCTAAAATACCCTTATGAGCCAAATTCTAACAAACCAAATTGGATTGAACTAAGCTCACCTAAGCCTCTCATCATGATCAACAATCATCATGAGATGATCAATCACTCAAATTGGGTCAAACTAAGTCAAACCTAAGGGTTGACCAAGTCAACACTTAGCCAAAATGAAACCCAACATAGCCAAAATTCATCATAGGCCAAATTGATTGAAACCAATGATCTAAGTTCATTCATGATCAATGTTTGAACTTGACCAAGTAAACATTTGAGCCTAACCTAGCCTAATTGGCAACTTGACCCAAGTTGACCCAACTTGATCTAAAAAGTCAAAATATGTCAAAACTTGATCTAAGCCAAATTGATTGAAACCAATGGGTCAAGTTCATCCCAAATTGATTATTGAACTTGACCAAAGTCTTAATTGGCCAACTAGACCTAACCTAGCCAAATTGACCTTGAACCCATATTGAGCCAAATTCAAACTTAACCAAAATTGATTGGAAACAAAGATATTGATCCCTTTCATATGACCAATCAAACCTAAACCTACCCATGACCGAGCTCAAAATCAAATGGGTCAAATTGGTCAACTTGACCCATTTGACCTAAATGAAATAAATGAACCAAATTCAAACCTAAACAAATTGAATCAAACCAAAGCCACCAAAACATTTCAAATGGTCATATGAACTTGACCCAACCATTGGTTTGACCCAATTTGACCAATTGGTCAACTTGACCCAAGTTGACCCATTTTGACCTAAATGGGTCAACATGAGCCAAATCATATCAAACCAACTCCAAATTCAATGAAACTTGGCCAAACCTATTTTCTCATCGTACCAAAGATGCTCAAATTGAAATCAAGGTCAAATGACCATTTTACCCTAGGCCATAGAACAAATCCATTTGGCCAAATCCTCTCCATAACCACTTGGAACCCTCTTAGTGGATCAAGTGAACACTAGGGAGTGTGGTGCACCCAACCCAATGGGTTTGGGTCAGCCCAACCTAGCCCAATGGATAAACTGACCACATGCCTTGAAATGGAGCACATGGAATCCTCCTTATACTCAATTCATGCACATGGCCACTTCACCATTCCACTCCAGCCAAAACCTATCTCAAGGACACCCTAAATGGCCTAACAAACCCACTCCATGTGGTCAATTGGATCAAAATAGCAAGGCATTGCTCAACCATCTGATTTCCAAAGGGGGAGATATACTCCTAATTCAAAAAAAATTTTCACTCTCCCTCAGTCTATTGAACATAGGAACTCAGAGCAAGCCCTCGCTAGTCCTCCCAAGCTTCCTAGAGAAAGTTTGAAATTCCATTTCTTAATTTTTAGGGATTGAAAATAGGGGAACTCCACCTAAAAGTAAACTTGCTCCACACTCAAAACAAGTGCAATTCCTTTTGCAAGTTTCATCAGTGAGCTCAATCGAACTCACTCAAGCTCTTTCCTAAGTTCCTAAGGCCAGGGAGGAGTCATCTAGACCAAAGCCAAGCTCAAGACAAAGGGGAGTTGATTTTAGCCACCCAATCTCAAGAGCTCAAACTTTCAGCAAAACTTCATCTCAACCAGATGAAGCTTCTCCAAGGGAATCGAGCGCCGATGAGGTATGCCATTAAACCGAGCTTAAGTTCAATGTATGTTGGTCCTTTATAAAGTCGATTTCAATAATATGCTGATCAAGCAGATGTGCTTGATCATGTTAGATGGTGTTGATTTTCTCAAGCTCAATCGAGCTCATCTCAAAGATGGATCTCCATCTTACAGAATGCGTGGATATTTATCTGTCCATCTGTGCATTTTGGATGGACGATCGAGATAAAAACATATAGCATCCCACAATTTACTCCTCTGATCCATGACTATAATCTCAGTCGTCTGATCCTTGATTGGACGACTGCGGAGAAAGAATGTAGTGACATCGCTGATGTGATGCTATGATGTGATGGGTTAAAGAGCCAATCCCATCACTCCATGTGGAAAGCGCATGCCACGTTAGCGGCCCACGTGGCGCCAATGGGATTAAATACTTAATTAGGGTATTTAAATATTCTAATTAATTATGAAAACTTCTAAAATTTATATCTAAGCCTAAAAAAATTAGAAAAATATGAAATAAATTGCATAGGATAGATAATGGACTATAAAATATTTTAAAATTAATTTCAATGGATTTTGAATAGTATGTTTTCTAAATTTGGGTTTTACTGAGAATATTATTTTGTTAATTACCCTTTAATTACTCCACTGATTAATCTCAAACTTTTTGTGCTTAATTAGTGGGATGACTCATGCCTCCCCTAATTTTCTTGTGATTTATTGGTAGCTTAATTAGGAAAATTACTAGTTCATTGCTTAATCACTCCCTTATTGTAATTAAGTTTAATTAAGGGCATAATTAGTTGTTTAACCATATGATTGAGTCAATTAAGTTTTGATTGAGTGAGTATAAGGTTTAGGAATAATTTTGGAATATTTTTCTTGATATATTCCCTAAACCCCTTTTCTTCCTTAATCCATCCTTAATTAAGGGTTAATTAACTAATTATTTTCATAATTAATTTCATAAAATTCTATAACTTTTCAGAACTCAATTAATCTATCTTGGGTAGATGCTTAGGTGTTCAAGAGCCTAAGTACATTAAGGAAATCAAAACTCAACTCACATGTGTGAGGGGGGTTATGAAATTACTTAAGTTAAAACCCTTAGTTTAATTAATCATTAATCATGAGCCAAATGCATTAGGCCCTTTTCTTACTAGGTGCATTGCTGATTTAAATTCCTTGTGTGGTTTTATGTCATCTCATTGGCTAATAATTATTTAATTAACTATACTAAGGTGGTATACATATGTGGTAATTAACATGCTTAATTCATACCTTAACCTAAGTAACATATAAAAAATCCTCTAATCACCTAAAAATTAAACTAAAATAACCAACATATGTGGGAATGGGTTAGGAAAAGCAAACTCACCTCACATTTCTCAAATTAAATCAAACTCAAAACAAAATCAAACCTTCTTGAAAAAATAATTTGATTTACTTTAAGCTTTCTTATTTTATAAGATTGTCTTTAATAATTAATTAGGGTGAATGTGTTCACATGATTTCATCACTTTAGTTCTTTTCTAGCATGCTAAATGTGTATGTCATATGAATTTCATGCATTCATTCTTTTCAAAAATCAAAATGAAAGTGAAATATTTTCTTTATGTCAAATTGCATGTTTTGGCTAAAGTAAAAAATATGAATGGCTATTACCACTATTAAATCCAAATTACTTTCAAAACATATGAATCAATTACCAAAACTAAAAGTGTGTTACTTATAGTTTATTCATAAAGCTTGCATGTGAATATAAGAATGTGTTTTATGTTTGCTTCCTTTCTTTCCTCTTAACATGGATTTGGATAAGATTTGTAAAGTGTATAGTTCTTTTAAAAGAACATAACACTTGCTTAAATCTACTCTTATCCCCTTCCATGTTATATCTTAAGAAGGATCCTCACATTTATACATATAAATTGCATAAGCAAAAAATATAAAATACAAACTTTTTGCATCCTTTCTTTTCCATTCATTTCTTTTGTACATATGCTTGTATTTAAGGAAAGTGGTATATTAGTCTGGATAACCTCGGGATTTTGAGGCTTTAAGTAACCCTAAGTAGGTATTGCACCTTACACCTCATGGTTAACAATGGCATCGTACTCACTTATGACTTTCATACATTTATGTGTGTATGTGAAAATTGGATAAGAAACCCCTTTTCTACTTAATGAAAATCATGCATCATAAGCATTCAAATTTTCTTAAGTAACTCACTTAGCATTCATCATAAAGTATGATAAACATTTCCATTTGTATGTATAGATATGCTTAGGGTTTATTCATATGCATATTATACATGTTGGGAAAGAAATGAAGTGATGTATTTTGTGAATTTAATTCACTTTATTTAATCTTAAAATACCTCTCTATTGAATAGGTTTATTTAGAGTTCATCTAAATTTAGGATTAACTAAAACACATAATAAAACATTCACTAAATAAAACTAAACATGAATCCACTTTAGAAATTACTTAAGGTAGGGAAGGAAAGAGAAGTTCTCTTCTCTTTTCCCTCACTTTAAAACTTAGTAATTAATTATAGGATTCACTTGAACCTAATCAAAATACAAAATAACTAAACAGCTTAAATGAAACCCTTCTCTAAGTTGAATACTCTTCATAGTTAGAAAACTCTAACTTAAAGTCATAGCTAAGCATACCTCACAAACCTCTTAAAGCACACACATTAGACTAAGTCACCACTTCTACTTTTAGGTTAGGACGGTACATGGTTTGATATTTTTTTATTTTATGATATTTTATTTTAGTCTGGATGCTAGGGTGTATGTGTAGAATGAATAGTAGGGTGATCTTAGTCTAATCATTATTTTCTACAGGGATTGTGCTTAAGGGGCGCTGTAATAAATAAAAATATAACTACTTTTGTTGTGCAGGTGCTTACAACCCTAAGAATAATCCAATAGGCCAGGTGGACTTAGTCACCCATGTGTGGGGTGTTAAGTCCAATATACATGCTTGGATTTGTATGGTTTGTTTCGCTAATCTCTATTTTGTATATGTTAGTTAGATTTACTTTTTCTTTTCATGAAATTTTTGTAATTAGGATTTTGGAATGAATATTATAGGGATTAGGATGAGCATTGGTTATAAGATTATGCCTTATGTACCATGTGAAGCCTTTGGAGCATCCACCTTCTAACCATTTAAAAGAAGGAACCAAAGAATAAAGAAGAAAAGAAGAAGAAAGAAGAAAAGAAGAATGAAGAAATAAAGCTTGAAGACCCCCATAATAATAAATTCCTTGCTTAATTGTACTTAATTCATTTGTAATCCGGGTTGTATAAGGGTAGAGCTCAGCTACCCAATTTATTTTTCGGGTTTTTTCAGTGGTGCCCAACCACAAATGGCCTTTTATTCTTTTGTGTTAGCTTTATAAATTGATTGATGATTTATTTAGCTTGTGCATTAAGATGGCATCCTTTTCTTAGTTTCTTTCTTGCTTGATGTATGGCCTGAATGTAGATTAAGATCTTAGGAAAAAATAAATCTTCTACCAAATTTAACAATTCAAAATTAAAATAAAGAACTCATAATCTCACCTAAAGCTTAGGCTAAAAATCAAGATAAAAGAAATAGCAACCCCTTAGCTGGATGAGTATTTCTTTTATAACATCATACATAAAAGCATCTTGTTTTACTCTTGATTGAAGAGTTTCTGCCTTTTCCAAAGAGAAACTTGGCTTGAATTTTGAGAGCCATGGTGGAAACACACCTCCTCCCTTCTCGTTGATTTTGGCCGATAATCTTACTTCTCATGCATTATGCATATGAATCCTATAAGCCTGAGTCAAATGATTGTTCAAAAATAAAATAACATGTAATATATTTTGCATTAGATTTAGGTCATTTTCATGCCCTTACATGATCTAGTATCTTTAGGGAGTGAGTTTAAGGAGTTAGTCTCTTTATAACTAAAAAACAACCTAACTATCTTGCATAAAGCATATGACTTGCCTACATGAATTTAAAATCATAGAATGAGTTATTTGGCGACCACCCCGGGCAGTTGTAAGTCCAAGCAGTCGGGTGGTTTATCCTCTCTTGTGGAGAAAAACCAAATACCATTTTTGTCTTAGATTTAGGTCATGCTTTTGGCCCACGTGAAAGCTCCCTAGATTTAGGTTCTGAGATTATTTTTCCCTTCTATGGCCCATAAGCATACATCCTCACCTCTTAGGCATTTCCATAAACTTGTGTTGTGGAATCATAAGCCCTAAACTTCTAATAAAAAGTCAACTCAAATGAATAATTTAATTTCAAAAATGTAAAGCCCAACCATAGGATAATTTGAGATTCTCACTAGGTTTCCTAGCATCATGAGCATCTCCTACTTATCTTCCTTTAGCTTCGATAATAACTCACTCTCTTTGATCAATCCCATTTGATCTTCCAACAAACTAATCGATTGATAGTCCTAACTATTGAAATCTTTGGAGACAATGATCATTTATCTTAATCGAGAGTATTACTAAGGGATCTCATTCCTTAGATATAATTAACTATGGGAGCTTGCCCCTGCAGGGAACTTAACAAACGATTTAAAATAAACCCTACTTTACTTTTTCATGTTAAGTAGGGGAAGAATCTTTGGTTCACATGCAGACCCATTATCCTTACGAATCCTTATTGAGGTGATTAGGTCAACTGTAGGATGGTGACTTCTATCTTTTGAGATAGTACATCTCTCCTCAATATCGTACCCGATCACCCTCAATAAGAACATCTGTGGATCTACGTGGTACTAAAAATGCATAAAAAGAAGAGATGTATATTTCTATCTTCATTTTTACCCTGCATAGAGTGAATATGGAAGTATATATTTACTTCTTTAGAAATCATCATTATGAAAATTTCACCACAAGTACTTTCAGATATTCTCCTTAGAAGCTCGCTAGATACGAGTGGACCTTGAATTACTAAGAGGAGTTTTCCTTGGAGGGCTCTGTCTTGGGCCTTTCAACTCATCATTAATGCATGATATGGTGCTCATATGCTGACTTGGTTCATCATATAGAAGCACAATTTTTTTTCACCGAGGCTATTAGTGCACATCGAAAGTAGTTCAAGTAATATGTGGGGAACAATCATGGGCTTGGGGGCAACCCTTATTATAACCTCGAAAGATTATTCATGTAAATATTTATAAAATTATTATGATATAAAATCTTTTTGTTGTAACCTTAATTATCATTCTTAACATAAGCAAGTCAAGATTGGGGAGCATTTTAATTACAACATTCAAATGAGATTATAAAGGTCATTTCCTCTATCATCTAATTTTACATTAGATTTGTGAGGAGTAAGAAAATATGAAGAGGGTTTCTACAAATATATAAGATATCATAAGAAACTCTTGAGTGATACTAAAATTCTACATACACTCTTTAACTAGGCTTCTACTCCTTGGGCTAGACTACAATTATGATTCTGAAATGATAATAATGGGTTAAATACATATCAAATTTTCACCTTTGAATTTGGATACACGTGGAAATCACCTCATTCCAATCAAGATATAATCGATCTCAGAGGGATTCAATTTGACCCCTTCCATACAGATTAATGTCATCAAGTAATACTTTGACAAATAGCCTCAGATGGGTCAAAAATTCTTGGCGAATTCGATTTGATCCCTTCCATACAGGTTACTATTATCAAGTAACACTTTGACAACACAACATTGGATGGGTCAAAAATCCATGATGGATTTGATTCAACCCATTTCATTCAGTTTAATGTCATCAAGTAATACTTTGACAAACAACCTTGGATGGGTTAAAAATCCTTGGAGGATTTCTTTCAACATGTTCTATGCAGGTTAACGTCAGTAAGTAATATCGTGACAAATAACTTAGGATAGGTCAAAAAATCTTGATGGATTTCTTTCAACCTCATCCATACAAGTTAATGTCATCAAGTAACACTCTAACGAACAATCTTGGATAGGCCAAGAAATTTTATTAGATTCCTTTCGACCTCTTCCATACATGTTAACATCAATAAGTAACATCATGACAAATAACCTCGGATAGATAAAAAATTCAAGATGGATTTTTTTTAGCATAATTCATATCGAGTAAAAACCACGTCGAACAACCTCAGATGAGTTACAATTATCGATAAAAAATTGGAGCCTTAGCATATGAACTACGGGCCTTGATCAACTCTAAACCTGGTTGGTATGACGAGGATAGTTAACGCATCTTTTGAATGAAAACTAGAGTCGCGCCATATGAACTATGGGCCTTGATCACCTTCAAATCTGGTTGATTCGATAAGGATAGTTGGCCTTTTTGAGAAAAAATTGGAGCCTCACCATATGTACTACGGGCTTTGATCACCTTCAAATCTGGTCGATCCGACAAGGACAGTTAATGTCTCTTTCAAGGAAAAACTAGAGACTCGTCGTATGAACTATGCGCCTTAATCATCTCCAAATCCGGTTGGTCTGAGAGCAGTTGACGCCTCTTTTGAGAGAAAACTGGAGCCTCGCTATATGAACTACAGGCCTTGATCACCTCCAAACTTGATCGGTCCAATGAGGATAGTTGATGCTTCTTTCGAGGGAAGATCAGAGCCTTCATATGAACTACATGTCTTAATCACCAAAGTAAATAATATTCTTTTTAGAATAAAGTCAAAGCCTTTTGACAAAAGAAAAAAAAAATTATCACCCTTAACACTTAAACATCTGCTGGATAAATTCTCATCAAATTCATGAAAAATTAGAGCATATGTAAAAAAACAATGTCCCCACACTTAACTCTAAAGGGGTATTTATAGATCTATAATAGGGGCAAAAAGAAGAGAAATGTTTTACAAGATTTTGAAATATTTTGATAAATTTTGAAATTTCTGCTCCCATATGTATTTTTCCTTTTTAAAAAGTGAAAAAAAAGGAAAGATAATCAATAAAATTAGATGAAATATAAATAAAAAATTTAAAATTTTTGCTTTCGGTGTTAGTAACACACGTCTACGCACGCCGGGGCTTGGGTGCTCGTAGACACACCCACCCTGCCTCCGTCGCGTATTATGCACCGTGCTTGCCCGTGTGCGTGATTGATCACTCACAGTGGTTCACGACTCTGTATTTACGGTCTTGCGACTGTGTACATGACCTCGCACATGGCCATGACCACACCCAGTGTGCCCATATCCTACGTCACCGTGTGTGGCCCAATTTGCATGGTCTCACGTGTCGCTTGCTTTGCCTACACGTGGTCTCATGCACCTGTATGAGTAGCCTCTTGCGCCTGCTCACCTGATGTAGCCTTGCGCCCATTAAAATTTATTCTCTCAAATTTTATATGATGCAAAGGTTAATGAACCCACAAATTTTATTAACAGTGAGAAAGTTATTAGCCTCACAATTTTTATTAAAATTATAATCAATTATTAAAAAATTTTGGTCGACTTGACATATATTTTTGAATGATAGAGATGATATCATCCAAAAATAGGTTGCAATCGATATGTCATTGAAAATTCTTCTAGTTGAAGCACGAATCTTGATGTATGAGTTATTGAACATCACTTAGAATCAAAATCTTAATCTTTCAAACGGTCTTTTGATCATCGTAGATGAAATAAAATAGCTTGATTAGATCAAAAGCAATTCGATTCTCAATCCAGACTAGCTCAGATCAAACACTTAAAATATAATTGAAAACTTTGGGATATCGGTTGTATCCTTAAATAGCTTTTAAATATAGAATTTTTATAGTCAAATCGGCGTCTTGACGAGCTGAATATAACAATCTAACATTATTAATTTTAACTATATTTGAGCATTCAAATACTTAAAATACATGAGATGATCAAAGAGATCATTTTGAGCCATCTAATAGAGAGGTTTGAATTTTGCTTGTATTTATAGAAATTCCACTCCTATAATCTTTAACTAGCCCCTCATTCTTTACATGAGAGGACCTAAGGTGAAGAGGAGTGAGAGCTCTGATACTTGAAGAATTTCAAACCATAATTAAGCCCGCCTGCTATGGCTACCGGTACCGCCGGATCCGGATCACCGGCCAGCCGGTCACGCCGTCGCCGCCACCATCCGGCCATCCTATCACCGCCGGTTGCCACCTCCCGTCGATGTTGGACCATTCGCGTTGCCGCGCCGTCCACCACCGGTTGTCACGCCGACAATTAGAATCATTTGCTAGCGGTCACCATCTCAGCTGTCGCCTGCTGTTGGACCACCAGCATCGCCGATAGTCATTGAATCCGCTGGCATCGGTAACTTCCGCTTCATATCATTGGACCGCCGCCATCGATCCGCTTTGCATTGATGAATCACCGCGCCGCCCATTAGCTAGCTGCACGCCTATCATTGGACCACGCCACCACTGCTGTCATCGCCGATAGTCCGGATCGCCGACCCGCCGCCACATTCTAGCTACCAAGCACCCAACCATTGATCGATTGTTGTCATCGGATCATCAGACTATCACCTCAAGAGATGCCTTTTTCGATGATCTAGTGAAGCTTCTCACAAAACCTACTTTATAAGCTATCATTTTCTAACTTTGGAAACAGGATAATAATTGTAATAAATACAGATACTGTGAAATTATTTCTAACTATGCTAGTCGCCATGATTTTTCCCTTATTGAGTTTTCCACGTAAAAACCCTGACGTCTCTCAAACTCTTTTATTATGTGTGCGGAACTTTCATGTAATGCTAAGATATTGAATTCTTCTACTCTACCGACCCAAATCTTCCTGCACACAATAATTATAATGCATAATTTTTAATATGTACTTTATATTTTAGAAAAATTTACATGCATAATAATTCTTATGTATTTATCTACCTAACACTTAAAATCTAATATTTACTTAAATAATTGTCACTTATATTGAAATATATATATATATATATATATATATATATATATATATATATATATATATATATATATATATATATATATATATTGATAATTAGATAATCATTCAATGTTTTCAAAATATAAAAGCTAAGTATTACAAATTTTTACTTTTTTAATTTTTATATTTATATTTTTTTTTGAAAAGAAGTTAAAATAGATAATGTCAATCTCAATTTTAGATAAAAAAAAAGTTGAGAGAATTTTTGAAAAAGTAATTCATGTCCCTACAAAAAATTTAGCTCCACCCCTATTTTGTATATGATTTGTTGGATGAGAGGTCTAAGTTAATCATGCTCACTTATGAGTTAAACTCGATGAACTAATGAGTCAAATTTAAACTAGTATCATCTAGATCTCTTAGCTCTAGAGGAAACTCATTAAAAATTATAAATATAAAAAATTGACTAAAAATAATTTAAAATTTAAAGTTTAAGTACACATTTTTCAAACTCAATTTTTAATAATATATCTAACCTCCTTGTATTAAATAATTTCTTGCTATTTTTACCTAATTTCTCTCTTTAAAATTATTTTATTATACTAAAATTTTAATCAAAAATTATTTTCTTTCATCCATGACAACTTAGCTAGCATATGAGCAAACTCAATATTATAGAATTAAACTCAAACACAATTAATTAATCAAGTTCAAATAAGAGCATTCTCAAGATGAGATTAGGGTCTATTTAAGATCAAATTATTTTATATATATTTTTATTTTTTATGTTAATATTTAAAATATATTTATTTATTGTATTTTTTACTTTTAAAAATAAATCATATTATTATTTAAAACATTCAAAAACTCCAAGCATTTAAAGGATATTTTAAGTATTTTTTTAAAATAATTACCCTAATGAAATATTTTTTATTTCAAATCAACATATAAAAAAAATAAAAATAAAAGTGATCTCAAATACACCCTATATAAAGCTAACAAAATTTGAGCTAAACTAGAATTATCTGTATACCAAATAGAGTTAGAAACATAAGTGACTCACACGATAAGATTTAACCTGTTTTGAAGTAGTTATTTACCAAAGGAACGAAGATAAAATGAATTCAACACAGTCATAGAAAAAAATAATAAAGAGTTTGATATATTGCATTCAAGCCTCAACATTATTGTGGGGTCCCTCCCTGTAGCATACTTAGTTTGACTTCATTATCTAATAAAAAAAATAAACAAAATAAAAAAAATTATTTTTTTTTTCTTTTCTTCTTTAGTCATCATGGTCGAATGATATTTATATTTTTCAATATAAAACATCTTATTTTTCCCAATGATTTAGTGCAAGGATAGAACCAGTCTTTATTTTGAGGGTGAATAAAAAATAATTTAATTACAAATAATTCAAAAGAGAGATTTGCATTATTTACAAGTGTTTTTAATCTATTTTGTATTGTCTGATAATATTATATAATAGCTTCATTGATAATAAAATCAAATATTTTCTTGATATCATCACCCATTCAACTATACAATCGATGTTTGATAATCTTCATTATAGAAAATACTTTATCTGTTATAATAGTAGCAACTGATAAAGTTAAGTTCAAACTAATAAGCTTGTAAATTAAATGATACACATCATTCTTCTTTGTCTTGATAAGTTGTTCAGTAAGGTTAGCAATATCATTCAAAAATGAGAATTCATCACTATTATGCACATCGATAATATAAATGGAAAGCCGATATTCAAAAGTCGTAAGCTCAATTATAGAAAAATCTCTATGATATATCTTTGCAAGATGAATAAGTTTCATCATATCAAAAAATAGTGAATCACTTGGGTTTAGGCATGCTACACAAAGAAGTAACTCAGTGCTTGTTTTAGTGAAATGATTTTTCAACTCTTGATACTACATATCAAGCACATTATAAAATACTCAACATGGTAATGATCCAAATTTATCATTTCTTCCACTATTCGTATAGATCACCAATGAGCTCTGAAAGTATAATTCATATATGAAATATCAATCTTTAAAATATTACAAAATGAGACATTTCATGTAATAAATATTCTATCTAGTCTCTCTCACCATATGTAACTGTTGCTTGGATATCTATATTAATTTCATTATATTCTCAATATCTTGATCTTTTCTTTAGAAAGATTGTCATAATTCTTTTTGTAATTTCTAAAATATCAATCATTAAATGTATTGTGAATACAAAATTAAAAGACTTCATTATATTGATTAAAACACTAGCTTCAATTGATTAATGATTATATACAATGTCCTCCTTTACTATCTCAAGCTCTTAAAGCACAGATTCATATATTTTCATAACTCTTACTTTATGGGTGTCACCAACTCATTATAAGTTAATTTTTTGATTCTAATCATGTCCACTAATCAAATCTCCTCTTTTGAGATGTAAAATAATTCTTTTATGTTGAATGCTTTTTAAAGCATCGCTTCTCTTTCAAGAATCAATAGTATTTAAAAATTCATGATATGAATACAAAAAGATGCTTCACTTGTCAATGATATTTTATTATAGTCATTAAGTACAATTGAAGTTGATGGACAAAACAATGAACATGAAATGCTTAAAATTATCATTAAGGATAAGTGACTTCAAACCATTAAATTCACCTCGCATGTTGGATACCCCATTATAGCCTTGATCTTGTATCCTATGCAAGTTTAATGAATGCCTAACAAATATGAATTTAGACATATCTTGAGTGTAGTTGCACTTATTGAAGAAATATGTTTAATACCAATAAAATTTTTAATTACATGTTCTTTTTATCAACTAATTATTACATTTGATGAAGTTCCACTATAATAAAAAAAATAAGAATCACTCATATCTTTAAAGATGAAAACTAAAGTTCCACATGTTGCAAGTTGACAAAGTTATTTTTTTTACATTTGGTGAAGTCGATTGTAGTTTAGTACTAGCATTTTCAAATGTTTATATATTCCTTCATTATGATTTACAAAAAAATAAAATAATTCCAAATACTTGGTTAATTGAATTAGAAGATTTATCATGACCATACAATGCTGATAATCCTTATCATAGAATTTAAATGCAATTAAATGATGTTATTAACATGATCTTATCTTTTCTTTTATTTCTCTTATATTTAGTCAAATACATTGTAGGAACACTCTATGGTTGAGGCTTCATTGGATCTTTAATTTCATCTTACTTTGTTATGAGCAGTATTGTGTTCACCAATATTAGTAAAAAAAATTCCGTTTCTTTTCTAATTTTTTAATCATTCACCAACAAATGAATCTTCGCCTCCTTGACTTGTAGTAACATATTCTTGAGGCTTAAATAGATAATAATATAAACAATATACTACATCTTTTTGTGTATTATACTCTAAACTATTTGGATATTCCTCAAAACATTTTATAATAAATATTCATATAACATTACTTATCACTATTTGAGAAAAACTATAACTTTTGAGTTGGTGTGATCCTTTAATTAAACATATTATTCATACTTTATCCCTCTCATTAACATCATAATTATAAATTAGGGGATGAACCCTGGGTCAACTAAAAATTATCAATTGTAATCTCAACTTGTTATTTTAACTTTAAGTAATGATTCATTTATTATATCACTATATCCTAAATATAATAACAGATATAATGCAAACATTAAGAAAAATTTTCAAGGCAGATATACTCAATATTTAACAAAATGCAGATGAAAATATAATGTGAATAAATAAAAAGTAAAGATATATTTTAAAAAATAATGACACACCTTTGACTTTTTCAAAAATAAAATAAAATCAACAACTTTTCAAAAAAGAAGGCAAAACTTCATCCTTTTTTAAAATAAAAATAAATTAACTTTTTTCAAAGAGGACTCTTTCAGCCTAAATGATATAAAATCAATAATTTTTTTAAAAATAAAAGCACACCTTTGGTACTTTTTAAAATAAAGACGTACATTCATCCTTTTGTTTAATAAAAAGTATTCGCATATCTTAAGCAATTGTGAAGAATATTCTGCTAAATGATATTTATAAATATTCTAACCCTCACAGATCACTTAATATAAAACATATAATTAGTAATTAAATACTCATCAAATTTTCATCAAACCTTACTCTTGCAATCAACATACTCGTAATTAACATTATGGGATATAGGTCATGAAATTGCATAGGGGAATAATATTATTTCATATATGAATAATTATAATTTTAGTATTTGAAAAATATTCCACAAATGTAGGATATATGTACAATCTATCAAGATTGGTATTTCACTTATCATTTTAAGGCTAAGTCTAATATACAACTGATAAAATTCGTTAATATAAAAATATGAGAGGACATTCTATTTTATTATCTTTTATCCTAATCAAACTTATACATGAGAGAAAGATTATTAAGATAGCATGAACTTTAAAAATGTTTTGATAAAAAATAAAATAAGATTTGAGATCATAATATTCTAGTAATAACCCTTCCCAATTAGAGTAAGCCTTTTTTTAATACCATGCATAATAGATATATTTTTGACCTAGCATTTTGGATTAATATAAAAAATCATTTTTGTGCAATCAAGAATTAATATAAAAGTTCATTTCTTTCATAGAGTTCATAAGCAACTAAAGATAACTAATTTCATATTATCTTAAGGATAGGGGCATCAATTTAGTTAATTGCCTACCCCTTTCTAAAATGAATATGGGTCCACCCCTGATTTTGAGTCTTCGTTTGAGCTCAGGTTAAAATAAGCCTATTAGACTGCATTGGGTATAGCTTAAATCATTGATTGAAAGTGATCCACATTGATTCTTTTGAGAAATATAGTAGCTGAAATGTGTTATACCAATAATTTATCATATCAAATACTAGTCAACTTCAAGTCTACTTTAGCAACACTTATCACTCATCCATACACTCACTGAGCCACTCACTAAGTCATCATAGAGTTTATTAAAACCACTCGTTACATTTTATAGATTTTAAAATTCACCCACATACTCAATGAATCACTCGAGCCATAGATTGAGTCGCCCAAGAATTTTCTTAGTCAATCTTGCATTTGTGATTGAGCTTTCATCACCAACTCTCACTCTCATTGAAACCCTAATGAACTGAGATCACTAAACAATTTGTTGATCATTTCAAATGAGTACAACTAGAGAAAAATTATTGTGGGCTATTTTTAGTTATGACACGAAGAACAACATGAATAATTGGAGGAAAGAAATATAATAATTAAAAAAAAATTAAAAATGAGAAGTTGGGGGGAAGACAAATACAAAAATAAAGTTTGACTAAATCTCTATTGTGGAGGCAAAAGCAGAAAACAAAGTGCTGGTATGCTCCATTAACCAGATGGCCCATTTATTTAGAAGGTAAATGGGCCAAATGCTCCTTCATCACAACGACCCACACAAACCTGGACAATTCTAAAAATATTTATTTATTTTTATATTTATGTACATACCATATAATTCTTATATACTTGATATGAAAATTTCTCCAAAGTAAGCCGCGAATCTTGATGCCAAGCAAGTTAATCAGAAATTGGCCGGGTGATCAAGCACTTAAAATATTATTAGAAACTTTGAGACATCTAAATTCCTAAAAGCTCTCAAATATAGAGTGTTATAGTCAAATCGAGTCGGGTTCCAACAAGCTAAAGATCTTATAATTTTGACTTCATTTGAGCATTCAAATACACAAAATACATCATATGATGAGGGAATCATCATGAACCGTCCATTGGAGGAGTTGGTTGCATGTATTCTGAGCGTCCTTCTCCAATCTATAAATAGCCCTCATTCCTCATAGGAGGAGTGAAGGAGAGGAGGCAAGAGAAAGGAGAGCTCAAGATCCTCCAAGCACAATCGTCCGCCACTCAACCTCAGCAACCGCCTATCGCCGCCACCGCCACCATCATCGTGACCATTGTTGCGGTCATCATCACCGACCACTATCGTCGGTCATCGGCGTCAACATCGCCATCGACATCATTGTCAACATCGCGTCAACCGCCATTCATCATCATCAACATTATCTCAACATTGTTACATTACTAGCTGTCCATTTTCATATACAATTTATAATCTCTTGTCGGAAGATCGTGTACTCAAATGATACATAGTGGAAGCTTTTCTTGGTCAGGCCCCGTGGTTTTCCTCTTTTGAGGTTTTCCGTAAAATTTTGAGTTTTATTGTTCGCTCTTTAAATACCTGTGCTTTGGACTCCCAAAGAAGCTAAACTTTTACTCTACCGCAACTAGTTTTTCTAGCATGCAACAGTTTGGCACAGTCTGTGGGATACTGATTCCCATTATATCATCTTGTATGGCGACCAAGTTCCCCAACAAGATCAAAATCACCATCGAGATGTAGCATTTCAAGCTTTTAAGGAGCGCAAGAGAAGAATGAAGATTCATCAAACTTTGTTCCTACAGATTTTGTCAGAAACTGGGGGCAAATCTTAATCTCAAAAGATTATCCAAATCGATATTCTGGATATCTAGTTGATTATCAGTTCGAGAAGCAAGTTAATAATACTAATGAGAAAGGCCAAGGTTAAGGAGAAACTTTGGCTATAACCGAGGATGTTTTAATTGACCAATTCCATACGGTTAATGTCATCGAAAGCTCGACAAACAACCTAGGATAGGTCAAAAGGTCCTTGGTGGACTTCCTACGACCTCTTCCATACATGTTAACATCATCGAGGAAAGACTCTGACAAACAACTTAGGATAGGTCAAAAGGTCCTTGGTGGACTTCCTACGACCTCTTCCATACAGGTTAACGTCATCGAGGAAAGACTCTGACAAACAACCTAGGATAGGTCAAAAGGTCCTTAGTGGACTTCCTACGACCCCTTCCACACAGGTTAATGTCATCGAGCAAAGACTCTGACAAACAACCTAGGATAAGTCAAAAGGTCCTTGGTGGACTTCCTACAACCTCTTCCGCACAGGTTAACGTCATCAAGCAAAGACTCTGACAAACAACCTAGGATGGGTTAAAAGGTACTTGGTGGACTTCCTACGGCATCTTCCACACAGGTTAATGTCATCGGGTAACATCCTGACAAACAACCTCAGATAGGTCAAAAATCTTCAGTGGATTCAATTCAACCTCTTCCATACAGGTTAACGTCATCGAGCAAACACTCTGACAAACAACATAGGATAGGTCAAAAGGTCCTTGGTGGACATTCCACGGCCTCTTCCATACAGGTTAACGTCATTGGGTAACATCCTGACAAACAACCTCGGATAGGTCAAAAATCCTCAGCGGATTCAATTTAACCTCTTCCATACAGGTTAACGTCATCGAGCAAAGACTCTGACAAACAACCTAGGATAGGTCAAAAGGTCCTTGGTGGACTTCCTATGACCCTTCCACAGGTTAACATCTGTAACACGGCAAACAACCTCGGATGGGTCAAAATCCTGCGGATTCAATTCAACCTCTTCCACAGGTTAATCGCCATAACACTCAACAACTCGGATGGGTCAAAATCTCGGATTCAATTCTCCACATTAACGTCATCGGGTACTCGACAAAATAACCTCGGATCGATCAAAATCCTCGGTGATTCAATTGACTCTTCCATTCTTAATGTCATCGATAACACTCGACAAACAACCTCGGATGGGTCAAAATTCTCAATGTAACCTCTTACAGGTTATCATCAAGTCACTCGTCAAACAACCTCGGATAGGTCAAAGAAAAGCGTCGACCATGGCATCTCGCCGGTCACCACCGCCGTGCTGATCATCCCGACTACGATCGCCGCCTCGCACCGACTATCGTCATTGCCTGTCGCCCCCCGCCATAGCCAACCAGCATGGCTCACCGCCATACCATCGCTAGCCATCAGGCAATCTTATTCGTCACCACCATTCGCCGGTCATCGCCATTACCCGCGTCATCCGCTGGCCATTCGCGCTATCTATTACTGCCGTCACTGGTTGCCCTTCGCAACCCGTTCGCCAACCAGTGTAGCCGTCACGCCACCGACTACTGGTCGCCGTCGCTGCCGTGCGCCGGTAATCTCGGTCACCACCATCGTCGGTTATCCACCGGCCACCTCTGCGCCATCATTGAGCATTGCCATCCCCTCGGTTATCATCTCTTGATCACCTCCAATCCGGTCGGTCGAGGTTAGTTAACACCTCTTTCGAGGGGAGCCCCGTATGAACTACGGTCTTGATCGCCTCCGTCCGGTGTCCGATGAGGTTAGTTAACACCTCTTTCGAGAGAAAACGGAGCCTTGCTGTGAATATGGGTCTTGATCGCTTTAACCCGGTGTGAGGTCTTAACACCTCTTTCAAGGAAAAACTGGAGCCTTGCCATATGAACTACGGGTCTTGATCACCTCCGATCCCGATCGGTCCGACGAGGTTAGTTAACACCTCATTCAAGGAAAAATTGGAGCCTTGCCGTATGAATTATGAACCTTGATCGCCTCCGATCCCGGTCGGTCCAACGAGGTTAGTTAACACCTCTTTCAAGGAAAAATTGGAACCTTACCGTATGAACTACGGGTCTTGATCGCCTCATCCCTGGGGAGTTAGTTAACACCTCTTTCGAGGGAAAATTGGAGCCTTCGTATGAACTACTGGATTGCCTCGGATCTTCTCTTAGAAGAAGAGAAGGTGCCTTCTCCCTTGCTGAGGCTTTATAGCCTTTTAGGAGCAAGGGTAAAATATCCAAACCACCCAAAATCACCCAAAACCTTTCAAAACCGCTCAAAACGGGCCAAACAGTGAAACGGCGGCCGGCGTTTTCACGGAGCCGCGCGGGCCCCGTGGCGCCGTGAGCCAGCGCATCGCGTCGCGTACCTCAGCGTGTATGCGGCGGTCCTGCATTACGGCCCGTCCATTATTCCGACCCGATCGTCCGCCGTTCTCGGACCCTCCCGCCAATTCCGCGACCGGCCACCAGCGTTAGATCCGTTGACTCCACCACCGTTCGACCCCATTGCGCCTCCCCATCGACACATTCTGGCCGCTCAGCCACCATAGCGACCAGCGTTCCTTCTGCGTTCCAGCGATGCCTCGCGAATGTTTTTTGACCCATTGTCATGAAACAAACTCGTCGCCTTTTCTGTTTCATCTATTCGACCACGAAGGCCAGAAGACCTTTCTTCACTCTATTATCCCACTTGATTTCTTGCGGCCGTTGTAATCCAACCCAAACCTTGTGCTCAGGCAGAATGTCGTGATGGGTAACGCTGAAATTTTGCTCGCACATACACATATTTGTGGTTGTGCATCAGTAGTCATAATCTTGTGCTTACATGAAGATCACTTCTCAAAATATGTGGTTAATGGACTTACAGTTTGTTGAAGAATTTACTATTTTAAAGTACTTGGCACATATATTTTTTGATAATTGAGATAATAATATCATCCAAAATAGGGGCAATATGACTCAAAATTCCTCAGTAAGCATGAATCTTGATGCCGAAAGCAATCATAAATTAAACCGGTCGAGATCAAGCACTTAAAATATCATTGGAAACTTTGAGACATCGCTTAAATTTTAAAAGCTCTCAAATATGGAGTGTTTATAGTCAAATCGGCGTCGATGGAGGTTCCAACAAGACAAAGATCTTACAATTGACTTCATTTGAGGATTCAAATACTAAAATACATATGATCGAGGGAATCATCATGAGCCGTCCGATTGGGAGTGGTTCGATTTTGCATGTATTTACGGAGATATCACTCCTCCACTCTCTCATTGCTCATATGAGGGAGGCCAAGAGAGAGGAGAGAGCTCTAAAGATCCTCCAAGCACAATCGTCGCCACTGACGTTAGTCACCGGCCGGCCGCCGCCGATCCTTTCGCGCCTCTCTCTCCTCATGAGGACTTCTACCGGTGATTGTTCCCGCATTCGCTGATTATTCCTTTCATTGCCGATATTCCTTGCATTTCCAGGTGATTGCTCGCATTCAACATCATTTCTACTACTTCTGAACAACGATCGTTGTCACATGTTGTTTCTTTCTCATATACAATTCGTAATCTCATGCTCGGAAGATCTTATACTCAAAGATACATAGTGGAAGCTTTTCTTGGCTAGCATATGGTTTTCCTCTTTTGAGATTTTCCACATAAAATTCTGAGTTTTATTATTTCTTTATACCATGTGTGTCTTTCACAAGCTAAGTGAAAACTTTACTCTACCGCATGGCGTTTTCTAGCGCAACATATATTTTTTGATGATTGAGATAATATCATCCAAAATAGGGGACAACCGATATGACCGAAAATTTCTAATAAGCACGAATCTTGATGTCGAAAGCAAAATTGTCAGTGGCGGTGAGATCAAGCACTTAAAATATCATTAGAAACTTTAAGACATCAGTTAAATTTCTAAAGCTCTCAAATATAAAGTGTTTATAGTTAAATCAAGCGTCGAAGAGGTTCCAACAAGCCAAAGATCTTTTGACTTCATTTGAGCATTCAAATACACAAAATACATCATGATCGAGGGAATCATCATGAGCCATCCGATTGGAGAGTGGTTCGATTTGCATGTATTTGAGAGATCACCAATCTATAAATAGCCCTCATTCCTCATATGAGGAGGCCAATGAAGAAGGAGAAGGAGGAAAGTAAGAGAGAGGAGAGAGCTCAAAGATCCTCCAAGCACAATCGCCACTCGTGTCGTCGCCCGCAGCCGTATCACATCCGATCCTCCCGTCGACCATTGTTGCGGTTATCATGACTATCGTCGGTCGCCATCGTCAATATTATCGCGTCGTCATCATCGTCACATCATTACTTGGCATTTGCCCACATTTCATATACAATTCTATAATCCCAGTATCGGAAGATCATGTACTCAAAAGATACATAGTGGAAGTTTTTATCGGCTAAAGCCCCGTATTTTTTCCTCTTTGAGATTTTTCACATAAAATTGAGTTTTATTGTTCTTTTAAATACTGTGGCGCTTTGGACTCCCAAAGAAGCTAAGTAAACTTTTACTCTACCTCAACTGGCAATAATACTTACATATTTAACACCTAAAATTTAATATTTATATTCATAACACTTACATCTTTAACATTATATAAAAAATACAATTATTTTTTACCTTTTTAAATGTGAATACATCTTTTCATGCATAAATAAGATATTAGATATATAAATACATAAGAATTGTGTGATAAGTAGGTAAATCTTCTTTATTTTTACTTTCTTTTATGAACCCATCCTAAATATTTTTTCTTAATTGAAAATGATGTATAAAATTAAGGGAGATTTACATGCATAAGATAATTCTTATGTATTTACATACCTAACATCTAAATTTCAATATTTATATATACAACACCTAATTTTTTTAATATTATATTAAAATTATTATCGTTATCAATTTTTTTTAGTAAAATATAAATTTTCATGTATTCAAAATATTATATATTTAAATATTAAATTTTTATTAGATATGTAAATATATATGAAATTTATTAAAATTTTCTTAAAATTAAATATAGATAACTTATAAGTCAAGCTCTTTTTGAAGATAAAGAATGTGGACCTATCCTTATTTATTTATTTATTCATCTAAAACAGACAAATAAGAACTCTTCCAGCCTTATCTGACAACACATAATCCCACATGAGATTGATCATTCAAAGAATTCTTCAACCCTTCGTTCAGTCTCGTAAGTCCTTCCCTTTTGTGCGTTGATGGTTTTATGTCTATTAGAAACAGCCTGCAAAGTTCGTTTACTTGAGACAAACTGCATACTCTTCTTTGTTTCATGTCAGACATTGCCATTTTCCTCTCCCATACTGGAGCAATAAGCCATTTCAATGCCTCTCGTAATTTTAAGGGAAACAATGAAGAGTAAAGTCGGTGAAGTCTTGGTATCTACTTTGTCCTCCAAGAATGTTACTTTCTTTTTTATATTTTACAAGATCGTGGGAGGATTCACCAAATACCCTACAAAGAGAGAGAGAGAGAGAGAGGCAAAAATATTATTGCAAAATGATTGTTTAGTTTGAATTTATCTTTTATTTGTAGACGAATTTTATTTAAGAAGCGTCAAAATTTTGGGAAGCATCAGTTATTACTTTTATAATATCTTCTCTCACTTTGATGAAAAATGAAAAGAAGAATGTAATGGGTCGTTATTGTGGCTAGCGAGTAAGTTTGTTTTTCTCGAGAAAGATAAAAATAATCTAAAACAAAAAAAGAGATCATTTTGACCTGATTTCCCCTCACTGAAACAAGTGCGACTAGATGAGCACAAATATCACCCATTGGCACATGGTGTTGTATGCCCTAAGCATCAATACAATAAATGGATTTAAGGTTACCCAATTTCAAGGTGATCTCCTTCTTAATCAAAAATAAGCCTAACTGACAAGCCAACATTGGCTTAAATATCATACATAACACAAATAAATCTTACTCTTAATAAAAATTTTCAAGTTTAAACTAATACAATAATAGATCAATGAAGTTGAAAAATATGAATATAGTAGAAGAACATCAGCTTGAGTGTGGTTGTGTCAAGGGATGGCAATCATGATCCATATCATGGAAGTTTTTTTGTGAGTTGTGCAAAACTCTTGGCCAATTACATGAGTTATGAAACCTCAATGATAGTCCATAAAAAATTTCTTTCTCTGTGATTTTGTTATATGATTGTAACCATCATGAATTTTTTTATGAAGTATTTAGTGATTGTTACTCATTTAATTCTATATGTTAAAATCTTCACGTTAGTGAAGTTTATTTTAAATATTTAAGAATTAAAAATTGTATATATAAATATAATTAATGATTTGATTTGGGGTTGAAAATGTAGGTTATAATTAGTGAACCTTCCTTTAAACAATAGATTTGTAATTTATAAGTATTTTAATGACACTATGATTATATTGAAGTTTAAACACTAGTAAGTTTAAGTGCATGATTAAGGAATAATCTTATATAAATAATGTGCAAAGCAATAAAAATAATAAGTTTTGTTATTTTAAATTTAAAATGGGAGTCTCATAATAAGAAAATCCTAAAACCAGACTATGAAAAAAAAAGCCTATAGAATCAAGAGATTATACTGGTGCTGATATAATTAAGAATAAAAAGAATTTGATGTAGATTTACATAAGTAAAGAGGGCTTTTTAAGTAATTTTATCCTCCTTTCTTCATATTCGAATCTTCATTTTATTTTATATTTTACTTAATTCTTGATATTTTCTTTGACTTAATTTTCTTGTTTTGTATGTTTTTTCTCCCTGATTAAATTCACTAATGACGCTTCCAAGAGTGAAGAAAGGTTACAAAGACAAAATGTAAGAAAATTCCTCTTGGATGACAAGAGAGATGTAATATATTTTGTAATTATTTCCCTAATTCTCAAGTAAAATTGGATTTTAAATTAACTTGAGTGAAAATTTCTATATTTGTACTCTAAGATACATGAGATAAATGATAAAAAAAGGCTAATGTCTTTGTCTTTAAAATTTTGTTAACTAATTTAGATGAATCCTTACTATAGTTGGGATAATTCTAATACTGGCATTCGCTCTCCTTTACTAAAGAGGATAACATAATCATTTAAGGGAGAGACTATCATGACATAAATTCTAGCTCTCCTTGAATTCCTCTTAGATTTGTTGTAACCCCACTTGTAGGCTCTTTAAAGCTTTATATATTTCATACACCCAATTCAAACTTTTGTTTTGACATTAGTTTGCTTGTTAGGGTTAGACTTTTAGTGTGATTTGTAGCTTGAGTATGGGCATCATAAAGATAGCCAAACTACTCATGCATAATATTGGCTTATTTATTTCATCTTTCTAGTGGGTTAACTAAACACACAAGTTTTATTACTATATTATAGCTCTCTATTTTAACTTCATTTACTACTAAAAAGTAGTATTAGTCATAATGCATATAATTCTCATTATTAGCTTATAAATAATGTAGTCAACTTAGATAATATCATAGCTAGTCTTACTAATGGTATGGCCAACCTATGGAATATATTTAATTTTTCTAACAATTCTAACACTTATAATGGTCAGTCTTGGCTTTGGAGTTGATTGAAGAACTATATTAGTCAATTTTGATTAAAGTTATATACTTGCATTTTATTGTAGCTAATTAGTGAAGCTTAGTCAAATTAATTTGATGTCATATTCTTCTTATAGTTCATTGTATCCATTAAATTTATGTGAGAGGACTATTGTAATAATTTTTCATCTTTGAGTAGTCATGATAAACATCTTTTAGTTCAATATGTATTAATTTGACTTGATATTTTTGAACATTTACTCTTTTTTAGAGTGTTAAATTGTAGTAATAATAGAAATAATTCCTTTGTGTTTTACATTTAAGCTTTATATAACAGGTGCATCATTCATTTGCTCATCAACAACATAGTGTACATTTTTTTTAAAAACACTTAAGAAATTTAACATTTATTATAGAATCGGCTTTAGCGTCATATTTTCTCCTTTGAATTTATCCTTTTTATAAATGTACCCACACCATGTCCCCATATTAGAAGGAATAGTAGAACTTAATTATCATGTTAGCCTTTAGTCTTTCTCTTGTGTACTCTTCTTGTCTTTTGGAGATCTTGCTTTCATGTATTGAGAATTTAGCATTAAGGAGAACTATTTTATGAGAATTTTATAATATTATATGCTTTGCTAAGTCTAAAATAATTAGCTTTAGTTTACTTAGATGTTCTTTCAATTTTGATGGCTTTAGCTTGAGGTGTTTTCTCTAAAATAATATTTTAAGGACATATATCCATTGACAAGTTTGAATTTCTTATTACGATCCACTCTTACAGCTTATAAATAAAGTGTTTGCCATGATACTCTAGTGTTATATGATTGAAATGAATGGATTTTTAGTGAACATTATTCTTAATCCTAATGTTGTGTAAATCATCTAAAGATGAACATTAGGGATGCCATTGATTCTTAGACCATTCATAGCTTTAGACTCATGGTTATAAATTCCCGATCATATGATCTCAATGTTATTGAAATTCTATGCTTTTTTTAATTAAATATGAAACTTACAAATATCTAAAGCATTGATTTCATAGTGTTGTTAAATAATTATTTATATTAGGTGTTTCTTAAAAATTTAGTCGAGTAGGTAATTGAGTGAAATACAAAAAACATAAGTACATATTAATTACAACCATGTAGATCAAGCTTTCTTAATCAATAATTTAATCATATATAACTCTATAGGAAAATAATATGAAAATAAATAAGATAATTAAGCTTTTAAATTAAAAAAATTATATATATATATATATATATATATATATATATATATATATATATATATATATATATATATATATATATATATATATATATATATATATATATATATATATATATATATATATATATATATATATATATATATATATATATATATTCAATTGAATGGATTCATGACTATCTTGATTACATGATGATTAAACCCAAAGGATTAAGGGAAAAATGGTGATTGCAGTTCTCCATAACTCTTAAAAATGCAATATTGAGATAAGGTAAATGAAGAAGAAGAATATTTAAGACAAGGAGGAATCCTATTTTAGTTCTTAATACCCTTATACTATAAAATAAGAATACTTATAACCTTATAAGGATTGTTAAGGCACATTAACTATCTCTTAAACAATTTAATACCCATTATATGCTAACAAATACTATGCTCTTAAAAAATATATCAAATCAATCTAATGACTCACTATATTTATTAACCTTAACATTATGTACTCCTTCAAAATCAACTATGACCACATGGTCGAATCACACAACAAAAAAGAATTCAAGTGAGAAAGCCATGGCGTATCTTTAGATTAAGAAAAAAATGAGCATAATAGATAATTGTTGACCTCACTTTGGAGTGAGGATTGACTCATCCTTCCTTAGACTTAGAAGTCTTCTAAGCACTAGGATTTCTCTAGTCATAGAACACTTATAATGATTAAGGGAACACTAAACCCAAGCATAGAGACTTAGGAAGGTATGTCATAAGCTTACGCTATACCTTAGGACTAAGGGGACCTTCCTATCCTATGGCCTAGACTAAGATCCATGCCTATCCACACATGCAAATCCAACCTCTAATTAATCAAATCAAGCCCAATTGAATCTCATTTCATATCCAAGCTCTAAGCCAAAATGATTTAAACACAAACACATATTAACCCCATGATCCAATCATATGGACTCAACCCAAAGCTCATTCAATTAAACCAAACCCAATTGAATTTCACAAAAGCACTCCAACCATTCAATACATCATTTCAAACCCTTCCAATACCTATAATCAAGAAAATCCAACCAAATCAATGTAAACAACCTAAACTAGCCCATTTGACCTAAAGGGTCTACTTAAGCTAAAATCTAATTAAATCCAAATCAATTGCAATCAAAGCCATCAATCAATCCTAAATCAATTACCAAACTCAATTATACCCAATTCAATCTAATCCAACTCAAATTTACCCATTTGGTTCACTTGACTCAACAAAACCCATTTGATCCAAACTCCAATCCAACCCAAATTGGATTGAATCAACCCAGTCAATACCTTCTAAAATGATTATTAATCACCCTTGATTGTCTATTTGCAATCAATTGGGTCAACCCAAGCTAATTTGATCACTTGACCCAAGTTGACCCAAATAGCCCATATGAACCAAATTGAATCAACCTTCACTCCAATTCAAATTAATTGAAACTAATGATTCCTACCAACCATAAATTGATCTTTGAACATAAATCATCAATCTTAAAGCCAACCTCTTGACCCAAGTTGACCCAATTTGACCTAAAAGGTCAAATGGTCAAATAAAATCCTAAACCAAATTGATTGAAAATAATGACTCAAATCTATCACTAATTGATTGTTGAATATGATCCAATCATCAATTGAACCCAATTTGATCAAACCAACCTAATTGATCAATTTAGCCCAAATTGACCTAAAGGGTCAAATTGGTCTAAATCATTCCCAAATTCAAATTGAATCAAATCAACACTTGCAATCATTCTCAAATCATCAACTGAACCTAAACCAACTCCTCACCCAAAAAATTTGGCCAATTTGACAAATTGGTCAACTTAACCATTTGACCCATATGAACCCATATGAGTCAAATCCAAATCCACTTAAAATTAAACCAATTAATTGAACCAAAACATTCTAAATCATTATTTGAACACATTTAGACCCTTGGTTTGACCCAATTTGACCAATTGGTCAACTTAACCCAAATGAACCCAATTTGACCTACATGGGTCAAATTGAGTCAAACCCATTCAAACTAAGCCCAAACCCAAACTTGGCATGATCCATCATTAGATCACAATGGGTCAACCTAAATCATTACCAACCCATATTGGCCTAAATTAAGCCAAAGATCATTAGGTAAACCACTCTAAATGGGACAAAATCTCCATTTGGATGGTCAAACCTACTCTCCTACCCTTGGTAGCCACCCTAAAGCTCATTTTAGACACTTGGACCATTGGCAAACCTAACCCAAAGATGGTTGGGTCAGCCATGGCTCAAGTGGAGGTGACCTAACCCAAGCCACCTCATTGAAACACTTGGAGGAGAGGGAACACACATGGCTAGCTCACTCCCTTCCTCCAGCCACTCAAGAGCATCCACCTCAGCACCTCACTTCCATCTCCACCGCTTGCGTTGGTCGGACGCTTGCCAAAAGCCCAATGATCATAACCATTGGATCAATCGGGGAGGAGGGTATACTCCTCCCCATCAAATTCAAATGATAGACAGAGCTTTAGTGAGTCAAGATGAGCATCCTCAAAGCTTTTCTAACCTCCCTTGAGCTTCCCATCACTGACGAGACTGAACCTGAATGAAACAGAGCCCCCTCTCAGTCCAACCTCACATAAACTCCATCAAATCCAAATAAACTTCTCCCATACCTTCCCCAATCAATTCTAGCACCGGAGACCACTTCCAGACCAATTTCAGCGAGCTTAGCAATGACGTTTCGTCCACAAAGCCACCAACGGGGAGGCAACTCACAAGCTTCTCAACAGGGCTTTGTCTCTTCAAGATGAAGCTACCTCAGTTGGACTGCTGATCTTGGCTCCGACGAGGTAAAATCTAGCAAACCATAGAAAATATAATAGGAGTTGATCTTTCGTGAAGTGTTTTGCATTTCATATGATTTTCACTATAGGATCTTTTAGATCTCTTCCCTGAATCTTTTGGAGTCCATCACGATGCCTCACGAGCTCCGGGGAGCTCGGATCGAGTGATGGAGGGCGGATGGTGTCCATCTTCTAGCGCTCTGGGGATGAAGGATCACCCACCATTCATTCTGCATGATTAGAATGGACAGTCATGATTAATCTATTATATTTATCTGACTTAATCCATTAAGAACTATGAGATTAATCCCCACCATCCGATCTGAGATCGGACGAAAGTGTGTCCGCCGCCGCTGACTCAGCACGCCACGTCCGATGGTTTAAATAGTCAATCCCGTGATGCCATGTGGAACTTCGTTCCGGTTACGTATTGCTCCAAGCCGGCGGACAGGGATTAATTAGGCTTAAATATGTATTTAAATGCTCTAAACTTTGAAAAATTATAACTAATTGCAAAAAAATCTAAAAAATATGAGTAGACCCATTTTGGAAAGGGTAAATAGAGGAGAATTTAATAAAAATAATTTTATTATATTTTGAATAGTAAATAGTGCTTAATTATGATTTGAATTTTCTAATAAGTTTAATTAAGCCCTAATTACTTGGCCAATTGATCTCAAATTAAATGTGTTGATTCTTTTGGATGTCCTCTGCCTCCCATAATTTTTTTGAGATTTATTGGTTAGGTGATTAGCAGAATTTGAAATTTAAACCTTAATCACCCTCATTAAGTAATTTAATAATTATTAAAAAAAGCCAAACAATAAAAATTAAGTAATTAATGATTATTAATCACTGATTAATAGTGAAATGATGAGGGGAGTGATTAGGACTTCTTTCCTAATTATTTCCCTAAATCCATTTCATTAAGGAGGGTAATTAATCCATAATTTAATTATGGAATTAATTAAATAATTAAAAATGAAATTAAATAAAATTAAAATGTTAATTAGATCAGATGATTTAGTTTCAACTTGTGGGTTTCTCTTTATGTGTTTCATAACATAATGACCTTTAAGAAAATTATGATTAACCAATGAGTATGAAAAAATCATATAAGTACTTAATTAGATTCTTTAATTTAATTAATACTTAATTATGAGCTTCATTGCATTAGGTCCCTAAGTGCATTGCAATTTTAATTTCTCATTTGCATACCATTGGAAACTCATAATTAAATGATTAATTAAGGTAAAGAAGCATAAAAATGATAATTAAATGAATTGCTTAATGATTCAAACTTAATTAATCCATAAAATCCACTTAATCATTTCTCCTTAAACATATTAAATCATTCAACATGGGATGGGGTAAAACATCAAATATTTCCCCTCTTTGAGTTTAGTAATTCAAAATCTAAAATCAAACTCCATAAGAAACTTTGGTTTTCCTTAAATGATTTTATTCAATTTGATTGTCCTTAGGAATTAATGTAGTTGAATGAATTATGTGGAAGTGTTCAATTATTCCTTTTCAAATATTATAAATTTGTATATCATTTGCATCATGTATTCATGTTTTCAAATCAAATAATCAAGTGAATATACTTATGTAAAGTTACATGTGTTGGATTAATCATATTATATGTATGGCTATTATTACTAATAAATTTCAAAACTATTTTCAAAATTATAAATGAAAAGTTAAATTGATATCAGCTATGAATATTACATAGGATTTACATATGCTTTAGCTTAAACATGTCAAAGTATTGTATTATTTTTATGATTCATGTATGGGTTTACATAGGTTTGAGTGGTAATAAGTAAATAGCCTGGATATCCTAGGAATACGAGACTTTAAATAGTCCCACGAGTCTTAGATTACCTCACTTTCCTAATTAATAAAGGCATGTACTTATTTAATTTCATTCTTATGTGGACTTGTACTAGAATTTGGATAGAACTTTACTTTACATGTGTAAATGATTCACTAAAATATAATATTTTGCATGATTTTCATTCTCATAGTTGTGTCTACATTCATATGTACTTAAGATAGCAAGTATATAGTCTATACATCCTAGGAATACTAGGCTTTAAATAGCCCCAAGGAGGTCTTAGATTATCTTACATTTTTGGTTTAAACAACAACACTTACTTGCTTAAAACTTTAATACATGTGTGTGTGTACTTAACTAAGGAATGAAATTCTTCTTTTCTACTAGAGTATATACATTCATAATCATCTAAGTGTGCAAAAATACATTATATGTATAAGTATTCTAAGTTTAAAATCATATGCATGTTATTAATGATGAAAATGAATGGTACAATATTATCTATGTGATGGCAATTCAACCTCATTAATCTTAAGATGCCTTTCATGTTGGATATGATTTTTTAAGATCAACCCAAACTTAGGATTAATAAAATACTTAGTAAATCATTCACTAAAATAAACCAAAATTATAATAATACACTCTTTAGAAAGTAACTTAGGATAGGGATGAAGAGGGTTAAGTCCTATTTCTTCTCTTTACAACACTTAGGTGCTAAGTGTATCTCAAATGAAATAAAACAAAAATACAAATCAAAATTTACAAATCCTCTTAATAACTTCAAGTAAAACAACCCTTCATGTTTAAATTAAATAATTCTAAAATCTAGATAATCATAATTCCAAAGCCTAGTTAAGATATACCATAATAAGCCTAGCACACACATTAGAATGCTAAGTCACCACTTCTAGCTCTAAGTTAGGACAATGTATGTTATGATTTTGTATTTTATTTTATGATAATATTTTAGACTGGATGTTAGGATTGTTATTCGTAGACTGAATGTTAGATCATTATTAGCCTAATGTTATTTTTTACAGGGGATTATACTAATGGGTCTGCTAAAATAAAAATAAATGCTTCTACTTGCAAGTTGCTCATGCCCCTAAGCATAATCCATGATTAGGACATGCTTTACCCATATGTAGAAATGAAGAAATGAAGAAAGAAGCAAAGAATGAAGACCACCATAACATCTATTCAATTTTAATTATAATACTATTTTATAATCTAGGCTGTATAAGTGTAGAGCTCAGTTACCCAAATTTTTTCTTTTTCGTCAGTATGACAAGCATTCACGACTTTTTTATTCTTTTATCGAATTTATACATATTTTTTATTATGTTTAGATTGCACAATAGAAATTGCATCTTCTTCATAGTTTCTTAAGATTGATGTTTGAATGCGTGGCTTGGATGCGGTAGACTCTTTAAGAAAAAAAATTAATTTTTCTACCCCAATTAATAACTCATAACAAAAAATTTTAAAGCAACTCATAACTTTATTCTAAAGTCTAGGATATAATCAAGATAATTAAAAAATTTAACAACCCCTTAGCTGAATGTTGAATGTCTTACATCATGCATATCATCTTCTTTCACTCTTGAATAAGGAGGTCTCCATTCTTGCACTATAAGGAATGCTTGACCTGTGAGAGCACCCCTTATGGTGGAGAACACCTTCTCTCTCTGATTTGATCAATAACTCAATTTCATTATACATTTAGGCGCCTTTGTCCAAATAAATGTGTTAAAATGCTATAAAATTTGTAAAATTTTACATTTAATCTAAGTCATGATCTCATACCAATCATGTTCTAGTCTCTTAGGGAGTGAGTTTAGGACTCTAATCTCCTTTCCAAATTAAATAACAAACTCAACTATCTTGCAATTAGATAAGACTAGCCTACATGATTTTAAATCATAGAAGATGTTAGCTAGCGACCACTCTAGGCGGTTGTGAGTCCAAAGAGTAAGACGAGTTTATCCTCTCTTGTGGAGGTAAACCATTATATCCCCTTTCCATTTTGATTTAGGTCATGCTTCTAGCTTGTGCAAAAGCTTCCTAGATTTAGGATCTAAGGTTATTTGTTTTCTTCAGGCTATAGCATAAATCCTCACCTCTTAGGAATATCCAAAATCTTGTGTTGATGGATTATAAGCCCTAGAATTATAATAAAATTTTAACTCAAATCAAAACAAACCTTCTCTTTCAAACATATAAAATCTCACCATAAGATAGATTAGGAGTGCTCACTAGGCTTCCTAGTATCATGAGTGCTCCCTATTTATCTTCCTTTGGAATCCAAAAATAAGTCTTTCCAATTGAATATTCTCACTTGAATTTTTAAAAATACCCAATCCTTTGATAGTCTAGCCTTAAAATCCTTAGAGATATGATTGACTACTTTAATCAAGAGTATTCTTAAAAAAATTTTATTTCCTAGAATGTAAGTAACTATAGAAGCTTATTTCCATAGGAAACTAAAAAATTGGACATAAAATAAACCACTTTACTTTTCCATATAAAGTAGGTGAAAGATCTCTAGTATATACGAAGATCCATTAGTCTTAGGAGTCCTTATTATGTGAGTAGGTCCATTATAAGGTGATGTTTCTATCTTTGAGATAGTACATCATACATTAATATCGTACTTGATCACTTTAATAAGTATCCCTAAGATCTGTATGGTGTCCAGACATCCGAAATAAAACACCATAAAAATTTAGTTGATAATTGATTATTTAGCCATAAAATTTGTGTTGATTTACTAAATTTATCTTAATGCAAAGCTCACCAGTGCAACACATAGAAGGATGATGATGGGCACTTGATGAATTTGATCAAATGCATCAAGGGAATCAATGGTCAATGTTTGAATATACATTCCATCATAAAAAAAAATGTACCCACCATCATCAAAATAAATAAATAAATCCATCAAGCTCATTCACTTTCAATAAAATGTTGAAGGTTTCATCAATAAAAAAGATACTCTTGTGGGATATGCCTTAAGCTTCTCCAAAATAAACATGATATCATCCATAGTATCATAATATGCCATTAATTTTTACTAAAAGTCAAATTTAATTATAGATTGTTGGGAGATTGATTCACTTAAAATTATAAAAAAATTAAGTTTAAGAGATCTGAAATAAAATGTTGAATAGAAGTAATCAAAGTACAAGATCACAAAGACATAAGAATTAATGTGAAAAAATAAATTTGAGAATGAAAAATAAAAATCACAAAATTACACCACACCAAGAAATCCATTATGAAGATAATAAAGAGAATAGTACAAATTATACTTATCTCTAGTCTTTCCACACTTATCATGCTCAAAGGCACGTACTCTCCACATAAACTCATAAGAGAATGAAAAAAATGCTAAAAAAATTCTAAAAATAATATAGAAAACCATTTAAATATGAACTCTCCCATTTCGTTGTATTGCGGCATCACGACCCTAGCACCTAGGCACTAGCACTATTACCCTCCATGCTTTTCTACACAAGTTCTAGCATCATTGTTGATGTTGCAGCTTCGAGGTGCAAGACTCTCTATCTTGAGTCTTTGGTGCTCTAACCTTAACTCTGTGGCGCTACTACTATATTGCCGAGGCATTGTCTTTTCTATCTTTATGGTGCAAATCCACAAATCTTAATATTGTAGCACTGCCCATTTAGCTCTGAGGTGTTACCTGCTTTATCTCTAAACTAAGGCCTCCATGTCATAATATTGAGGCATCATATTTGTAGCACTAAAGCATACCAAAAAAAATATTTCTCAAAGGCCCTGCCCTCGAACCCCCGAGCAGGAGACAACTGAAAAAATGGTTGAGCCAATAGTCCATCTTCTATTGATTGATATAATCATGCTCAACATATAATAATCTCTCACTTGGAGACTAATTGAGGTCAATTCTACTCCTCCGTCTGCATTACTCATTATAGTAAAAAAGGCTATGGTGTAACACACCTACCTCAGCCTTCTTGAACTCCAACTGAAGCTAGCATAGCTTCATTTTCTCAACTATCACTACCTTCGTTAACATGTTTGTAGGATTCGGTAATGTGTATCTTCTCCAATGATATTTGTTCATCTTCTAGGAGAGATCATATAAAGTGATACCTCAAATAAATATACTTTATCCTAACATGAAATGTAGCATGTTTTGTAACATGAATGACACTCATATTATTAGTATGAAGCCTATCATTTTCTTGCACATTGTCTAATTCTATCCAAAAGCTCTATAGCCAAATCATTTCCTTGCAAGCATCTATAATAGTGATGTACTTAGCTTTTATGGTTGATAGTACATTAATATTCTACAATTGAGAAACCCAACTCACTGTTATGTTTCCTAAAATGAAGATATAACATGTGGTACTTCCTCTTACCATCAATATCAAACTAAATCTACATATCCCTATAGTTTAATCCCTACACTTCCAAAGCAAAGTATCTTGTTAACATCACCGCCTCTTAATGATGCTTACCTAGGTTACTCATCTACCTACTGATCACTCACAGTACATGTGCAATATCTAACCTTATACATATAATGGTATACATCATATTTCTGACTACTAAAGCATATAGGTTTCTCTCCATTTGTCTTTTAAATAGTCTAAAATGAATAGCTAAGAAGGTCCAAATTGGCTATGCTTTAATCATGATGATTCTTTAAAGCACATTTTCAACATACTCTGCCCGAGATAACTTACTATTCTTGCACTCATATCCCTACTGATTCTCATACTGAGGATTTTCTTGGTTAAACATAAATACTTCATCTCAAAAAAAAAAATTTTGTGATAGCTACTTCTTCAGGTCCCTAATCTTCTCTATGCTTGATCTTACAATCAGCATGTCATCCATATATAGAAGAAGAATCATATAATAGTTATCAAACTTCTTAGGAAAATAATAATGGTTTGTCTAACACTTCGTGTATCCACTATCAGCATAAACTTATCAAACTTCATGTATCACTTTTTTGGTGCCTACTTCAAATCATACAAAGTCTTCTTGAGCTTACACACTATGGTGTTTATTTTTGGATATCATGTGTGTGTGTGTTATGTTGGGATACCATGCAGATCTAAGGGTGTACTTTTTAGGTGATTGGGTATGACATCAAGGAATAGTGCACTATCTCAAAAGATAGAAATCACTACCCTACGATGGACTTAATCACCTAATAAGGACTCCTACGGCATGATGGGTCTTCGAATGTACCAGAGATTTTTCCCTACTTTACATGGATGGATAAAGTAGGATTTATTTAAATCAGGTTTTAAAGTTTCTATGGTGGCGAGCCCCCATAGTTAATTACATCCTAAAAATATGAGTTTTTTAGGAATACTCTTGATTAAAGTAGACAATTACTATCTCAAAAGAATTCAAAGATAGAACTATTAATAAATTGGCTATATTTGAAAAATCAAGTGGGATAGATCAAAAGGAGAGACTTATTATTGTAGCCAAAAGGATATGAGTAGGGGATGCTCATGATACTAAGAAACCTAGTGAGCATCCCAAACTATCCATGGTTGGGCTTTATATGTTTGAAATTGAGGAGATTTATATATTTGAGTTGAAATTTTATTAGAAACCTAGGACTTAAAATCGCACAATACAAGATTGTGGAAATACCTAAGAGGTGAGGATTTATGCTTGTAGCTCGAGGAGAAACAACAATCTCAGATCCTAAATATATGAAGCTTCAACGAGGGCCAAAGCATGACCTAAATCTAAGGTGAAAGTAGGTATATTGTTTACCTCGACAAGAGAGGGTAAACCACCTGACTGCTGGACACAACTGCTTGGAGTGAAGCTAGTTAACTCCTCCTATGTTTTAAAATTATGTAGTCAACTCATATGTTTTGTAAGATGGTTAGGATGTTATTATTTAGAAAAAAAACTAAATTCCTTAAACCCACTCCCTAAGAGACTAGAGCATGAGTGGTATGAATAATGATTTAGTTTAATATAAATCTTATTAATTTTTATTTTATTTTGACTCTTTATTTTTGACACATGCCATAGGATTTTATATGCCTAAATGCATGTTGAAATAAGTTATAGGCCATATCAAAAGAGGGTGAAGCCCCATCAATAGGAGTTTCTCTCATAGGTTAAACGCTTCCTATATGTGTAAGAACGGGGGCCCTCATTTTACAAGAGTAGTAGAAGATGCATGTATGTTATTAAACATACAATATTCAACTAAGGGGTAGCTAAATATTTTAATTATCTTGATTTAATACCTAGGATTTATGTAAGGTTATGAGTTATTTTAGAAAATTTAGTTATGAGTTGTGATTGGGGTAAAAGTTTATTTTTTCCTAAGAGCCTAATCGAATCCAGGCCACACATTAAATCATCATACATGAAGAAATTAGGAAAATACATGTCATTTCTATTGCACAATTATAAACAAAGCATCAAACAATTTATAAACCTAACGTTAAAAGAATAAAAGGCTGGTGCAGTCGAGTACCGCCATTCAATCCAAAAAGAGAAATGTGTAGTCAAGCTCTACCCTTATACATCCCGGTAATGTAAAGAATAATTACAATTTTTACAAATAAATGCTATGGGGGGTCTTCTTCATATCTTCATGTCTTCATGTCTTTGCTCCATTTAATTTGGTTGCTTCAAAGGCATCACGGGGCCTCCCTAGACAAAGCCTTCTAGCCACCGCTCATCTTAATCCCTCATAACACTGATCTTAATTCCTAATGCAAGATTGCATCAAAAATAGAAAAGTAAATCTAACTACACCTGCAAAATAAGTGTTAGCTAAACACACCATACAACCTAAGCAATTATATGTATATGATTTAGACTTAGCACCCTGCACATGGGTAACCAAGTTCACCTGTCCTAGTTCAGATTATGCTTAGGGGTTAAGCAACCTACAAAAGAGAGTATTTATATTTATTTTAATCACCCCTTAAGCACAATCTCCTATAGAAAACATGATTAGGCTAATCACGACTTAACATCCAGTTTATAAAGCATATACACTAACATCTAGTATACAATAATACATTACAAAATAAACATATATCAAACCAGGCACCACCCTAACATAAAACTAGAAGTGGTGACTTAATTCTAATTTGTGTGTTAAGGCTTGTGTGGTATGTCCTAACTAAGCATTAGAGTTAAGAATTTTAAAGTGTGAAGGGTTTAATTTATGAGGGATTGATTTATCTTTTAAGTGGTTTAGTTGAATTGTGAGTTTGACTTAATATTTTATTTTATTTTATTTGTACTCTTAACAATTAAGTGTTATAAAGAGAAAAGAGAGGATCACTCTTTTCATCCCTATCTTAAGCCACATATAAATCAAATTAATTAATCAATTCTCTTTAATGAATGGCTTATTACATATTTTGAGTCCTAAGTTTAGGTTCACTTTAAATAACCTCATTCAATAAGAAATGCATCTTAAGATTAATTGGATTTAAATTACTATCACATAATACATGTTTATTCATTTCTTTCCATCATATATAGCATGCATATGATTAGGTCCTACACATACCTATACATGCAATTTGTATCTTAGCACACTTAAATGATAAATGTAAGCAAATGTATTTGGAATTGATGTTTCAATTAGTTGAATTATTTTGTCATGTTAATTTAAAGTTCTTTCCAAATTCTTATACAAAAGTATAAGAAAAGAACTCTAAATCATATGACTAATCAATCCAATCACTTGAACAAAATATGAATGCATGTCTTTTTAATAGAAAAATAGGATTTTCATTCATTAGCTAAATACACATTCAAATTTATATAAGTTTTAAGCAAGTACAGTGCCATTGTTCTGCACTAGCGGATTGAGGTAGGAACCTCCTAGGGGCTACTTAAAGTCGTGCATCCCCGGAATGTCCAGACTAATATACCCGCTATTCTTAAATACATATGGATGTATAAGCAACTATAAGAATAGAAAACTATGCAAAAATAGAATTTAATTAAATTGATTTATTTATGTAAATGAATTAAAGCTCTATCTAAATTCTGATGTTAAGATGCATAAGAATGAAATCAAACGAGTACGTCTCCATTGTTCTACACCAGGGGAGTGAGGTAGAAACCTCCTTGGGGCTACTTAAAGTTGTGCATCCCCGAAATGTCCATACTAATATACCCATTGACATTCAAACTTATGCAAATCAACACATGAATGAAAGAAAGAGACTTCACTTCATACACTAAGCTTATATCCACATGCATCTCATATATATATGTAACTAAAGTCACAATATATATTATTATTTATTAATAAGCCTTTTTTGACAATATATTTGAGATTTAATAGTGATAATAACCACACATATTTCTAATTAAGCCAACACATGCAAATTTACATAAAAAAATTATTTTCATTTAATTAATTTGAAAGAAATGAATGCATGACTACAAGTGGCATTCAACATTTTAACATGATTAGGAAGAAGTAAAGAAACACAAGTATGTAATTTCATTCAATCCAATTAATTCCTAAGGACAATCACATTAAATAAGCTTATTTAAAATAAACCAAACTTTCTTAAAGTCAATTTTGATCTTATGTTTGATTGATTTACAAAATGTGGAAGAGGTTTGCTAATCCTAATCCCATTCCCCCATATGTGAGTTAATTTGGTTTAATGAAAAGTAATTGGTTGATTTCATATCTTCATTAGGTTAAGGTATGAATTAAATTAATTAATTAAACCCTTACCTATATCACTTTAAGTTAATTAACTAATTAATGATGAGCCAACATGACATGCAATCACATGAAAAGTAAATTAGCAATACTCCTAAGAAATGAAAGGGGCTTAATGTATTAGCTCATAATTAGTAGTTAATTAAGCTTAAGGAGCTCACTTAATTACTTTTATGATTTTCTCACACATGTGAGCTAATCATAATTTTATTAGATCTCTCTTTAGGTTATTGAACACCCAAAGAGCTACCCCAGAATTAATTAGGGAAGGTAGGTTTAATCAAGTTAATTATGTTCATTAATTATCTAATTAAATCCTAATTATCCTTAATAAACAATATGAAATGGACTTAGGGAAAGAGACAAAGAAGGAAGTCTAAGTCTCAATCCCTAAATCTTTTCAATTAGTTAATTAAAGTTTAGATGTGATTTGGGTTTTGATTTATTTAATTAATTAATTAATTAATGAGTTTGAATTAATTAATTTTATAGAGGGAATGAAGAAGACTTAAGGAAAAGAATGGAAGGGGTAACCCATTTCCCTAAGTTTCTCTACTATTAATAGAGGCTAATGAACTTAATTAATGGGTCAATTCACAGTTTATTTGCTTAATTTTATTAATTAAGGTAGAAGAGTAATTAATACTTAATCAATTAATTTCTCTAATTAACTATCCAATAAATTCCAAAAAAATAGGGAGGCAGAGGTCATCTCCCTAAACATCTTTAGAAAGTTTGAAGATTAATTAGATAATTAATCAAAGAGTAATTAGGTTAATTAAAATTTTAATTAAACCTTACTTAAGTATAAATCAATGTTCAAAATTAATTAATGATAATTTTCTTAAATTCTACTCTGAAATGTCTTTAAAATGAGCCCTCATTTATATTTTTTTTTGATGTTTCTAGGATTAGTTATGAATTTTAGAAGTTTCAGCCTTAAAATCGGATGAATTAAGTAAATTAACCTCCTAATCTCGTTGGCGTCACATGGCTGCTGACGTGGCTTGCATTCCATGTGAGGCAATGAGATAGGTTATTTAAGTTATCGAATCAAGATGCTGACTCGAATTACGGCAGACGCACTTTCCCATGGATCATCCGATCTAAGATCAGATGGCCACAATCAGATCTCGCGGTTAAGAAGGATTAAATCGATGGATCTAACATCATCAAATCAGGACCATCCATTCCGATCATGCGGAATGGATGGCCCGTGATTTGTCTCCTTTGCGAATTGTGAAAGATGGATACCATCCATCTTTCTCCATCCGATCCAAGCTCACCAGAGCTCAAATTGGGGTCAAATTGATCTCACACCATCAGGAGAAGAAGGCAAACACATCCAATAGTCAAAAAAGCATGACATTTAAAATTCCTTCGAAAAGGCCCAACCACTTTCTCCTAAACTGATGATTTTAAGGAATTAACTCACCAGAGCTAATGTCTAGCGGTGGGATCAACCGAGATAGCTTCCTAGTTGAGATGAAGCTTTGTTGAGAAATTTGGACCTCAATTTGAAGTGAGCTGCTCGAATGACAAATCCACACACATGAGCTTGACTTTGATCGAACTTGGACCTCCAATAGAAGCTTGGGAAATGATTTGGTATTACTCGACAAGGTGTGGTGATGGTGTGTGCAAGGTTGATTAAGGTTTGTTGGAGGACTAAGCAAAGGGGACTTCGGATTGACCTCCCCTACTTCAGCTAAGAATGGGAGAAAGAAATGCGAGCTCGGGAGGCTTTGGAATGCTCTAGGAAACTCTTTAGGATTTTGAAATCACTCTAGGCTCTCCTAGTGCGAATTGTGATATTTTTCACTTGAATTAGGGGAGCCCGAAATTGAGTGTGAAGGACGGACGGGATGGGTTGGCTCTTTTCAGCCAGTAGGCACCGTCAGGGCACCAGAGAGGTCACACTCATATCCACATGGCTTGATGTGAGTGGAGAAGGTAATGGGATGCTTCCTAAGAGCTAGTGTGCAAAGGTTCCATAGTTTGAATCCATATGGTGCTCATTTTGTATGGGAGGTGAGTCAACTCACCTCCCATTGGTCCATGGTTGACCTAAAGTGGGTTAGGTGAGCTAGGTGGGTCAGGTTGAGCCTCACTTGAGTGTTGTGAGGGCTACCATGGTGATGGGGGAGTTGACCTTGCATCCTAAAGAGAAAATCTAATGGAAAGAGGGCTTAACCAATGGTCCATTGCTTGGGTGGGCCCCACTTTACTTTTAGGATGATTTTGTTGACCTAGGATCAACTTGGGTCTGGTTTGTCAGCCCTTAGGGTCCCATGCATTAGTTTTGGGTGCTTTGGCTTCATTTGGTCAAATAGGTTCATATGAGTTCATGTTGCATTGGGTTGACCAATTGGTCAAATTGGGTAAAAAGAAGGCTTGAGTTAGATTTAAATGATGTTTTGAAGAGTTTTGGTTCAAGTGGTTTTGATTAATTTGGCTTAAGTTTGATTTTTGGCTCATTTGAAATCAAATGGGTCAAATGGGTCAAGTTGACCAATTTGACCAATTTGATCAAATTAGGTTGGGTTAGGTGTTAGTTCATGTTCAATTAATTAATTAAAAATGATTGTAGGCTTTGGTTTGGTTTGATTTGGGTTTAATTTGGCTTTTGGCTAATTTGACCCTTTAGGTCAATTTAGGCTAGGTTGGGTCAAGTTGACCAATTGGTCAAATTGAGCTCAATCATGGCTTTGGTCAAGTTCAATAATTGATTTGGAATGAACTTGAGCCATTGGTTGCTATCAATTTGGATCAAATCATGATTTGACCCATTTTGGCTTTTTAGGCTAATTTGGGTCAACTTAGGTCAAATGATCAATTGGACTTGGTTTAGCTCAATTTAGGGTTTGATCATGTTCAATCATTGATTATGGATGGGTTTGAATCAATGGTTTCAATTAATTTGGTATATGGTGGGTTTTGGCTAGTTTGGGTTTCATTTGGGTTAAAGGTTGACTTGGTCAAAGGACCAAATTGACTTAGTTTGACCTAATTCAAGGTAGTTGATCACCCTAGGATGATTGTTAATCTTGATATGAGATTTGGATGGGATTAGTTCAATCCAATTTGGGTTGGATTAGAACTTGGCTCAAAAAGAATCTTTTAGGTCACTTTGGGTCAAGTGGACCTAAATGGGTCAATTGGTTTGGTTTTGGCATTCTAGTTTAGTTGAACTCATATATGAGCCTAGGATTGAAATATAAATCTAACTACAATCAATTTAGAGTGTAATGGATTTTGGCTCATTTGAAGTTTTCAAGTCAAAATGGCTAACTTGGGCTTGACTTGGGTTTACTTAAGTATGATTTAATAATTATAGTTTATGTTCATATTTGGTAAATTATTGAAGGAATGATTGATTTATGAAAAAATCCATGGGTTTTGAATTGATTTGGAAATTTGATTTGGATAAATTGAATAAATTAGTTTAAAAGGTTAAAATTAGAATTTTTATTTGATTTGGGTTTGATTTTGGCCATTTAGATTTATATTTCATTTATATTTGTGAATATAAATGAAGATATAAATGGGTTATGAGAAAATCACTTGGGTTTGGAGTGATTTGGGAGCAAATTTGACCAAGTTTAAGGATGTAGGTCAAAAGGGCTTAAGTATGAAATTGACTTAGTTCTATTTATTTTGATTTGATTTGAATAGTTTGAATATGGATTTCATTTATATTTGTGAATATAAATGAAAGAATGATTGATTTATAAAGAAATCAACCAAATTTGATTTGGTTTGAAGGGGCTTTTGGCTAAGCATATGAAGGTGGTTCATATGGCTTAGGAAGAGATTTTAGAACTTAAATTTGATCATAGGTTTCAATCATGTGACTTGGAATTGGAGTTGGAATTTGATTTGAGATTGAACTGGTATTTGAGAAAATCAATTGAATTGGGGTTGATTTGAATTTGATAAAGGCTAAGTCCATAAGATAGAATCAAAGGGCTTAGGAAGGGTTTTGGAATTTAAATTTGATCATGGGTTTCAATCATTTGATTTGGGATTGATTTGGAATTTCAATTTTAATTTGAGTTTGGTTTGAGGAAGGAAGCATGGGTTGGGTTTGAGGCTATAGGGTAGGAAAGTCTTCCTAAATCCTTAAGGCATGAACTATTCTCGTGGCTAATCCTTCTAAGTCTCTAGGCTTAAGTTAAGTGTTCACCTAATCACTAGAAGTGTCTTAAGACTAAGGAGCTCTTAGTGTCTATAAAAGTCCTAGATCTATAATGAAGAAGTTGAGAGCTTACTCCAAAAGTGAGGTCAACACATACCAAATCTTCTTTTGTTGCAACCACATATCCCATGGTAGCACCATGTATAACTCTTCTTATAACTCTCCATGCAAAAACAATGTCTTCACATCCATCTATTTCAAATGCAGATTCTTCATTATTATTATGCTCAGGAACTCTAATAGTTGTCATCTTCACCACTTGGGAGAATATCTCATATAAACCACTCCTTCATTTTGTCAAAATCCCTTCACAACAAGTCTTGTCTTGTAGAGCTTGCAACCATCTTTTTTTTTTCTTCACTTTATCATCCACTTATTGTACAGTACTTTATTGCTATCAAGTAACTTCATTAATTCACATGTCCAATTTGACATGAGTGGCTGCATCTCGTCATCCATAGCAAATTTCTACTCCTTTGAGTCATCAACTTGAATGGCTTTCTTATAGCACTATAGTTCACCACCATCAATTAGCAATAAATAGTGTGATGAGGAGATACCTCTATGTTAGTCGTGAGATTCTGCTAGATCTCCTAACTTTGATAACAATATTTGAGGTACTTATTGTGCTTCCTCGGCTTGATCATAATTCTTTTTTTCTTCCTCCTCATCACCAGCATTTTCTATCTCAACATATTTAGAGTGGAGAGTAACAACTACATCACCTTTAATCCCATTTTCATCCTTGTATATCTCCATTTTATTGAAAGTGGTGTCCCTACACTTGATGAACTTCTGATTTTGATAAACCCAAAACTTATAACCAAATTCATCTAAGTAGTATCCAATATAAGTACTCTTGATAGACTTTTGATCAAGGTTACTTCTAGATCATGTATCAACATGAACATATAATGAACAACCAAGTACTCTCAAGTGAGATAAATTTACTTCTTTGTCAATCTAGCTTTCTTCGGGTAAGTCTTCATTCAAAGGTACTTAAATATGGCACGCTCTATGACAGTTCTATTCATGTGCTCTATAACATTTAGTTATGGTGTCCGATGATAGTGAACATATGTCTGATCCCTTTTGAAGCATAATATTTTGTGAACCTCCAATCATGATACTCATCACTATTATCTGATCTATGACACTTCAACTTTAAGCCTATCTTATTCTCAATAATGGCTTTTCACTTCTTAAATATATCAAATGCATCAAATTTATACTTTAAGAAGTGCACCCATACCTTCCTAGTGTGATCAAAAATAAAAGTGACAAAGTATAAAGATCTACCAATAGATTGAATTAGAGTTGGACCTCATACATCAGTATACACCAAATTTAGGTTCTTTGACTTCAACTTTGAATCACTTTTTGAAAAATTGAACCTTGTTTTCTTGCCATAAATGCAGTCTTCACAAATTTGAAGTTTACTCTTAGAAAGAAGGGATTTTATATATTTCTCACTCATATGGCCAAGCTTGTAGTGCCAAAGACCTACATCAACCTCTGTTCTAGCTACTTCAATGGATTCAAACACTTTGTTGATTAGATAAAGGTGCCTTCAAAGTTGTCTCAAGCCATCACCATTATGCCTTTGGTCACCTTTCATGAGTCTCCTATGAAGGTAGTCACATATTTTACCAATGTAAGCTGACTCACGAGATCAGATTTCTCTTCAAATATGGAAGATATCTAACATCTTTTAGTTTTTTGACTAATCCATTTAGCATCAGATATTAACATTACCCTTTCTAGTAATACAATAGGCCTCATTATCTCCTTAATACACATTTAGATAACTTAGAGTATAATTATTAAACACCTCTTTGTTGAGACTTGCATGAAAAGAGGCACTTGTATCTATAATCCAATATTCAATTTATTTAGGGATAAAATAAAAGAGTCACCATAGGTTTCATCTGTGAAGACATTTGCAGAATGACTCTTATTTTCTCCTTCACTGCCTAACTTTTTATGAGTTTTGCAGTCCTTCTTGAAATGACTTTTCTTCTTGCAATTCCAATATTTAACTATGTCATTTCCTCTCTTAAACTTAGATCTTCCTCTACTTGAGTTTCTATCTAAATTTCTTCTACTGGTCTCAACATTCAAAGTGAAATTTAAAATTTATGTGCTCACCTTCTTAGGAACATCTTAATTGAGCACTAACCCCATAATGTCATTATAATTTAACTTCATATTCCTGAAGAGTTATTCACCGTAATAACTAGCCCATCCTAACTATTTGATAATAAAGATAAAAGCAACAGTGCCCTGACCTCATCATCAAACTTGATGCCAATCTTGCACAACTGGTTCATCATAGTGTTAAAATTATTTAAATGTCAGCCACTGAATTACCATATACCATCTTCATATAGAACAATCTCTTCATTAAAAAAACTTTATTTGAAACCAATGACTTCTCATAGATTCTTATTAGTGCAACCATATGATCGAATGTAGTCTTCTCATTAATAATGTTGAAAGCAACATATGAGGATAATGAAAGTCAAATCAAATCTAATGTAGAATGCGAACTTTGAGCCATTGAACTTCTCAATGTTGTACCTTGTTTGTCAGTCATTGCTCTCACTCACATTAAATTTTCAAAACCTCACTTTGATACTAGTTGTTAGAAGATTGATTCACTTAAAATTGAAAAAAAAAGTTTGGAAGCATTCAAAGAAAAATGTTAAACAAAAGTAACCAAAGTACAAGATCACAAAGACACAATATTTAATATGGAAAAATCTGAGAATGTGAAAAAAAAAATCACAAAACTACACACCACACCAAGAAATTTAGTACAAAAAATAAAAAAATAATACAAATTACACTTATCTCAAGTCTCTTCATACTTCTCACGCTCTAAGGTAGACATCCTCCACTTACACTTATAAGATAATGAAGAAAAATGGCAAGAAGTTATGAAAAAGAAAACTATAGAAAACCAGCTAAAAATAAATTCTCAAGTTTCATAGCATCTATGTCCTCTAGACTTTTTTACATGTGTTCTAGCACCATTACGTAGGTCTCTCTATCTTGAGTCTTTGGTGCCCCGATTCTAATGTTGTAGCGTTGCTTCTGTAGTACCAAGGCGTTATCTTCTTTATCTTTATAATGCAAATCCACAGATCCTGGCACCGTGATGTTGCCCTTCTAGTGCCGAGGTGCTTCCTTCTCTGTCTCTAAACCAAGGCCTCCATGCCATAAAACTTAGGTGTTATACATTAGAAGAAAAAAAAATTTCTCAGGAGTGCTACCCTCGAACCTCCGAGCAGCGAAAATCGACAAAAGTAAGGCTGAGTCGATGGTGCATCTCCGATTGATCGACATAATCAAGCTACACATATACTATGATGACAAAGAAGTTGGATTTGCAAGCCCATTTTCTAAGTTTGAAACTTCTTGGCTAACAAAATCATAATACACCAAGTTAACATTGATTAATTGATAAGGAAGATAATGTGATGGTGTGTTATCGACATTAATTATCTATTTGTAAACAATAATCATGACAAATAGTTAGACACGTACAGAGTTAATTTCGATGTTCACTGAAGGTTGCATCTTGAAGTATAATTTTAGAATGACTCACTTCATCAATAAGAGAGTTATTACTACATCACTCTAAAAGTTATTATTAGATACTAAATTTAAGATGTTGCTTGCATTTTCTTTAGTAAGAATATCCTTCAATCGCATGAATGATAAAAAATAATTGGCTAAAATTTTAAATTAGGCTTAATCAAAACTTTAATTAGGTAAATAAGCATGAAAAAAATTTAAAATAGGCCTAGTCGCCCATTGAATGGGCGACTTGCGCTAACAGGCAACTTGCACTGACGTGGATTCCATGTCAACGCAAGTCGCTCGTTCATCGGACGACTAGGCCTGAGCTTAATTTTTTTAAAAAAAAAATTTGGCATAGTCGCAATATTTTTCCCTTATCGGCCTCATGTGGTGTCAAAATCAAGTGAGCTTGATATCATTGGAAATGAAACAAAATTTCTCATGACTTTCATGTTGATAAAAATCTGAAATTCTAGCCCAACAAGCCATAATTTTTGCAAACGCTCACAAAAACTGTGGTACAGGAATTGAAAATTTTGGCACAGCTGTAGAATTTTATCCGTATCAAACTCATCCGGTATCAGAATTGAGCGATTTTGGTATCGTTGGAAACATAACAGAATTTTCCACAACTTTCATGTTAACAAAATCTATGATTCTAGCCCAGTATGCCATAGTTTTTTTAAACGCTCGCAAAAATTGTTGTATGAAAGAAGCAGAACTCACTGATTATTGTGTTGAGAGTTTTTTTAATAATCTCTCTAATGAAACTCACTCCTTTAGCTTCTACTTCTTGATGTCATTTCTTATGGAGAATGGACAAGCAGTGATGATTATGGCTAACAATGTGCAACTTGTCCCTAACTGATTCTTCCAGTTTCACAATTATGAGTCATCAAGGGTGGGCCGAAGCTTCTCTAGTAATCAATGCCACTGCATTTGATCTTGAAGTTTGGGTATTGAGAGTTAGTTGATAACTATGTCATGTTACTTTTCCTATTCAAATAGAGAATGATGATAAGGCTTCTTCCGTTCTCCCTTGATGGATTTCAACATGTGATAATAACTATGTTTTGTGTAACTTCTCTTCAAGGAAGTGATAACATGTCTACATGGCTCAATTGTGTCACCCTACATTAATTTTTCAGTTCAAAGAGTTTGGCTTACGCTACATTTATGCATGTACATGTATGCAGTTACATATGAGTTTCAAAGAGGCTGTCAATTATTTGATTTCTTGTGTATTTTTAACTCCTTTTCTCCTCGTGTGATTTTATGCCTTCAGATAAAAACTTATATATTAACAGATAAATTTTGTAGGAGAGTTTCCAACAATACTATGCTCGCTTGATTTCAACGTCGGATGAGTCTGATAAGGGAAAAATTCTGCGGCTGTGCCAAAACTTTCAATTTTGCACTATAGTTTTTGCGAGCGTTTATAAAAACTGCGGTGTACCAAGCTAGAATAGTAGATTTTTGTCAACATAAACATCGTGAGGAATTTTGTTACATTTTCAACGATACCAAGCTTGCTCAATTCCGACACTTGATGAGTCCAATACGGGTAAAATTCTGCGACCGTGCCAAAATTTTTAATTCCGCACTACAGTTTTTGTGAGCGTTTGCAAAAACTGCGGCTTACTGGGCTGGAATCGCAGATTTTTGTCAACATAAAAGTCATGAGGAATTTTGTTATGTTTCCTACTATACCAAGCTTGCTCGATTTCAACACCAGATGAGTTCGATACAGGAAAAATCCGTCGTAATTAATTTTTTTTTAATTTAGCTCGACTGGTTGACGGCGATTGGTGCCGACGTAGAATCTACGCCACAAGTAATAATGTCGAGAGCTCGAACCGACGAGTACATCACACGCCTTCGCCTAAGTACTAAGGTGGAATACTATGGGTCTGCACCAACAGAACATGCTTACTTTGTTGGGACAAGTTCTGATGCTATGGGTGACCTAGAAGGTGATCACATGAACCCACTATCTCCTACAGATGTTGGATATGAAACTATGCCTAGTGGAACTAGTAATGATGATGATGAGGAGGATAATAATGATGCAGAGCAAGCTATTTTAGGGGCCACAGAACCATCCCTCAGGGTCAGGCCTAATTGCATAATACTCAATTAGAATAAGTCATACTGAAGAGCACTTGATATGTAATAATGAGTACATGCGTAGTGCTCAAACAACTAGAGAATGGAATGAGGAGCTTACATTTGATGGCCCGTCAGATGAATCAACCTTTGAAGTAGAGAATTGTATCCCAAATGAATTGTTTGAAGGTATGTGTTTTCATAATAAGAAGCAGTTACAGTTTGTTGTTCAGGGTTAGTCTATTATAAATAATGTTGAGTATGTCATATATGCTTCAAACCAATTAAAATACAATGTACTGTGCAACCACCATTCTCACCCAGTTAGACCTTATTTGTGGTGTTTACATGCAAGCTCAAGTAAGAGATTGGATGATGTTTGGATTGGTACCATTAGCTCACCTCATATATGTAGTCATTCAGTGCTTAATATTGGACACAGGCAATGTACATCATAATTCATCAGTTATTTCATCCAATCTGCAGTCAGACGTCAGCTAGCTTTAAAACCCAGAGAAATTGTAGGTTGTATTAAGTCTAAATTTAATATAAGAGTGTCTTATATGAAGGTCTGGGATGCACGTCGAAAGGCAGTTAAGGTAATATTTAGTAGTTGGGAGGAATCTTATCAATCATTAGAAAATTCATGGTCATGTTGTATGTCGATATCGGGTGCACTCAACAGAATCGAACAGGTTCCAAAGACTGTTGTGGTCATTTGAGCCTTCAATTCAAGGTTGGCAATACTATTGCCCAGTTTTATGCCTTGATGGAACTTTTCTCCTGGATAAGTATAGATGAACTCTACTTAATGTAGTTGGTATCAATGCCAATAATGGCTTGTTCCCACTCTCCTTCATAGTTGTGGAGTCAGAGTGTATTAAGTCATGGGTTTGGTTTTTGCATACACTATAGGACTTAATCTCACTGGTGTCTACAAGAGGTGATCTCTGCCTCATTTCATATACATCAGTTCGTATAGAGAGATCTTTCCCGAGCTACATCGCTTCTACGTCATTTGAGGGAGAATTTTAAAAGAGTCGTTAGACAAAAGATAGTGATGTTGACTTTATATGTCGGAAGATGTATGAAATCATGACATTCAAATTTTAAAAGGTACATGACGACATCAAGAATATCAAGCAAGACATATCTGATTTGTTTTAAGGGATGTTCAGCAATGGTCTCTAACTCATGATGATGGCTATAGATATGATACAATGACCATAAATACAGTTGAATGCTTTAATGGTGTACTTAAACGAGCACATGGTTTGCCAATTCAAGCCTTGATTACAGTAGTATACTACAATATAGTATCCCTGTTCATGAAACACCTTAAATCAGCTACAACTCTGGCTAACCAACAGGAATCCATATTTTCTCCACGTGCTAAGGCAACACTGCAGTCTAACGAACGAGAGGCAAGGAGATTTCCTGAGCCAATAAGAATAAGCATGAATGAGTACCAAGTGTTTGATGTAACAAGCAGAACCTTCAAGGTTGACCTCTCAAAAAATAATGAATGTAGGTGTACATGTAGACAACTATAATCTTATCATCTGTCATGTCCACACATGATTATTGTTTTGGGTAAATGATATCTAAGCAATGTACATGTCATTTATTACGCTTTACAAGATAACTACTGGTGAATTTCATGTGATACTGATCATGAAGAGTGGCCAGAATAAATCATTGTTGCCACATACCCAGAGTACAATCTACCAAATATTAAAAGAAAGTCTAGTCAGCCAACGACAAACAGATTCAGAAATACTATGGACGAGAACAATACAAGAAGTTCCAGGGTTTGTAGTGTATGCAAGACTATTGGACACAACAAATCGACGTGTAATCAAACTCATGGTGACATAATATGGTTAAGGTAATGTAGTTTTGTTTGAAAAAGTCATATTTTACAAAATATTGTATTTCTCAAATGTTGTCTGGGCTTCCTGTACAATTGAACTCTGAATTAGGTGTTGCTTGATTTGTTTTATTAATCCATGTTTTGTTATGTATAATATAATTGTCTTGTTTAGAATTTTGTATTGGTTTGAGACATTATCAAATTGCACTATGGGCTCATTCTATGTTATTTGGGCTTTCAGTACAAAAAATAAGTTATTCTATATTATTTGAGCAATTTTATAAGTACATGACTTGCTTATGAAGGCTGTATGTTTGTGATGTATAATGTAGTTTTGTTTGAAAAGGTCATATTTTGCAAAATATTGTATTTCTCAAATGTTGTATGGGCTTCCTGTACAATTTAACTATGAATTAGGTGTTGCTTGATTTGTTCTATTAATCTATGTTTTATTATGTATAATGTAGTGGTCTTGTTTTAGAATTTTGTGTTGGTTTGAGACAATATCAAATTGCACTATGGGCTGATTCTGTATTATTTGGGCTTTCAATACAAAAACAAGTTATTCTGTATTATTTGAGCTGTTTGATAAGTACATGACTTGCTTACGAAGACTGTATGTTTATGATGTATACTATAGTTTTATTTGAAAAAGTTACATTTTGCAAAAAACTTATTATGCAGTGTTCTCGTTTATTAAGTTGTTAAGGGGAACTTATATATTACTGCTTGTTGATCGCTAAAATTTTTGTAGGAAAGATGTCCGCTTATGATGATCCTCGTCCCGCACGTAGAAGGAGATGACGAGCAGATGAGACATTTGTAGACTACGGCCCGCCACCAGATGATGTTCACCCTAACTTAGCTACGCTACGTGGTAAGCATAGAGCAGCGCATCCTAATTTGGTAAAGTTTTATTTAATAAAAGCTTCGTACACATGTAGTTGTTATACTGTCACATACTAAGCATAATTCATTATCATTGCAGGTTTCGTGCTTGAGGTTGCTTCACACTTACTAATGTTTAGAGAATGACCTGCTACTTGTCCGAGATTTATGGGTGCCTGCCTAGATATTGTCTCACGATGCGATACATTCGGATCACCAATCACCACTTGCGTGGAGCGATGGTGTTCACAGACCAATACCTTTCACATGGCCACTGGAGAAATGACGATTATACTATGGATGTTACATGATTTTAGATGTTCAAATAGATGGCCCACCTATGATTGGCAAGATTATTGTTGGTGGCAAGAAACGGTGGGCTTCTTGGCCAAATTATTGTGATGAGTTGTTTGGAGCACATCCAGAGCCACACACCGTGTACCATGATCTAGTCCATCCGTATGTCACATCAAAATTCAAAATAAGATAGGCTCATGCATGAACTTGTTTGCCCCTACGATGGCTGCGATGGACATACTATATAGATTCATACATAGATCTTCCAGAGCTTCAGTTCACTATGCATGTCAGAGCATATATATTGTTTGCTATTGGTTCTTTTCTCTTGTCAGATACACCGGGTTCTGAGGTTCACCTACAGTATCTGCCATTACTTGAGGATGTTGATACATTCAGGTAGTTGTCATTGGGTTCAGCTGTACTTGCTCATTTATATAGGGAACTACATGAGGCAACCAAACCGAAGTGCACGAATATGGCTGGATGCATTCATTTATTACAGGTATGGGCTTAGGAGCACATTCATGTGGGCAGACCAATATTACGTGTGCCATATCCTACAGACATTGATGGGCTTAATGTAGGATGTCGGTGGAATGAAGGGTTCGTACGGGAAATTTCAGCATCCCACCTCAGAGTATATAGAGACGAGTTGGACGTACTATTGCAGAGTCAGGTATGATGCATTGGTATAATGTTTATTTACTTACTCATTATGTGCTTACAATTGAAATAATAATTTTTACAATATTTATAGGTCATATGGGAGCCATATGGACATCGATTGTGTATGTCATGGATAATATGTTCTGAGGAGAAGATATATTCTTGGCTAGAAATCTGTGATATGTTGGAAGAGGTAGAGTACTGCGATGGTGTGCTTTCGACGATTCGGCATGCCACATATGGTTGATGTTGCACCGATAGATCCATCATTCATATGGGTCGATGGCCGAGGAAAAGCTGACGTTGATTGGGTCGATTACCACCACTCTTACGTTGCATAGTGGGAGCGCAGACGTGAGTCAATTGTAGTGGTAGATTCATCACAGCAGGACCAGGAGCCAACGATCAACCGATACATGAAGTGGTATCATTCTTGGGCTTCACTTTACATGTTGAAGGCTCCAATAATTCCTCCTGACACTTTACCCTCAAGCACCTGAAAAATGGTTGATGGTTAGTCTATATGAAAAGTATTACAATTTGGTTTTCCTATAACAATTAAACCTTGATCTAAATTTTTTTATTTGCAGTATGGGCACATCTTGAATCACGAGGACATATTTGATTTTTGGGAGATGATGATATATAATTTTGAATCTATCAGCGATTACGAGAGATTGTCATGGAATTGGTATGATATGCATATCTTTGATAGTAGATATAAAGATCGACATTCCGGTACTTGCCGGCATCGGTAGCGGGATGTGTCGTCGATGGATGTTGGTCCATCGTCTACACCAATGGTCAGGTAATCTATGTATACATTCACACAGCCACCCCAGTATTCATATTAGGAAGCTATGTGGACTCAGATGCACCCATGGTAAGCACCAGTCCCGCCCACATATGGTCCATCGCCATTCCATATGACACCACCATTCGGAGTGTACCACAGGTAATCGTTGTCTACTAAAGCTTCGACTGATTTACCTCATGTTACACACTTAGGATATTCGCAACAACTTATCAAGCCAGTTGAAGAGGAGGAGGACCATCAAGAGCATCATCTACGCCATCGGCCATGGAGACCACCAGCTCATCACACTCCTGGTAGTGATGCGATTCCACCACGCAGGCATCGACGAAGATAGACGTGTTATCTTTTTTATATAGTGGATGATATGTACTTGTGACTGTTTTTCATTTGTTATGATTACTCATTCAATTTCACAGTTCTATAATTCTTAATTGTATAATCCTAGTGTTGTTTATTATTTGTTTGTTTTGGTTGGATTACATCAGAGATCAGTATTAGGTTCATATGTATTTGGTTAAATTCAATTTCTTCACATCACATATTGAGATGAGGTTGTGTCTTAATGTATATTTTTTTATGATGATATGTGTTGTCTCTAAGAGCTTGTTAATTGCACTTTAATAAGAGTATTTTATTGCAGTGAGATATACCAAATTATGCAATGCTTCATTTGGTTGACTTTTAAGAGTGAAAAATTCTCTTGATTTCACTATTTCATAGAATGTTACTGCAAAAGTTGTGGTTACTCGGGCGAGAATCGTCAAAAATTATCAACGTAAAAGTTGTAGAAATTTTTATTCCATTTCCAACGATACTAAACACGCTAAAATCCGACACCGGATGAGCCTGATACGGCCAAAAAATGTGGGCTGCCATAATATATATTTTTTGTACCTTAAATATTCATACATTCTCAAAATGGTTATCGGACGAGAATAGTCAAAAATAGTCAACGTGAAAGTTATTAATTTTTATTACCTTTCCAACGATACTAACCATGCTAAAATCTGACACCGGATGAGCCGTCTGACCAAAAAGCGGTGATATCTTTATTTTTTGCAACTTAAATATTCATACATTCGCAAAAACTGTGGCTAGCCGGGAGGGATTAAACAAAAGTTGTCAACATGAAAGTTGTTTAATTTTTCATTACCTTTCCAACAATTCTAATCGCTAAAATCCGACACTGGATGAGTCAGATACGGCCAAAAAATGGGGGCTATTGCAAGATCTTTATTTTTTGCAACTTAAATATTTATACATTCGCTACTGCAGGGCAAGATTCATCAAAGTTGTATGAAAGTTGTATAATTTTTTCACCTTACGATACCAAGCGTCTTTGAAATCCGACACCATATGAGCTAATATGGCCAAAAAGCAGAACTTGATATCTTTATTTTTTAACTTAAATATACTACATTCGCAAAATCTGCTACTACGAGATTCATGAAAGTTAAAACATAAAATTATAAAATTTTTTACCTTTTCAACGACGATACACGCTAAAATCACCGCAGATGCGATATGGCCAAAAAATAACTAATGTATGTTTAATTTTTTTTAAAAAAAAAAATAAAATGTTGACCAAACAATTGGGCTTATTTTTAAATTTTTTTAAAAAAATATTTAATTAACTAATTAAAATTTTAATTAAGCCATAAAATATTTGTCCTTACAAATAATGAATCATGTCAATTATCTTGGTCAAACTTTACTTCAAATCTAATTAATTACAAATTAATATCGCATGTAATCTCCCGAATCATTACAAATTTTGTTCAACTTAATCGAGATGTTTCATTACATCGATTGCTGTTTCTAAATCAATCGTTATTATTATTTTTTAAGCAGTATTTCGATAAGCAGCATTGCAGCATCTTGCTATTTTTCACATTTGGAGTTTACTGAGAAAAAAGAAACCTAGATGACGAGAACATGTTGTGGATAAGTGGCTACCTCTTGTTGTGATTGCTGGATCCGACAAGATGGCTTATAGGAGAGGCAGAAGGTGGAGCAAGATCTTGATGGCTGTTAAAAGAGGCGATGCAATGAGTATGGAGATGATCGAGGTCTAGATTCGCAGTAGGAGGATGAGCAAGATGGATCTGCAGTCGGCGGTCACGCCTTGGAACATGTCTTGGACAGAGACGACGATATCTGAGGCGGAATCAGGTGGATCTCATTGAGACGGAGACAATCGCATCTTTAATGGATCGACGGAAAAGCTGTCAGATCGTGGGGCATGGAGGAAAATGTTGAATCGAAAACTTTTGCGGGCGGATCTGAAGAGAGGCAATTAGGGCACTGGTGTGAACATCTGTAGTTTTCAAATCAGAACAATGGTGATGATGAACAATAATGCCATCGGGTCTGGACGACGGTGGCAAGCTGGAATGGACACAAGATCCGTAAGACGACATGGGAAACATGTTTAAGAAAGTTTGGCATGGACTCAGACAGTTAGGCTGAGGTTGGCGAGTAAATGAGTTAATAAAGTTAGACTCTATTATAAATAATTTATGGGTCAAATTTGATAAGTTAATGAATTAAATTTAAATTAATTTGACTCTACTCTTTAACTCACTACTATATTTATTTAAAAAATATTAATATAAAATTAGTTAAAATAGATTATAACTTAATAATTAAAGTATAAAATTATTTAAAATATCTAAAAATTATATATCTTTTTATATCAAGTTTTTTTTATTATTTTTCTTCTAATTTATAATTCTTTTTATAATTTTATTTAACAATTAATTGAAAAAATTATGATATTTTTCTATACTAAGTGAATGCTTAAGAGTCAATTCAAATATGTAGAGTAAAGCTTGAGTTTGAACTCAAATAATTAGTCAAGGTCAAATTATAATTAATGATAATTTGAATTTGAGTCGACTCATTTATTCACTTAATTAAAGATATGAAGATAAGAGATTGAAGATATGCAAAGGTATGTTGTTGAAGAATTGAGGGGAAAAAGGATGATTCTTGTTTGTGAAAAGCTATTAGAAAATGTAGGTTTAAGAGAAGGTAAATGTAGAAAAATAATATCTCATATATGAAGGGATCTAATTTCTTTATGCCTTAATACACTCACATAAAAAGTTATTATAATCTTATAAATACTCTTAAGATATATTAACTATCTATTAGACACTTTAATACTTATTATAGATTTATGACTACTTAAATTTATTAAAAATATATTAACTTAATATAATGGCTCACTATATTTGTTGATCATAGCATATAATTATGAAAGTAAAATGTTAAGTATTTAAATAATTCTGGATAGAAGCGGGTGGAAGAACAAAAACAGAGTTATAATTTAATAAATAAAATATTTTAAATATTAAATCAAGAAGATGCTTCCGACGAGCCAAATTTGCCGGAGTCAATTACTAAGCGGCAACTCCGGCAAGAACAAGAGAGCGGCGCCGAGCTCTCCCTTAGGCAAATCGGACGTGATGCAGAGATATTGGCGGCGCAGTGGTGAGGTAGAATTAATATTCTACTTGGGGTGCGATTCAGGGTGTGTTTGAGAAAGATATAGTTGTCTAAAAAATTAGTAGTAAAATTAATGTATAAGAAGCACTTGTACAAAGAAATTATAATGAGTATATAATTTTTTTTTTTTATAAAAGTAAAATTACGACTTTTTTAGCTGCCACTATAGATAATTAGATTATTTTCAAAAAATATAATTTTTTTATCATAAATTTATCAAAATACAAACAAAATATACTTACAACGATATATTCTTGAACAGCATGACTACCGCATTGCTCCCCCAAACGTAATATTACTCTTCACCACTGCAGGAATCTCCATCATCAAATGAAAAAATAAATATTTTTTAAAATTGATTTTTAGTTATATCATTATTTTCATGCATCGAAATGTTATTTTTTTAATGTAATTAAATTATTATATAATATAATTGATATGACACTTAAAATACTATTAGTCGAAGCACGAATCTTAATGTTAAAAGTAAGCTGATCCGAAGTTGAAACTGGTCGAGTTCAAGTTCTTAAAATATCCTTGGAAACTTTAGGGTATCAGTTAAATCCCTAAATAGCTCTCAAATATGAAGTGTTTATAATCAAATCGAGCGTCTCGACCCGATTCAAAAAGCCAAAGATCTTACAATTCGCATTTGAGCATTCAAATGCACAAAATACATCATATTATCAGGGGATCATTTTGAGCCATGAGTGTGTGCGGGTTTTGCGTGTATTCTGAGACTCACTAATCTATAAATAGCCATTCCCGTATGAGAAAGAGAGTGTGAAGAGAAGGGGAGCAGCAAGAGAGGAGAGAGCTCTAAAAGTATTATACTTTAATACTTTTAATAAATAAAATTTATTATTAATTTTAAATTTATAAATTTAATTATAATTTTTTATTATTTATAATAAACATATCTTATTATTCTTTCTTTTTAATTCAAATCTTATTCTCTAAATTTTCAAAATTATCTATAATAATTTAAAATATTTTTTATATAATTTTAATTCAATTATTTAAGATACACATATTCGATAATTATATATAATTTTTTAATATTATTTTTGATATGACCCTGAAAATTCCATTAGTCGAAGCACGAATCTTGATGTCGAAAATAATGTGATTCTGAATCAAGACTAACCGAGATCAAGCGTTTATTATCAATCGACTCTTAAACATTGAGTGTTTATAGTCAAATCGAGCGTCTTGACGAGCCGGATTTAACAAGCCCAAGATCTCATAATTTCGACTTCATTTGAGCATGCAAATACACAAAATACATCAAATGATGAAAATAATCATTTTGAGCCGCCCGATGGAGTGGAGTGGTACGGGTTTTGCATGTATTTACAGAAACATCATTCCTCCAATTTATAAATAGCCCCTCATTCCTCATATGAAGGGATGCGAAGCAAAAGAGAGGAGAGAGCTCTAAAGCTTGAAAACCCTTCAGTCATAATCGTGACACTACTCGACGATCGCCGACTACCCCCGTTGGTTACCAACCACTACCGCCGGTCACGTCGGCGATCCTCGTCGTCTCTCTGGTCCATCATGATGACCTTCATCGGTTCGTCGTTGTTCCTCATTTCACCATCATATACCACTAGCCCAACGCGAGCGTTATATAAATTTGTTGTTTCGATCCGATTCTCATTGTCAGCCCTTCTCATGTACAAATTTGTAATCCTGTTATCGAGAAAACTTGTACTCTAAGACAAATATATAGTGGAAGCTTTTTACTAGGCTAGGCCCCGTGGTTTTTTTCCCAATTTTCGAGTTTTTTCACATAAAAATTCTGGAGTTTTCTTGTTCACTGTTTAAATACATGTGTGTGTGTGTCTTTGGATTTCAAAAAAGTAAACTTTCACTCTACGCTTTCTTGCATAGCAGTTTAGGCGCCATGTGGAAAATTGATTCCCATTATTTCATCTTGTATGGTGACCAAGTTTCCCAACAAGATTAAAACCACCATCGAGGTGGAGCATTTCAAGCTTTTAAGGAGCGCAAGCGAAGAATGAAGATTCATCAAACTCATTCCTTCAGATTTTGTTGGAAACTGGGGGGCAACTCTTAATCTCAAAAGATTATCCAAATCAATAATCTGGATATCTAATTGATTATCGTTCGAAACTTCAGTAACCAATGAGAGAAAGACAAGGTCGAGGAACTTTGGCTACAAGCTCAAATAAATATTTTGATTTCATCCATTCCACGCGCCATCTGGGTAACACTACAAAACAACCTCTGATAGGTCAAAATCAAAATATCACGGACTAATTTGACCTCTTCCATGTTAACGCCATCGAAAATCGACAAACAACTTCGGATAAGTCAAAATCTCGGGATCCACCGACATCTTCCATACAAGTTAACGTTATCGAGTAACACTCGACAAACAACCTCGTGATAGTCAAAATTTCAAATGATTCAATTCAACCTCTTCCATATAGGTTAACTTCATCAGGTAACACTCTGGCAAACATCCTCAAATGGATAAAAAATTCTCAGCGGATTCAATTCGATCTCTTTTGTGCAGGTTAATATCATCAAGTAACACTCTGATAAATAACCTGGGATAGGTCAAAAATCCTCACCAGATTCAATTCGACCTCTTCTATATAGGTTAACGTCATCGGGTAACACTCTGACAAACAACCTAGGATATGTCAAAAATCCTCAACGGATTTAATTCAACCTCTTCCATACAAGTTAACGTCATCGGGTAACACTCTGACAAACAACCTCGGATAGGTCAAATATCCTCAGCGGATTCAATTCGACCTCTTCCATACAGGTTAACGTCATCGGGTAACACTCTAACAAACAACCACGGATAGGTCAAAAATTCTCAGCGGATCCAATTTGATCTCTTCCATACAGGTTAACGTCATCGAGTAATACTCTAACAAACAACCTCGGATAGGTCAAAAATCCTCAACGGATTCAATTCGACCTCTTTCATGTAGGTTAATTTCATCGGGTAACACTTTGACAAACAATCTCAGATGGGTCAAAAATCTTCAGGGGATTCAATTCGACCTCTTCTGTGTAGGATAATGTCATCAAGTAACACTTTGACAAACAAACTCGAATGGGTAAAAAATCCTCAGTGGATTCAATTCTACCCCTCACATGCAATTTAACGGCATCAAGTAACATCATGGATAATAATACTTTGAAATTATTTATTAGACTTTTTGAGTTGCTCGAATGACGGTTCCTAATTAACACTTCCCCGTCATCTTGGCAGTTATCAACTGTTGAACCATCCATTGAAGTTTCAAGAAATCTAATACAAAGAAGTAGAAGGGGACCGTCGCCGATTTCACCGCCGTCACCACCACTGCTGCTGGCTACCGCTGGCTGATTACTGCCGCTGATCACCGCATCACCACTACTGCTGGCGCCGCGCTACATCACCGCCACCGCGAACCAACCATCGCCATCTCCGCCGGTCACCATCGTTGCTGGTCATCTCGCTGACCAATGCTGCCCGTTGACATTGCTGCTACTGCTGCTGCTGACCACCTCGCTGACCGTTAACCACCGTTGCTACCGCACTCCGGTATTACGCCACTATTTGTCACCAGCGATTATCGACGCGATTGCCATCGTTGACTATTATCACGCCGCATCAATACCGTTGCCGCTTAACCACCATTGCTGGTCCGCCACTGACTACCATCGCTGGTCATCCGTCGCGCACGCTGATTATTGGCAGGTTGCCGAATTATCGCAATATCCATTCCGCACATTATCTCGCATCAGTCATCCGGCTGATTACTGACGCTACTGGTTATCTACCGCTGCATTGCTGACCACTCGCTGACCGCTAACCACTGCTGCTGACACTGCTGCTTAACTACGTCGCCACTGCTGCTGACCATCGCTGGCCATCTCTCCGGCTACATCCGGTTATCCTCGCTGATCTGACGCGCCGCCACTATTGCCGTTACTGCTTATTATTGCGGTTACCACTCTCCGACGCGACCCATCGCTGCAGCCGCTGTTGTTGCCATCGACTGGTCATTCTGCGTTGCCGGTCATCATCGTGACCGCAATTGGTCGTCATGAGCCATAACTACGGCCTTGATCGCCTCCAAACCGGCTTCGAGGATTTGACGCCTCTTTCGAGGGAAAATCGGAACCACGACATATGTACCGCGGGCCTTGATCGCCTCTGAACGACCTTCTTCTAAGAAGAAGAGGAACACCAGAGCATATGAGGTGTGTGTCATCTCCCTTGGCTCTATGGAGATTTTTATAGACCCCTTATAAGGGCAAAAAGGTCAAAAATCACTTAAAGCAAATCTCGAAAATCGTTGAAAGCGCATTTACGCGACGGGCGCTGCGGTGGCCAGCGGCCCTACGCGACGCCACCACCCACGCTTGACCCGGTAACCGACCACCCGACTGCTATTCGCGTTGCGGCGTGCGCCGGGCCAGGTACCAATCAGGACCCGCCACCAATCGCGAAATGGCGCCACCACGAGCCGCAAGCAGGAGCGCGACGACCGCGGTGACGCGAAGTGCCCGCTGATTGCCGGGAGCAGCCGGTGCCGCTGTCCCGTAGTGTCGAGATGGGTCCATACCAAATCTGTGACATACCGCACACATCCACCGCACTTCCATGATCATAATCTTATGCTCTTATGAAGATCTATTTTTTCAAAATGTATGGTTAATGGACCCGCAAATTTCATTGAAGAATTTGCTATTTTCAAGTATTTGGCATATATATTTTTGGATGATTGAAATAATGTCATCCAGAAATAGGGGGCAACTGATATGACACTTAAAATACTACTAATCGAAGTACGAATCTTGATGTCAAAAGGAAGTTGATCCTAAGTTGAAACTGGTCGACATCAAGCACTTAAAATATCATCGAAAACTTTGAGATATCAATTAAATCTCTAAATAGCTCTTAAACATGGAGTGTTTATAATCAAATCGAGTGTCTCGACGAGCCTGAGCTAACGAGCCCAAGATCTCATAATTCTGACTTCATTTGAGCATTCAAATTCTTAAAATACATCAAATGATCAAAGGAATCATTTTGAGCCATCGATAGTGGAGTAATGAAGTGTATTTACGTGAAATGTCACTACTCCAATATTTCTCATTCTTCACATGAGAGGCTGCTAAAGAGAGGAGAGAGCTCTAAAGCTTAAAAATCCTCCAAGCATAATGGTGTCATCACTCGACGGTCGCGGACCACCCCCGTTGGCTGCCAACCACCGTCACCGGCCGCCGCCGTCAGCCACCACCGCCGGTCATTATCGCGAGTCACCGCCGCCGACCATTGTCGGCCATCTCCGCCGATCACCACTATTGTCGCTAGTCATCCCCGCCATATCGACAATCACCGACTACTGCCGCTCTGCCGCTATTTGCTAACCGCCATCATCGGCCACCACCATCAATCGTCGTCGTCATCAACCATCGCCATCGTTGCTGCCACCACCGTTGCTCCGCCACCACTTCTGCATCGCCGCCGGTACATTGCGTCGACCATCGTCGCTGATCAATGTCGTCGACTACCATCGCCGGTCATCGCCTTCGACCATCGCCGGCCATCTCCGCCGATCACCACCACCGACGATCATTATCGCCGCCGAATTCTCATGCTCACCATCATCCACTACCAAGCGTACACTTTAATTATGACTATATAGTTGTTGTTAATTGATTCATTGTCGCCTTCTATATACAATTCTGTAATCTCATTATCGAAAAAATTTTGTACTCTAAAACAGATACATAGTGGAAGATTTTTACTGGGCTAGGCCCGTAGTTTTTTTCTCTATTTTCGAGGTTCTTCCACGTAAAAATCCTCGAGTTTTTTTATTAATTCTTGAAGCGGTATCTTTGGACTCGCAATAAAGCCATAAACTTTACTCTACCACAATTAGTTTTCTAGCATAATATATATATATATATATATATATTAACATATTGTTTGGTTGCAGCATTTGGAATGCATGCATTCAAATGCTATTTTGCTTTTGTTGCAGTAAAGAAAATTCAGATTTCAAATACACCGGTTTAGTTTGTCAGATTTGAATTCGCCGATTTTAATTCAAAATACACCGTGGATGCAATAAGTGCCGCCTCGCTGATCGCGTGGCCGCCGACGCCGTGGCCGGCCGTCGTCGGCAGCCGCCGCCAGACGCCGCCGCCTCCGCCGCCATCGTCTGCGGCCACCGGCGCCGCTTCCCATCTGCATCAAATCTTCAATTTATTTTACATTACATTTTGTCAACCAAATAAAAAAAAGCAAAGTCATGAATTTGTAAAACTCTCAACCAAACAACTATAAAGTAATTCTTTTATAGTGCATTCATTTTATACTGTATTTCAAATGCTGGCAACCAAACAGCCCCGTAATTGAAACGATTCCAAACGGATCTGTATTAACCCAAAGCCTCTTAGATTATAAACCGGACATACCTTTTTTAAAACCTGCGGTCTAGGAAAATAAATAACCGGTAACAAACCTAAAGTTAAAAAAAAACGAAGGACAAAATATTTTAGCTGGATTAAGTACAATTACAAAATATTTTCTTATTTTACAATAAATTATTAATCATAAACAAAACAAAACAAAACTAAAGAGTTTCCTTTAAAAATAAAAATATTTTTTATTGCATTTATATATCTAACACTAACATTTGATATTTATATATAGCATTTTTTATAGCATAAAAAGATATATTACTTTTAAAAAAAATTAATAATAATGATATTTTTAATATAATATTAAAAAATTGATTTATTTTATTTAAATATTAAAGCTTTGGTATTATATAAGTAAATATATAAAAATTACATTTTAAATATATATATATATATATATATATATATATATATATGGGGCATACCTTTTTTTAAACAGGAGGTTTAGGTAAATACGTAACCGGTAACATACCCAAAAAATAATGCTGATCATTTCCAATGAAAAGAAAAATGATTATTAAAGCACTTATTTACTTCTTTTTTTCCCTCTAAATTTACAGCCTCATCTATAAAGAATCGAACCAGCTTTCCCTTCTCGTTAAGACCTCGTCCTGTTGAGTGTTAATGGAAATGCATGGTCGGTCTGTTGTTTGGGGAACAATGACTGTAAAGTTCGTCGGCTGAGAGAAAATATAGCCTTAGCTGCCAGCAGCCATTGCCATTTGCCTCCCTATTTTAAAGCGCTACAGCGCGGCCCATCTCGCTGTACTTCTCCCGGCATGCTTTGAGCTTTCTGAGGGAGAGCATGCATGCATGCAGGGTAAAGGTGAAGGAGAAAAAAGAATGTAGGATGCTTACGTGCACTTTTGCGTGGCTTCGTCTGATAAGAGCCCACTAAATTAAAAATAATAATAATTATTATATCAAGATGTTAAGAATTTTTAGTAATGGAATAATAAGATGAGTGAGATGAAGATTCTATTACTTTAATTTTGAATGCAGATTGTGTATATATAATTATAAATGTGGAAATGTAAGAGAAATGAGGTGCTTTCATTTTTTTTTAATGAAAAATCTAGAAATGTATTAAAAACCAAATGAAACAATTTAATTTAGTTAGAATTAAGAATTATAGAGGGCCATCATTTTAAGAAATTAGAGAAGCCTTTTAGCATTAAAATGCATAAATTATGAAGAAGATCCACTATGGTGTTGATGAATGTAGTCTAAAGGTATTTATGTGAATAATGTTACATGATTGTCGAATCGGTAACCTTTCATGAATGAGAAAAGGAGATCAAATTACCTATAGATGGCTTGCGAGGGTACTAGGAGACTTGAAATTGATGAGATATTAAAGCTAGCTATAAGAAAATAAGGAATTGAGCGACATTAAGAAGTGAGCAATAGCATTCGAAGAAATTACTCTTTTAAAAGGAAGGAGGATTGGGTGAACTACAGGAAGCAGCTTAGGATTGAAATAGGAACATTAAGGATGATCAATTAGAACTCTAAATAATGATCTAAATTTTAAATTTTGATTTAGATGTTACGTCTAAATTTCTAATATTTTTAGTATATTTAAGAGAATAGCTTATTTATATGTTCCAAAAGAAGGCATTGTTGCCCTTTTCACTACAATCTTCTAAATCTATGACATCATTTGATGCTTTAAATTGTAACATCTACTAAGTGGGATGATGACTGAATGACCCTATGATTGGTTAGCCTAGTAGACCTATTTGAGCTATGCTTGGCCTTAGATGTATATCGCAAGTCAATGATAATGGCTTGGTCGTGGCCACTATTAGCATTATCTTTGACCAATAAGTAAAATATATCATTTTGATCATCTTGATGATAAGATTTTAACATAGTTGATCATTAACCTTCTAATGTTCAAATTAAAAAAAAAAATACAATTTGGAGTTTTCACTAATCTTTTTGGTCTAAATGAAAATGATAAAAATCACATGGCATTTTTATTAAATTACCAATTTTTTAAACTATCAAAAATAACTGGTGTATCACACCCTATGGTGAGTGATGGCACTCTAAGGCCTAGGGTTTTAATGTTATGGATATCCCATACTACAATGGGATATCAAATCAAATTTTATAAATGCTTAACAAAAATTAACCTAGTCACAAAGTAACTTAGGAGTATTTAAAATAACTCAAAATAGACTACTAATCAATCTATTGTCAATAAGAACTAAATAAGAAAAAAAATTGTATCATGTAGGATAAATTAGCCCAAGACTAGAATTTAAGAGTAAGGTAAACCCAATAAATAAACCTATCATCGCTAAAAAAGTTTAAAAACTATGATATTAGTCCATATAGGACCATCTAAATGAAAAACTAGAGTAAAGGACATTAGCACACTTAGGTTCATCAAAGGAATATTAAAGCTAGATAAATATTAATTAAATATCCTAAAAGAGTTAGGGATATTATTGAATCCTTGGATTAAAATACTCTAATAATTTGAATTTGTTATAAGAGTAGCTATTTATATTTTAGAAGACAAAAGAGTGTTGGTGAAATCATGCATGGCTAATGATGGTGTATGATAGGGTTGGGCCATCAACATGATCCCTTCTTAACTATGAGCATAAGTTTCAAAATTTAAGATTTGCAAATGAATAATCCCTTGGTAATGAAAACACTCAAAAATAATATTATTTGTTAATTAAGTTTTAGTGTTTGTAGAGAATTTTCAAAAAAATCAATGATGAAGAACTCGAAGCAAAACAAAAACTAGGTCAAGGAAATCTAGTTTTAGTCGTGGTAATGTTATGCTCTACTTCTTTGAAATTTTTTACAATGTATTATTAGAATACTTCATTTGGGATGAGAATGGTTGTTATAGAATTAGCAATTGAGAACTTTAAAAAAAATATATAAAAATCAACTATATACCAAAGGAGAGACCCTTCAACCATTATGCATAAGAGTAAAAGGAGCTAGAAATACTTACAAAATATCATTTTAAAATAACAATAAAGTTTCATTATAATAATTACAACATTTTAAGACACATTTCTATAAGTTAATAAGTAAAAGTTTAGTTTTTCTTAACTTAGTAGTGGTTTCATGTTTGTATGAGATGGTTGGTGATTATGTAGAGAAGAGTATTAAAACCATGGATTGTAGGTTAATGAATGATGTGACACTTATTTTACTTGAAGTGATTGGGAATCCTCCCTAGCTAATCTCCTTTATTTGAAATAATTATTATAAGCCTTTTTCCACTCCCACATAATTTAGAGATAAATTATAAGGTTTGGTTTACCATTTTCTATCTTGACCTTGTATAAAATCTTGAACATCTTTTACTTGAATATTGTGAAATAATATTTTAACTTATATACTTTTGAATGTCTCTTAAGTCCCTAAAGCCTCAAATATTACTTAAAATATATGACATGATTAATAAGGTGAAAATAATATAATATATAACTACATAACATAGAATATCCTCCTAAATAACACATAAAATAAAATAACATATTACACATTATTTTAATTTTTAACACTTATTTATTTTTCATAGGCCTTGGAATAATCCTAAGATGCATTACATCAACATCTAGAGCACTTCATCATCCAAACTAAGGACTAAGAACTCTATTAAACCACCTATGGATAATAAACCCATAGTAAGGCTGATGATCCATTCAAAAGATATCTATGGCCACTCAAGGTTAACTTGCTTAATTATGTCAAGCTAAATTCACTTCTCTTAAGCAACATGAAGAGAAAAGGCACTTGAACCACCTAGTATGACTTAAGATGTTTCAGAGCCTGGTGGATAATCTAAGATCCAATAAGCTTAGAGGATCAAATGGGCTAACTCATCTTACATCATGGATAACTTGAGGTCAAGCCGAACATACCATAGGTGGATTTACTTATGTAATTCTTATAACCAACTACCTCATTATGCCATAAAGGTTCAAACACTAACCTAGGCTAGGGTTTAGCAAACCCAAAATGGGTTAAGCTCTTATGGTCATCAACCTAAATAATATTAATCTTAATGGTACATAAAGAAATAGTTTTAATTAATCTTTAAATAATTCTTATGAATGTAAAATTATAAAAATGATGTATTTAAAAATTTGATAAAATGAACCCTTAGTCATTGAACCCAAAATTGAAATTAAAAGTCATTAAAACTAAATAAACTCTGAAAAATTAGTTTAGGGATTTTATGATCAGATAATTAATAAATAATTAAATTCAATTCAAGACTCATAAAATTTATTTAAACATAACTAGGAATCAAAATATTTGTTAAAGTATTTGTTATATATATAATATTAAAATTCTATAAATCTTTCTCATTCTATTTGGAATTAAAATAAAATTGTTATGGACAAACAAGTATCATTCTTCCTTGGACCAATTAACAAAACCATTATATCTAGATTTGATGGTTAAGAAGTCACCTTCATCTCCAAAAATAAATCTAACTCAAAAGCAATAATAGAGATAAAATTAAGTATTATAAGATCTTATTCAATGTTAGGGTCCTCTTAGCTTGCCCCCTATAAATCTATAAAAAGATAATCCACATTATAGCTTCACTATGGTCAATCAAGTATTAGGGTTACATAGCTCTTCAAGGCATAAACAAACTTTTACTTGGGTTAGTTTGGGTTGCGTAATTGAGATCAATTATTATAATATCACTTAATTATGTTAACCTTAGGACTTCTTAGGTTAGCCACAAATTTTGTTAAGTCCAAAAGTTTTTTTTAAGGAAGCCTAAACTCCTCAAGATTACCAAAGTAGAGAACTTATAAGTAAATTGTGATGAAATTATGCCCAATTGTTTAAGGGCTTATTAGTGGGTTAATTAGGTCTACTATGGTTTCACTTAAGGTCTAGGATTTTTCTTGATCACTTTGGGCTCAATCCATTATATTAAAGGGTTTCAATGAAATGTTAAACTCCTATGTAGGTGAGGCCAAGGTGAAATTGGACTTGGCAAGTCAATTAGGCTTCCTAGTTCACCAAAGAAATAAGTAGGCTTGGTGGGGCTAAGCTTAGGTTTAAACAAGGGAAAAAAAAATCTAATTTAGGTTTAAAGGATTTATAAGTTCACTAAGGCACAACGACTAAATCCATAATCAAGCAAAAGATACCTAAACACTAAGTAAATTAAAAGATTTACAAACTCTTAAGACCACTCCACCGTCATTGTATATAACTTTGGTCAAAGTAAGAAGAAAATCAAAAAATTTTAATACCTTATCGACTTATATGTAAATCTCAACCATATCACATTAGGCAAGATTTTTGGGAAGGAAAATTCTAATGTATTTTCATATATTTTTTTTTTCTATTAGTTTGTTACTCCATGATTATTTATATCCAATGATTCAATGAAGAAAGAAACTTTAATTTCTCATATCCACCACCTTTCCACTAACACTAAAATTATTCCCACCACCTCCCCATCATCTTTTCTTTATCACCTTTTTCATCACCCTAAGTTTTTTCCACCCTTACTTATCATTGCATTATCAACCGCCCCAATTTCATATACAAATTTCACTCATAATGAAGGATTATCCTAATGCTTGACATCATTATTATAATTATTGAGAATGTTAGTAATTCATTATTTTTACTTTAAGTAGATGTTATATTTGTGGTCACAAAAGGTGGCCAACTCAAATTTATTACTAATTGAAGTTGTTTAAACTAAACTAAACATTGTAATTTTCGTTTATATTCATGATAAAAAGAGTGCATCCTATGCATGCTTTATTACCTTCCATCCACTCTGTATCTATGGAAATCAAAATCTTACTACAAATATGATTTATAGCATACAATGGTCTGTATTAATTTTAAATAATCATGCACTATAAAATATTAATCATGCTTAAAGAATTTAAAATTTATATCTTGAAATTATTTCTAATTTTTTGATAATATTATGCTAAAATAAATTGGATTGCAAATATATATATATATATATATATATATATATATATATTATTGAATGATATCAATATTTTACAAAGTTTTATGATATTATTTTTAATTCCTCCAAAAATCAATAACAATAAGCCAAACAGTTGAAACTAAGCAAAATTTAGGAGTCTTTAGTAAGAGAGTGAATGGGACCAAACAGCGCAATTTAGTAAGAGAGTGGGAAGAAAAGCCGACTGTCTAAGGATCATAAAGGACTTCCAATTAGATTTTTTGTGCCTTCTGGAGACTAAGGTACATGATATCCATCTCAATTCCCCCTCTTTACTGCTTAAATACTCAATGTTTCAGCAGGAAGGAAACCACTCTAACTCTGAATGCTCACCTGGAGGTCGGATCTGGATTAAATGGGCGACGGACAGGGTGATGTATAATCTAAAATACAAAGATCAGCAACTTATTCATGGGGAAATTACATTACCTGGTAATCACTCCTTCCACATTAGTTGCATCTATGCTGAAAATGAGGCCAAAAACAGAACTCACCTCTGGAATAAAATTAGAGAACTTGCTGGTGCAATTGATAAACCATGGATCCTAATGGGAGATTTTAACTGCATTCTTTCAAGCAAAGAAAAATGGGGAGGAAATCCAACTTCCTTTAGCAGCACTCTCGACTTTAATGAATGTGTTAATGATTGTGAGATTTTGGAACTACCTAGTTCAGGATTTTACTACACATGGTCGAATCAGCAACTAAACAACCCCATTCTATCTAAATTGGATCGGGTTTTCTGTAATTCCTTGTGGCTGGATAGATACCCTACCTCCTTCTACAAAGTGCCCCCCTCCCTATCTTCTGACCACTCTCCTCTTATTACATATCTTACTTTTCCTATCCCTACCCCCCATCGATTCTTATTCAAGAATTACTGGACTAATACACAAGGTTTTCAGGAGAAGATTCTAGAGATTTGGAATTTGTTTGTTCAAGGTGACCCATTGTATGTGCTATCTGCTAAACTGAAACAAGTGAAAATTTTGCTGAAAGGAAATTCCTGGGAAACTATACCTCTTAAACAGCAATTATTACAAGTAAGGAATGATCAAGAAAGGGTCATGTCTGAGTTAGAACGAGACCCTAGCAATCAACTACTTCTTCTTGATGCCAAGGAAATCAAAGCAAAGTACAAAGAACTAACATACAAAGAGAATATATGGCTGAAACAAAGAGCAAAAGCTCACTGGCTCATAAACTCGGATGATGATCTTCATTTTCTATATTGCACTGTTAAAGAAAGGAGGAATGCTAATCTCATTAGAGAAATTCAAAGTGAAAGGGGAGTGATAACCGATCTCAATGACATTGCTGAGGAGTTCTGTAAGTATTACTCTAATCTATATAACTGCCATAACTCCCTAAATCTGCCATCGCAGGGATTTCCCAAAGGAACTTGCATATCCAACACACAGGCTGAAGCTTTAGATGCAGATATTACTGAACAAGAAATTAAGGATGCCCTCAATAGTATAGGTGAAAATAAATCGCCAGGTCCTGATGGATTCAATTCTAAATTCTTCACAGTTACATGGGAAACAACTGGAAAACAGTTTCTTAATGCTATCAATTACTTCTTTAGAACTAGCAAGCTTCCTAACAGATTCAAGCATACTCTCATCACCCTAATACCCAAAGTGAAACATACTACTATAGTAGAAGAATTCAGGCCCATATCCCTTTGTAACATGGTTTACAAGGTAATTGCAAAGATCCTAGCAAATCGAATCAAATGTATCCTCCCTTTGATAATTAATCAAGCCCAATCTGCTTTTATCAAGGGAAGAGATATAGCCGACAATCTTGCATTAGCACATGAAATTTGTAATGAATTCACCTCTATAGGGGAAAAGAGCTATTTCATGATAAAACTTGATTTAAAAAAGGCATTTGATAAGATCAATAGGCACTCACTCATTCATAGACTTCAAGTGAAAGGCTTCCCACCTAAATTTATAAAATGGGTAGAAGCTTGCATTATGGATGTTCCTTTTTCTATTGTGATAAATGGATGCATAAAAGGCTATTTTTCCTCCACCAATGGGCTAAGACAAGGCTGTCCTCTATCTCCCATTCTATTCACTATAGCTATGGACACATTTTCATGTGGCATCAATAGGGATGTTAATATACAGCTGTATAACCCTTTTGGTATGAAGAATGTCAGGTATCTCACTTACTCTATGCTGATGACCTACTAGTAATGGGGGAAACATCGAGCTCCACACTGCTATCCCTCCATCAGAATCTGATTAACATTGGAACATATCTAGGATTGGAAATCAACAAGGCCAAATCATCCATATGCTTCTCTAAAGTGCAGAAAAACAATGAGGTCTTTATCAGGACCTTGGGCATCCAACAAAGCTCATTCCTATTCAAATACTTGGGGCTACCTCTGTTTAAAGGCTTTTCAAAATTGGTATATTTCAACCCTTTATTTGATAAAATACATGCTTGGCTTGCAGGTTGGAAGAGTAAATTACTATCTCTTGGAGGAAGGCTTCAGTTGCTTAGATCTTCTGTAAACAACTACTTATCCTTCTGGTTTCGATCTATTGCAATACCTAAGGGAATTATCAAAAAACTATGCTCATTGGCTGCCAATTTCTTTTATCATTCTGGTCAAGAAAGAAAACTACACATTATTTCATGGGCTCGAACTACTCTTCCCAAGGAAAAAGGTGGAACTGGACTTCGCTTCTTAACCGACAAGCTGAAAATGATCTGGAGGATTTCCAGAGGAGATACTCTTTTCGCAAACTGGCGTAAAGCTAAGTATAAATTTGTCTGGAATCCTACTTCTATAAAACACTCCCCACTTTGGAAAGATCTTAAACTGGTAGCTGATAGATTTAAGGAATACTATAAATACAAGATTGGTTGTGGTAATGAGATCTCTCTTTTTTATGACCCATGGCTGGAAGGAACCTCCCTCTTAAAGCTTATAGGTACTAGAGGCATGCATATCATGGGTTTTCCTAGTAATGCTAACTTAAGTATGTGTATAGCTGATGGTATATGGAGTCTTCCTAGTGAATTTATCAAAACCTTCCCTAGAACATCCAACAAGATTTTATCTATCACTATTCAGGGTGTAGATGAGATTCTTTGGTTATACCAAACTTCTCCTCCTAACAATGCTTTTGCCAAAGCAGTTTTCGATTCACACCCAAATGTTAGTTGGAGTAAATGTATTTGGTTTAAAGGGTATGCAATAAATTATGCACTCTATAGTTGGATGGCAATTTTCGGGGGTCTCAAAACTTCTGATAACCTTGCAAAAAGAGGACTTAGCACAAATGCAATATGTTGTTTCTGCAATAGTCATGCTGAATCTCATAACCATCTATTTTTTGAATGTCCTTTTTCAATGAAACTTCTCAGGAACTTGTTTCCAAATGGACAATACTATCTAATGCCGTCCACTTTGAAACAAATTCTTAGCAACATAGAGGAAAATGTGGATAAAGTATATAATAGATTACGCTTCTTAATATCTGCTGTTCTGGATTATACATTGTGGAGAGAAAGGAATAGTAGAGTAATTGCAAAAAAATCATCTTCTTTTGGCGAACTGATCGATCTTGTTAAAAGCAGAGTGGCTGCCAAGCTCACTAGATGGAAATTTAATGATAAATGGACGGTTTTTATTGCAAATTTGATAAAGGAATGGAAATCCTATATGCCTCCTTGATTTTCAGGTTGGAAGACTCTCCTAAACTGGGCTGGAAGACTATCTTAAATTGGGCTGGAAGTTTTTCCAGTCTTAGCTGGGAGGAAAATCAAAATTATGAGCTGGTGTCTTACTTGTTTCACATAATGGAATGGTTATTTTACCCCCCTCCTCTGTTCCCCCCCGTGTTTTTCGAGAATTATGTGGGTTTTTTGAAGGAAAAGGACGATGATGATCAGATTGCTCTAGCTTTTTTTGGAGGGATTCTGTTTGGACGGCCTTCACAGCAACCGGTTTACATAGTATTTTTTCGATCAAGCTTCTGTATCAGCAATTAAACAACAATGGAAGGCTGCGAAGGAAACCACAGGATCCTCTTTTGCTGGCTCCTTTTGCCAGAAAAGCAATCTACAGCTTTATGTTTTGGTTGATCTGAGTCCTTCCAGGCAATTGACGTAGCTTTGTTTTTCTTTCTGGTTCATATGTTTTTATTTCTGGGTTTGGTGGTATAGTATTTTCTCAACAGTTTTCTCTTTCAGTTGATTGTTGTTTCTCTGGTATAGCCGTCTTACTGTCAATTCAGGTGTCATTTATGTAATTGTAACCTTACTTTACATTTTGGAATTAAATTGGGCAATCGCCCTCAAAATTTTCCAAAAAAAAATAAGAGAGTGCACGAGTCCTGATCACGTACCACGTGTCCATTATCGATAATTTCGCATATAGATCCGTGCACAATCCGCATGCGTCGTTGATCTTGATCAGACAATGTGCGGCGCCACTGATGTGAGTACAGTAGTCGTCGGCCCACGCATCAGAACATTTGTTAGTACGGCCTGTCGGTCGGTAGTGAACATTGTGGTGGGAAATACTTTGCTAACGTGGCAGTACGTTTTCTTTCTTGTTGAAAGTTGAAATAGATCGTGAGCGGGCGTCATCTATACGACTCATCCTTCATCTGCGCATAATATTAATGCGCATGATACCGTAAAATGAATAAGAATTTAGGTCATAAATGTCAAATTGAAATCTAATTATAATAATTATAATTTTTTTTTTATAAAAGACCGATCAAATTTTGAATTATAAAATTTTAAAATCTATTTTACACATTTTTTATGAAAAATATCCCGCTTAATTATTTTTTTCTTTACATATAAATGAACTTATTATTAGCTTAATCATTTGCTATATGAGAAAATTTGTGTTACAGCAAAGTAAAAATATTGTAATGTTGTTATTCAAGCTTGCATTTTTAGTGGAGAAATATAAATAAAAATTTGGTTTTTATAATTATTTTTTGTGTACAAATGCAAATGCTTTAAACTTTTTTATCTAGCAAGCATCTCAAGAATAACTGAATGTGCTTGATTTTCACCGTTGAGATTAAAAGTGAAAGTTTTTAATCAGATCTAATAGTTTACATTATTCTTATGTTTTTGTAGGTGCTATAATGATGAATGTCAACTTGTTCGCTTATGTTAAATTTAAATTTGGTGGCTTTCCGAGTATAGTTAAAAAGACAATTAGAAAAAAAAAATATGAAGGAGGCAAGCAAATAACTATTAAGTTTGATAGAGATATGCTTAATTTTCATGTGTTCATTGAGGAGATTGAAAAGATTTGCCCTTAGCTACAAAGTTCTTGCTATGAATTATATTATTAGATTTATGGTACATCGCCAAAAGAGTATAAATCTTTTGATATTTGACTATGAGAGAATAAAAATGGGATAAACTATTGAGACTAGTGAAGCTGAGATTGTTGTCACATTACGAGATACATTGGAGATGGAAATAAGTTCAGAAGTTAGAGATATTATAATCAGTGGTGACATGATAGAGTATCAAAACTCAAATTTTGATATTTTTTATAATAATTTTAATCAAAATGAAGTTTATAATATTGGCAATGTGAGTGCTGGAATGGTCAATGTTAAAGCTATATCAGTTAGCATTCAATTTGTTGACTCCACGAGCTTCAAGCAATTTCTAAGCTCAAAAGCCATTGTAGAGAACTTCAGAGTAAAGATCAAAGCAAGTGTAGGAAGTGAGTTATAGCTATGTGCTCACATCGTGGTTGTCCATGGTGCATAAGGGCATCAAAATGTTTAGATGGACAAACATTTGAAGTGAGGAAGTATGAAAGCTCACATCATTGTCCTAGTGTTAATAGAAGTGGGAACAAACAAGTCACATTAAGTTGGATCGCCCATGAGATATAGAATATGATAAAAGTAGCTAGACATTCCACCAAAACAAATTAATAACAACTCAGAGATGACATATGGCTTATCATTACCATATATGAAACTTTGGTTGTCAAGAGATTTGGCTTGTGAAATCATTTTGGAGCAATTGATGATAATTATATATGGGCACATGCATTGAGATCAGAGCTTATAAATAGAAATAAAGGTTCTCACATTATCTGCACTTATGATGATGATGACAACTCTTTTATGAGATTTTTTTGTCAATTTTATGGTGTGTATTGATGGTTTCATTGTTGGATGTAAGCATCTAATAGGACTCAATGCATGTCATTTAAAATCTCAGTTCTTTGGTGTACTGCTATTTGCTAATTCATTGGATGAGAACAATGGTCTATTTATCGTAGCATTTGTAGTTGTTGAAACTAAATCTAAAGAATCATGGAAATAGTTCTTAGAGAATTTACTTGAAGCATTCGGTTATGAGGTTTCATCTTTAGCCTTCTTCTCAGATATGGAGAGAGGCTTGAAAAAGGCTTTTTAAAAAGTTTTTCAAGATGAAAAGCATAGAGTTTGTCTACACCATCTATGAAAACATATTAAGAAGTATTATTACTACTTCAATAGCTCAAAGATACAAAGTATTATATGGTCAACTGTAAATACATACATGAGGCATAAATTTGATGCTAAGCTTCTTGAGTTATTGCATATCAACCTAACCATCAACTCATATCTTATCAATTTACCGTATAAGTGGTCCAGATGTGGTTTCTCACATGACATAAAAAATTATCATAATACAAACAATATGTTAGAATCTTTTAACTCATGGATTGGAGAGGTTAAAGGAAAACCAATAGTTGATATGATATACATGATTAGAGGAATGCTAATAGAGCAAAGTGTGGAACAAAAAAATGAATGCATTAAAATGGAGAGGGGAATTAGTTTTGTTTGCTTAAGCATACATTAGAGATATAAGTACTAGAAAGGAACAATTTATTATTAGGCAATCAACATAATTCAAAGTTGAGGTGGAAGGCCATCTTCGAATACATGATGTAGATGTTAAAAATAGAACATGTAGTTGCTTCATGTGGAAAATAATTGGTTTACCCTGTATTCATGCATCTACTTTCATAGGCACCAACCTTCCTTTATGGCACATATTTGTTGATGACCTTTATGATGAATGTATTTGTTGAAGATATTTGATGATTTTCTTCCATCAATACCTACTAATATGTTAGTATTTGTTGTAGATATCAAATGGCTTACAATGGAGCTATTTCAACTCTGCATGGGAAGGAGTAATGGAATATGTCAAATTATGAAGTAGAGGTTGGTGCGCCAAATAAATTGAGACCTTAGGGAGGCCTGAAGAAAATTAGATTTAAAAGCTTTATGGACAACAAGAACAAAAAAACTCATAAATGCAATAGATGTGGACTTCTTGGTCATCAGAAGAGTACTTGCAAAAATCCACCAAATCAATCACTGACTTTGAAGCAAGTTCTCAACAATACGGTAGGCCAAAGCTTCAAGTTAGAGAGATAAGAAATAAAAAGCTAATAGTGTGAATTTTATTTGAAACACCACACAAATCTTGGGGGTACTTATTTAGGTAATCAAATATGTTAGTAAGGAATACATATATTATCTCGAATGATAAACATATTACCCTAAAATGGATTTGATTACTTAATAAGGGCTCCTAAAGCTGATAGGTCTTCAATGTACCAAAGATTTTTCCCCCGAACTATATGGAGAAGTGAACAAGGTTTATTTTAATGCAAGATTCACAATTCCCTATAAGGGAAAGCCTCTATAATTAATTACATTTTAGAAGAAAAGGAATTCCCACTAAAAATACTCTCGGTTAAAGAAATTGACTTTCATCACTATGGATTTCAAATCTTGTCTTAAAAGGATGGTTAATTCAAAATTTTAAAAAGGAATGCTTCAAGGAGGAAGAGTTCTTTCTAGAAGAGAATAGGGATTAAATAGGAAATGCTTTTAGATACTAAGATGCCTAGTGAAATTTCAACTATCATACCGTTGGGCTTTATATTTTTGATATTGAACTTATTAGAGTTGTGAGCTTGGAATTTTATTAGAAATCCAAGACTTAGATTCTAACAGCACAAGATTCTAGAAATGCTTAATTATTGAAGACTTATTCCAACAGGATGCTTCAAAACCTAAGTCTAAAAGTGCTTCTAACATAAGTCAGAGGCTCAACTTATTCTAAGTTTTGAGAAATATCAATTCAATTTCTTACTTAAGAAAATGAAAGTATTCTTGACTCTTCTGGGTTTATTTCTAGCCTAGAAGAGTTCACAGCTAACACCACCTAAGCGATTTTAAAATCATGACTGGGCTGTTGTACTTAATAAAAAAAGCTAAGAGCCTAAATTCACTCCCTAACCCTAAGATAGATAGATATGTTATGCATATAACTAATGCAATAATTTTTTATTTTTATGTATTTTGACTCATAATCTTATTTAAAGGCTTTGGGTATGCAATTCATGCCTAAATGAGATGCAGTTGAAAAAAAGATCATGAGCCAAATCAAAATGAGAAGGCACACTTTCCCAAGAAGGGTGGCCATCCTTACAGGTCAGATATCCTCTTATATACAATGGGTGAAGCACCCAATTCAAGAATTATGAATAATATGCTAGTATGGTTCACAAAGTCTAATTATTTCTAATTGATTTTAAGTAATGCCTCATATTTTAATTGAATAAGGTTATGAGTTTTTTTTATTTTATGTTAAAGTTATTTAAATTTTAATGGGGTAAAAAAATTTAGCTTTCTTAAGAGCCTAACGCATCCAGGCTTCACCACAAAACACAACAATCAAAAAAAGAACTCTATGAAAAACATGCAATTTTATTGCGCATCCCAAAATAAATCAAGCTGAATTTAAATAAAGAAAACAGGCAAGTGCGGTCAGGTACCACTATACACCTAGAAAAAAGAGGGCAACTAAGCTCTACCATTATACAGCCTAGCCTAGAACTAAAAGTTTGATTTAAAGGGTCTTCATTAACTTAAGGAATACCACCTTCTTTAGGGACCTCCTTAAGCTCCATTAGGGGCCATCAAATAGGTACAGTCAACTCCTATTAATACTAAACCCCATATATCCTAACCTAATTCTAGGCTCAAATTATATTTTAAAATCCAAAACAACATCCTAAACCCCACAAAATAGATGTTAGAAAAAATATACAACACACTAGGAATTTATATTTCAAACACGTGCTTAGCATCAGTGATTGCCAAGCCCACCTGTCCTATGGGGCGATGTTTAGGGACTTAAGCAGCACCTACAAGCAAATAATATCTATTTAATTTTATGATTGTGGCCTTTTTAAGCACAACCACTGCAAAAAAAAAATAGTGTTAGCCTAAAAAAAACATCCTAACATCCAGACTAGTGAGCAAACAATCCTATCATCTAGTTTAAAATAGTATACCATAAAATAAGAAAAATATTACATCACACTCAACACATCGCCCTAACATTAATTATAGGGATGACCTAGTACTCTAATGTGCCAAAAGAGCGGCTTATGTGGTATGACTGCACTAGGCCTCATTTTGTGTTAGTTTGACCAGAGTTCAAAGTTTGTTCAATTTATCACTAGATGGTTTCAATTTAAGTGATTTAATTGATTTATGATTTTATTTTAATTTTAAGTTTATTTTTCTATTAAAGTTGAATTTAGATTTTTAAGAATGAATAATAAAATAAATTCTGCTTAGGGTAGTACCCATTCTATCCAACATCCTAATCCTAGTAGAATGAAATCTCCATCCTGAGATGGAGATTCATTCTAGGGGTCAAAATAAGAACCTATGTAGCTTAATTAACCCTTTTGATTTATTTGAATGGTTAAGTTGAATTTAATTTAGTTATTATTTGATTTAATTCTCGATTGAGTTTGTTAGAATTATTTAACTTTATGTGATTTTGATTTTACATATTGATTATAGATTTGTTGGGTTCTAGTTTGGTTTAATTCAATCAGAACAATTCAATTAATGTTTAATTCTTTTCATTGAATTGCAATTCCTTTCTTCAAGTTTTACTTTAAAGATTTAATTTCACTTAATTTATATTAAATCATTTCCATGTTGCTTAAATTTAAAGATTTCATCTTTTCATTTAAGTTTGGTTTGGATTTAATTAATCTTGTGATTCTTGTTTTAATTTAATTAAATTATGATTTCATTGAAGTTTTATAGTGATTTTTGATTTTTTTTTAAAAACCTCAATTAAGAATTCAATTATTTATTAAGTTTATTAATTTGATTTGTATTTTGATCATTTCAATTTGATTTAATTGAGTTAATTTTTTGTTCTAGTTTAATTGATTTATTTAATTTATTTAAGATTTAAATTTAATTTAAAATTCAATTGGTTTATATTTTATATTATTATTATAAAAATATATATATATATATATATATATATTAATAGTTGACATAGCGAATCAACTATTAAAGTTCAATTCAATTCATTAAATTGTCTTAATCAACATTTATCTCATATTTAACATTTTCTTAAGTGGTTAAATCTAATTGGTTTAATTGATAAATTATTAAGCTTAATATTGATTTGAAGAAGATTTTGTAATTTGGTATTTAGTTAAGTTTCATTTGCTTAAAGTTTTATTTCAATATTGTTCGAACACTCATTCTAACTCAAGAAGCTTATACAGATGAAATAATTAGGGTGCCAAACTTAAATTAGGCCATCCTAAGCTTCTAAGTTATTTAAATATTCATGTTATGAATGATTAAAATAATAATTATTATTATTTATAATTCAATTATTTATTTTATTTAATTCATTTACTTAAGTTTCGTTAAGAGATTTTATTAAATTCTTTATATTGATTTACACAACTAATTATTTTATGACTCAATTAAATTAAGTTTCATTTCAAATTTTTTGTAGTTAAATTTTCATTCCATTATACCTATTCTACTTTAAGATTCATTTATTTAGTAATATCTAATCAATTTTATTACTATTTTTATTAACTTAGGTGATTTATATTGTTTGAACTAATTTCATTATTATTTAATGAGTCTTAATTTTGATCAAGTTTGATTTAATATTATCATTCATCTATTTTAAGTTTTTTTTAGAAGGATAATATATCTATTTTTGAGATTTTAGTACAAAATCAAGCTTTATATATGAATTTATAATTCATTCATTTATTTATTTTTTTTGGTGAATTGTTTTGGTTGAATTTTACAATGGTTCGATTTATGATTTAGGTTGATTTAATTAATTTGATTTGAATGATATAATATGTAGTTATGATTTGTTTGTTTAAAGTATATTCGATTTGTCATATTTAAGTGTCTTAATTAAGATAATGTTTGGTCATTTCAATTTTATATAAAGATAAATCAAACCTCATAAAATCAAATTAATTGAGTTGAAGGGGTGATTGGATGATTTACATAATGATCTATTTGAAGATTATTTTGATATGTCTTGTTTACATGATTATCTTGATTTAACTTATCACATGGTTGGTTTGATTAGTAATTTGATTAAGGACATGCCTTGATTAATTCAATTAAATCATTAATTGATTTACTTAAAGTTTGATTAGACATGTTTGATTAAAATGAAAATTAAGTTTAATTGATAATTCAATGATTTAATTAAATGTTGGTTGTTGGTTAATTAAGTTGACTAATGCTTAATTATATATTACCCAAATCAAATGGTGAAGCTATTTAAACTTGATTAATAAATTAGCTAAAGATTTACATTTAACTTAATCAGATGATTGATAAAATTCTAATTTTACTAATGGATAATCCATTGTCAATTTTTTTATTTTTTTTTATTTTGTTAATTATTTATTTATTCATTTTTTTAGAGTTTAACCCATGAATGTTTTATTAGTATTTGGCAATCATTTTCTTTATGTGGTTTATTTATTTACTAATTTATTTAGATTAAGCATTTGCTTCAATTTTAATGAAAGTTTCATTTAACTTGATTCATTTATCATGTTAATCAGAGTTTATTTAGTGACCTCAATTGATAGTTTATGTTCTAACTTGATTATTAAACTTATTTATTTGATAGTTAATTATTTCACTCTATTTAAATAGATTGGATTAGATCTAATTTGGTTATGTATTTAATTGTATTGATTTAAGTTTATCTTAAATTTATTTTTTGATTAAGTAAATTTTTATTAATATTCAATGAATATTCAAATGAGCTTGATTTATAATTAATTTAATTTAAGGTTTAACAATTAAGAAATGTTCAATTTAGTTTGATGCTTATTGAATCTACGTGGATCATATGGTTGAAATTTAGAGCTTAAGTTAGTTTAAGTTAGCTAATCATTGACTTGTTTATTTTATTTATGTGCTTAAAGTTTAGTTTTATAAATTGATTTAATTAGATTCCTGAATTCCATCATGATTAATTTGGTTAAAATATGATTACTAATTGAATATTCAGATTTAATTTGATTCACTTATTATGGTTGGAGTTTGAGTGATAATTACTTTGGTTTTTCTTACTTAAATTGAATTGTTCATATTAAGTTTAACATAGATGTTTAGTTGATTTAATTAAACTAAGGATTTTTTAGATTTAAAATGATTATCCTAATTGTGTAATTAACTTGACTAAGGGGTGTGATTAAATTAATTATAGATTAATTAATAATTTAATTAACCATGAGTGATTGACTTAATTGGATTCTTTAATTCCATCATGATTAATATGATTAATCATCAATTGAATATTCATGATTAATTTGATTTTCTTGATTTAGTTTTAGTTTAATTAATAATTATCTTAAGTAATCTTATCTAAATTAATTTATTCATATTGGATTTATTTTAGATGTTTAGTTGAATAGTTTAAATTAAGGATTGTTTAAGTTCAATATGATCAATTTGATTGTGTGATTAACTTAATTAAAAAAATTTGATTAGATTAATTATAGATTAATCAATGTTTTGATTAACTAAGATTATTTTGATTAAAGTGGATAATGAATTTAATTAAATGTTTGATTTAAGTTAAGTTAGATTTAAGGATTAGTTTTGATATCACTTATTTAAATTAATTTAGTTCAATTAAGTGATAAGTTAATTTAATTTAGAATTTCATTATTAACGTAAGAAATTTTTAATCAATGATTTAATTAACGATGGTTGTTTTGATTAAAGTTAATAATGAATTAAATGTTTGAATTAAATTAAGCCTCGTTTAATGATTAGTTTTAATATGATTTATTTAGATTAATTTAATTTAATTTAAAGATAGATTAACTTGTTTTAAAATTTCATTATCAATTACACATTGGTTATAATTGATCTTAATTAAATCTACTAAGGTTTGGTTTGATTTATTACATTTTAGATAATTTGACTTACTTAATTAGCTTTAAATGAAATAAACTTGATTTAATTCAATTAATGGTTGAAATTTTAAATTAATTACACTAGGTTTAATATTTAAGCTTAACTAATTTGATTAAACTAGATTTAAGTTCATTTGATTTGACTTAGAGTTTGGTTAATGGAGATTTAAGTATTATTTTATCTATAATTTAGGTTTGATATATATTAAAATTTAGCTTTAATGAATTTAATTGATGTTGATCTTAATAATTCCTTAAATCCTAATTAAGAAATTTTCAGGTTTATCAAGCTCCAAAGGGTTCTAATATTTCTCTAAAGCTCTCTAATGTTTATTAAAATGTGTCGAGCCTTTTCAATGATTTTCATAATTTTTAATTAATTATGTTTTTAAAATAGGCTATTTGAGCTTCAAAATTTAATCTCTCAATCCAACCATCAATTTATGCTGAAATTTTTACGATAGGTTGATATTAGCCTTAATTTTATTTCCTAATTTTAGATTAATTTGATTAATATTTTAGAATTAATTAATTATTTTTTATTTTCATTCAAATTAAATTAAGCCAAAACCACCTAATAAAAATTTGGGCTTTTGTATTTATTAAATTTCTCTTATAAAAGTGAATCCAATGAGCCCTTATTTGCAATTTTTAGTTAAGTATTTTATTTTATTTTTATAATTTTTTGAAGTTTCAACTATTTTTTAATAAATTTTAAATTTAAAAAAGCTGGATTTTTCTATTTAACCTAGTTAGTATTAGGTGGCACTGGCTGTGTATACTTTACATGTGCCAACCATTGATTGGCTAGATGACACTATTGTGGTCTCTAGAGCGAGAAAATACAGATCTGATCTGGACTGTTCAATCAAAGATCGGAGGGTCTAGATCAAACCAGTTGACCTAATAGATTAGATTGAATATGTTGGAGTTTTAATCGTACCCATCTATTCTATTTAATGAGGATCAGATGGTTGCCACTTTTCCTCCCTCCTTGCTGGTGAATCATCGATGAGAATGGCCCACTGGCTCAAATTCTATTAATTCTCATTGGAAACTCCAACTTTTTTATTCGTTTAACTTGGAATTGATATGGGGGGTTGATTCATGTGGTTAAATCCTAGGTTTGCATAACTTTTCTTCAGAAAGTATCAACATATATAAATTTGGCTATTGGTTTTTAAATTTTTCTAATCAGAGCCATTTTTGGTGGCATCGATGTGTTGAGAAGCTTCGTGGAGTTGTTTTAAGCCCACTTTGGTGTTTTAATTTGGAGTCATTGGGACACCATATAGATCTTAGGGGATATTTATTGAAGTGATTGGATATGATATTGATGTATGATATAACATCTCAAAAGATGAAAATATCACCTAAAATAGACCAAATCACTTAATAAAGACTCATAAGGCAGATGGCTCTTGTATATACCAGGGATCTTTCCCCTACTTTACAAGGAAAAGTAAAGTAGGGTTTATTTTTGTCGAGTTCTTTACTTTCCTATGGAAGCAAGCTTCCATAGTTAATTACATCCAAGGAAATAGGAATTTCCTAAGAACACTCTCGATTAAAATAGTAAATAAATATCTCCAAAGATTTAAAGGTTAGATTATCAAATGATTTGGTATTTTTTGAAATCAAGTGGGAGAGTTCAATTTGGAAGACTTATTTTCAGATATCAAAGGAAGATAAGTATGGAGTGCTCAAGATACTATGAAGCCTAAAGAGAATTTTAATCTACCTTATAGTGAGGCTTTATATGTTTGAAATAGAATGTTTATTTTTATTTGAGTTAAAATTTTATTAGAATACTAGAGCTTATAGTCCATCAACACAAGATTATGGAAATGCCTAAGAGGTAAGGACTTATACTCGTAGCTCGAAGAAAATGAATAGCCTCAGATCCTAGATATAGGATGCTTTAGCACAAGCTAAAAGCACGACCTAAGTCTAATCAAAAAATGGGACAAAGTGGTTTACCTCCAGAAGAGAGGAGAAACCCATCTCGACTCTTTTGGACTTACAACTGCCTAGAGTGTCCACCAGCTAACACCTCCTATGCTTCAAAATCATGTAGGTCAATCTTATGTAAATACAAAATAGCTAAGCTGTTGCTTAATTAGGAAGGAGACTAGAGTCCTAAACTCACTCCCTATGAGACTAAATCATGACTAGCATGAAGGCATAACTTAGAATAATGCAAAATTTTATAAAATTTTAATATAATTTTTAACACATTCATTTGGACAAAGGCTTCTGACAATTTTGCCTAAATGCATGATGAAGTAAGGCTATGGGCTAAATCAACAAGATGAGTTGTTCTCCACTACAAGGAATGCCCTCAAAGGTCAACCATTCTCTTATTATGCAAGAATGGAGATCCTCCATATTCAAGAATGAAATAAGATGTTATGCATGATGTTATAACATTCAATATTAAGCTAAGGGATTGCTAAATATTTTAATTATCTTGATTATAGTCTAGGCTTTAAAGTGAAGTTATGAGTTATATTTAAAATTTAGTTATGAGTGGATAGTGAGGGTTGAAAAAATTAATTTTATCCTAAAGAGCTTATGACATCCAGGCCACACATTCAATCATCAAGCTTTAAGAAACCTATGAAAAATATCTCATTTCTATTGCACAGGCTAAACATAACAATCAAACATTTATAGATTTTTGTAAGAGAATAAAAAAGGCTGGTGCGGCCGGGTATTGCCGTACACCCTGAAAAATAAAAGAAGTTAGGTAGCCAAGCTCTACCCTTATAAAACCTGGATTACAAAAGAATATTACAATCACAATGAAATAGATGCTATGAAGGTCTTCATTCTTCACATTTCTTTTCTCCTTCTTTCTTTGGTTTGATTTACTCAAAGCTTCATAGGACCTCCTAGGTCTTTGCCTTCTAGCCACTGCTCATCCTAAACCCCATAGCACTAAGCCTAATTCCTATTATAAAAGTATATATTTATGGAAAATGGAATCTAACTACACTTGTAAAATATGTATTAGCTAAATAGCCATACAAACCAAGTAGTTATATTCAATAAATTTGGACTTAGCACCCTACACATAGGTAACCAAGTCCACCTATCATAATATGGATTATGCAAAGGGGCATAAGCAACCTGTGAGCAAAAGCATTTGTATTTATTTATCATTTTAGTGGCCCCTTTAGCATAATCCCATGCAGAAAATATCATTAGGCTAATAGCAACCTAACATTCAGTCTATGCATAAATAATCCCAACATCTAGTTTAAAATATTGCATCACAAAATAAAATAAAACATCACAACAAACACCATCCTAACTTAGAGCTAGAAGTGGTGACTTAATATTCTAATATGTGTTCTAAGGTTTGGTGTGGTATGTATTAGCTAAGCTTTAGGATTATGATCATCTAAGTTTGGACTTGTTCAAGTTACACATGAGGTTTCACTTTATTAAAAGATTAATGAACTTTAATTTGGTTTTTTTTATTTCACTTAGTTTTTACTTAGCATCTAGATGTTATAAAGGAAAGAAAGAGGTTTGACCCTCTTCATCCCTACCCTAAGTTATTTTCTAAAGGTGTTTTATTATGATTTTTGGTTTCTTTTAGTGAATGATTTATTAAATATTTTTATTAATCCTACGTTTGGGTTAATCTTAAAGAATCCTATTCAAATATGAAAGATATCTTAAGATTAATGAGATTGAATTACTATCACATGGATAATATTACATCATTCCTTTTCATCATTAATAGTATACATATGATATTGAGCTTAACATACCCATACACGCAATGTGCATATATGTATTTTGGCATGCTTGAATGATTATTAATGCATGTATTTTAGCTAAAAAAGAGAAATTTCATTCCGTAGCTAAGTATACATACACATGTATTAAAGATTTAAGCAAGTACTTGCTGTTGTTAAACCAGGGAAGTGAGGTAAACTAAGACCTCCTTGGGTCTACTTAAAGCCTCATGTTCCTGGGATGTCCAGACTATATACTTGTTATCTTAAGTACACATACACATATATATAAGCATAGGAATAAAAATCATGCAAAAAATTGTATATTAGTAAACTAATTACTCATGCAAAGTAACACTCTATCCAAATTCTAGCACATGTACACATATGAATGAAATCAAATAAGTACGTGCCATTGTTAAATCAGGGAAGTGAGGTAATCTAAGACCTCCTTGAGGCTACTTAAAGCCTCGTATTCTTGGGATTCCCATACTACATACTTATTAACATTCAAACACACATAAACATACACATGAATCATGACAATAGAACAATCCTTTAACATGTTTAAACTATAAGTGAATGTAAATCATATAGAATATTCATAGCCAACATAAATTTAAATCTTCATTAGTTTATAACTTTGAAAATAATTTGAGATTTATTAGTAATAATAGCCACACTTATAATATGATTAATTCAATATATGCAACTTACACATACATAACTATATTCATTTGATATTTTTTATTTGAAAACATGAATACATGATACCTAATGGCATACAAATTTATAATGATTGAAAATGAATAATTAAACATCACCACATAATACATTCAATCATATTAATTCCTAAGGAAAATCAAGTCAAATAAAATTATTTAAAATTTACCAAAGTTATTATGAAGTTTAAATTTTGGATTTGAATTTTTAAAACTTAAAGAGGAGAGAGGAAATTGTTGTTTTGCCCCAACTCATGTTGGCGACTTAATGTATTTAAGAAAAAATAATTAAGTAAAATTTATGGATTGATTAAGTTCAAATCATTAAGTAACTGATTTAATTTCTCTTTCCTAAGTCTCCTTAATTTAATAACTACTTAATTATGTGCCTCCAATGATATGCCAATGAGAAATTAAAATTTGCAATGCACATAAAGGGAACTAATGCAATTAGGCTCATGTTTAAGCATTAATTAGATTAAGGGAGAATCTAAATTAAGTACTCTTATGATTTTCCCACACCCATGGGTTAACCATAAACTTTTTATTGATCTTTATGTTGTTAAACACACAAAGGGAACCCATGAATTCAATTGAATCATCTAAGATAATTATCATTTTAATTTGGATTAATTTTATCATTAATTTACTTAATTAGCCTTTAATTAATTAAATGCATTAATTAACCCTCCTATAGAAATGTATTTAGGAAAATAATTAGGAAGGAGGCTCTAATTATTTTCCCTCAGCATTCCCACTATTAGGAAGGAGGCTCTAATTATTTAATTTGTCGAAATAATTATGACATGAATCCTTTAAATCATTGTGTTAATGCTAGGTCCCACAAGCGGCTTGTATGGCTTGAATCTGATAAAAAAAAATGTCTGCATCGGCCGATGTTAAATAAGCAAGGGTTCCCACATTATATGGATCGGCAAAGAAGTTAGTCCATGAAACTAGAATTAGGTTAGGATCTTGGAATATAGGTACTCTTACATTAATGGAATTAATAGATATTATGGTTCATAGAAAGATAAATATTTTATGTGTTCAAGAAACTAAATGGGTTGGGGAGAAGGCTAGGAGATTGATAGTTTAGGTTTTAAACTTTGGTATTCGGTAAAAGTCGAACTAGAAATGGTGGGTGTGATTATAGATAAAAGTTTGAAGGATAATGTTATAAGTATTAATAGATGTGGAGATAAATTATAGCTTTAAAGATTATTGTTGATCTAAGATTATCAATGTTATAAGTGTTTATGCTCCTCAAGTAGGTTTGGAGGTAAGTTCAAAAGAAAAATTTTGGAATGAATTAGAGGAATTAATACAAAAGATACCTCTTGAAGAAAAAGTATTTATTGGGGAGATTTAAATGGACATGTTGGTAGAGTGGTAGAAGATTTTAAAAGTATTCATGGTGGTTATGGATTTGGAGTGACTAATGAAGAAGGACTATATTAGATTTTGCCTTAGCTTATGATTTTGTAGTTGCTAATACTTTATTTAAGAAAGAGATGAACATATTATTACTTATAAAATGGATCTAGTAAAACACTGATTGATTATTTTTTGATAAGAAAATAGATCGTTTAGATTGTAAAGATTGTAAGGTCATTCAAGTGAAATTTTAAGTACCCAACATCGACTATTAGTTTTAGATTTTAAGATGAAAGGTTGTAAGAAAAAATAAACTTAATTATTGTCCTAGGATTAGATGGGGACACTTAAAGAACACAAATAAAAATATTTTTTAAAGAGCTAAAAGAAATTAAAGTTTGGGATGTTCATAAGGAAGCTAACGTTATGTGGAAAAAAGTATCAAGTGCTATTAAACAAGTTGCTAAAAATGTGCTTGGCGAATCAAAAGGAAAAGCTTCTTTTAATAAGAATAGTTGGTGGTGGAGTCAGAGTGTGCAAGAAAAGATAAGAAATAAGAAGCATTGTTATAAAACTTGGTTTAGATGTAAAACTTGAGAATTGGGAAAGATATAAAATGGCCCGTAGAGATTCTAAGAAAGCAATATATGATGCAAAAAATTTAGCTTTTAGTGATTTATATAATAGATTAGATACCAAAGAAGGTGAAAGATGTATGTATAAGTTAGCCAACCAAAGAGATAGGAGAAGTAAAGACATAGTTCAAGTGAGGGGTATTAAGGATGAAAATAATAAAGTGCTTTTCTTTGAAAAAGATATTGAAAATAAGTTGATGAGGTATTTTGATAAACTTTTCAATGAAGGATCTGAAAGTACGATTGATTTTAGCAACCTAAACAAAAATAGAGAATTTCATTTTTTTATGGTATTAGTAAATCAAGTTAGTGAAGCTTTAAAGAAAATGAAATGTGGAAAAGCATAGGACCGGATAATATTTCAATAGAAGTGTGGAAATGTTTAGGAGATCAAGGAATTTCTTGGCTTACAAATCTTTTAATGTTATTTTAAAGACTAAAAGATGCGAGATGAGTGGATAAAGAGTTTGTTGGTTCTATATTTAAGAATAAAGGTGATGCACAAGATTGTGCAAATTATAGAGGAATTAAGTTGTGTCATACATTAAAATTATGGGAGAGAGTAATTGAGCATAGATTACGATGTGATCAGTTTCTCTGTCTTTGGTTTCATGATCTACTATGGATGCTATACATTTGTTAAGAGGTTTGATGGAGAAGCATAGAAAATAAAAAGGATCTACATATGATATTTATTGATTTAGAAAACTTATGATAAAGTCTCAAGAGATGTTCTTTGGAGAGTTCTAGAACAAAAAAAGTTAATATTGGTTATATTCAAGTCATTAAGGATATGTATACTATGTCACTTGTGTCCAAACACAAGGAGGATTGACAAACTATTTTCCTATTTGTTGGATTACATGGATCAACATTAAGCCCTTATCTTTTTACTTTAGTTATGGATGTTCTTACGAGGCATTTACAAGAAGATGTACCTTGGTGTATGCTTTTTTTGCTAATGACATTCTTCTTGTTGATAAGACTAGAGAAGTCCAACGAACTTGAATTATGGAGGTCAACTTTAGAGTCTAAAGGTTTTCGTTTAAGCAGATCTAAACTGAATATATGGAGTGTAATTTTAGTTGTAGAAATTTTAGTGGTAGTGTTGTGACTTTAGGTGATCAAGTCATTAATAAGGGTGAGCGATTCAGATATTTAGGCTCTATTGTTCAAAATGATGGTGAAATAGATGGAGATATTATTAGTAGAATTCAAGTTGGATGGTTGAAATGGAGGAATGCATCGGCTATTATGTGATAGAAAAGTTCCACTTAAACTTAAGGGAAAATTTTATAAGATGGTGGTAAGACGCAATGACTTATGGTGCAGAATGTTGGCCAATAAAGAGAAACATAAGAGTAAGTTAAGTTACGAGATGAGGATGCTCGGTGGATGAGTGGCTTTACCCTTAGAGATAGAATGCAAAATGAGTATGTTGGGAAAAGTTGGAGTAGCTCGGTGATAGATAAGATTAGGGAGTCGCCTTAGATGGTTTGGCCACATAAAGCGTCCGTCTATGACCCGATTAGGAGAGTAGATGCATTAGATTTTCTTATGTTAAGAAAGGTAGAGGTAGACCTAAAAAGACTTGGTTAAGATGTATAAAAATGATCTTAGTATACTGAATTAAATGAGAATTTGACACATAATAGGACACAATGGACGAAGGATTCATGCCACCTAGTGGGATTAAGGCTTGTTGTTGTTGTTGTTGTTGTTATATTTACATTTTTAATAATTATAAAATCGATCAAGAAGGGTAATTAGGATTGAAATTTTAAATTCTCCAAATTACATAGCCAATAAATCCCAAGAAAATCATGAGAGGCAGAGGACATCCCATAGGAACAACCTATCAAATTTGAGATAAATTGGCCAAGTAATTAAGCCTTAATTAGGATAATTAGCCAAAACTTCATACTTAATTAAGCATTATTCATAGATCAAACATTGGAAATTTTATTTTCATTAAATTTTTCTCTATTTATGCTTACCAAAATGGGTTTATTTGTAATTTTTAAATTTCTCTACAATTAATTATAAATTTTCAAAACTCTAGCCATTTAATGACATTTCAATCACCTAATTAATCCCATAAACCATGGTATATGCAAAATCATGGTAGTGCTTTCCACGTGGTGCCCGATAGGTTATTGAAAACATTGATCAACATGCCATGGATCTTGATTTTGTCCCCTCCATCCTATCTCAGATCATATAGAGAAGATTAATCCCCTGGTTCTTATTGGATTAAATTGAATTATGAAATGGATTAAATCATGGTCATCGGTTCTAATCACATGGAATGAATAATTGATGATTCATCATCCCCTGAGTGCCAGAAGGCATACACCGTCTGCCTTTCACCGCTTGATCAAGCTCGTCGGAGCTCGTAGATTGATGAGATCAACTCCAAAACTTGCGGGGAGAAGATCTAAGGAGATCCCATTGTGAAAATCGTGTGCAATCATAATTTTCTTCATAAAAGACCAACACTTGGGAGAAAATATATGGTTTGTTAGAGTTTTACCTCGTCAAAGCAAAAGACTGGTGGTCCATCGATTAAGGTAGCTTCATCTTGAAGGGATAAAGCCCTGTTGAGAAGAACTCGGAGCTGCCTCCCTTTTGATGCCTCTGTGGACTAAGTGCTACTATGAAACTCATCAGAGTTGGCCTTGGAGTGCTTTTTGATGATCAAATTTATCGGGATCGATTCATTTCGACTCGCCAAAGTGAGGGGAAGGTGTGGGATGAGTTAATTTGAGATTGGTGTAGTTTTGGTGAGGTTGAATGGATGGGGCTCTTGGTTTCGAGTGGTGATTGGTCTTGCCGGTGATTGAGAGTGTTAGGGATTAATGGAAAGGTCTAGGACTACTCAAAATGATGCGAGGAATCTCTCTGTTAAGTTTGAATGGATGGGGAGGAGTATACTCTCCTCCCCAAGTGAACCTAGGGCTGAGATTGGCTCAGCATTTGTCAATCATCTGGCTGGGGTAGGTGGCCGAAGATGGTAGTGGACTACTGAGGTGGAGGTGATTGAGAGGTTGAGGCTGTAGCATGGGATGGCATGGGGTGTACCTCCTCCTCCTCTAAGTGAACCAATGGTGTGCCATGGGTGAACTCACACTCTCATGGCTCAAAGCTAAACCTAACAGCCTTAGGTCAGGTTGGGTTAGTGGTCCTAGTGTTTAAGAAGGGTTAAAGGTGGTTACCATGGCTTAGGGAGTGGGTGAAACCCTCCAAATGGGGATTTTATTGTATTTTGGTGGCCTGGTTCAAGGGTTTTGACCCAAATCAGGTTCACCATGGGTTGGGTCCACTTAGGTTGGCCCATGGTGACCCAAAGATGCATCATGCCAAGTTTGATTGGGTTTGGAGTTAGTTTGATATGGTTTGGTTTAGTTTGACCATATGGGTCAAATGGGGTTCAATTGGGATAGGTTGACCACTTTGTCAAATTAGGTCAAACTAAGGATTTGTATGTGTTTAAATGATGATTTTGAATGTGTTGGTGCAATTGGTTTGGTTTAATTTGAAGTGTATTTGATTTTGGCTCATATGGGTTCATTGGGTCAAATAGGCTAAGTTGACTAATTTGGTCAAATTTGAGAAATTAGCTTGGGTGGAAGGTTGGTTTAGGCTCAATTGATCATTTGAGAATAATTGTAGGTGTTGGTTTGAATCAATTTGGATTTGAGAAGGATTTAGTTCAATTTGACCAATTAGGTCAAATTGGGCCAGTGGGTCAATTAGGTTGGTTTGACCAAATTAGGTTCAATTAAGGGTTGGATCATGTTCAATACTCAATTTGTGATTGATTAAAGACATTAGTTTTTAATTAATTGAGTTTAAGATTTTATTTTACTCAATTTGGCTCTTTAGGTCAAATTAGGTCAAATTGGGTAAAGAAACAAAGTTGGCTTGGTTAGGATCTATTGGTGGTTGAGCCATGTTCAATAATCAATTTATGATTGATGGGAGCCATTAATTTTAATTAATTGAGATTGGAATGATATTTGGTTCATTTTGATCCATATGGGTTAATTGGGTCAACTTGAATCAAGTGATCAAATTGATTTGGTTTGACCCAATTAATTACAATTGGGAAATCAAGGATGATCAACAATTATTATAGAGGAGATTGGATGGGTTGATTCAATCCAATTTGGGTTGGATTGAAGTTTGAATCAATTTGGTCATTTAGGTCACTTTGAGTCAAGCGAACCAAATGGGTTGATTGGGTTGAATTGGTGGAATTGGGTGTTGAGAAGAGTTCAATGATGGATTTAGGATTGATTGATGGCTTTGATTGTAATTAATTTGAGTTTGATTGGATTCTAGTTCATTTAGACCTTTTGGGTCAAATGGGCTAACTTGGGTTAATTGGATTCACTTGGTTTAATTGATTTGATTGGAAGTATTGGAGGGATTTGGAATAGAGTATTGAATGGTTGGAGTACTTTTGTGAAAATAAATTGGATTTGGTTTGCTTGAATGGGTTTTGAGTTGGATCCAAATATCATGATGGAATTATCTTAGGTTAGAGGCAAAGTTAATTTGGCTTGGAGCATGGATATAAAACAAAATCCAATTGGAGGTTGGTTGTGTGGGCTTGAGGTTGGTTTTGGATGAGTGAACAAGCATGGGTCTTGGTTTAGGCCATAGGATAGGTAAGACCTATTTTCACTAGGGTATAACCTAAGATTAGGGTATGCCTTCCTAAGTCTATAGGCTTGGGTTTAGTGTTCCTTTAATCACTAGAAGTGTCATATGACTAGGAAAATTCAAGTGCCTAGAAAGTTCCTAAGTCTAAGATGAGAAGGATCAGTCCTCACTCCAAAAATGAGGTCAACACCCACATGTGAAGGTGAATTGGGTTGCGTCTTCTCCAATCACCGGTATCCACACTTGGCCACCACTCGCCATCGATTTTAACAGATCTCTAGCTCGCCAGCATCAAGACACTCAGGGGAACACTCGATCTCACTCCTCTCCTCCCCTAGAAAATATAAGAAGCATCTAGAGAGCCTGAGAAGTCTAGTTTCCTTGATTTTGAATGCTGGTCGAGAGCTTCAATAATGGTGGAGTTGGTGGCGGCTGGCCAACCAACTTTGTCTATCTGGATTTCGGTGGTTAGTTAGCTCAAATCTCTCCTAAAAGTCTTAAAAGGAGGATTGGGAGTTAAAAGTGGTCATGTGCAAGATGGGGAAGTGAGATCTTATCCTTTTGAAAATATTTGACTTTAATGCCACTTCTCCTCTCTCTCCTTCCAAATTAGGCTGATGGTTTGATTAGCAAAGGTGTGTTACCTTCTTTGACTTAGAAAAAAAATGAATGGATGAGGCATGGGAAAGGATGAGAGTTTTGATCTCATGTGCATCTACATTGGCTTTCTATATTCCCCTCTTTTCTTATTATGGTTTCACTACTCCCTAACTTCACCTAACATCACCTTAGGCTATTGGTTGGGTGTGTAAACCAAATCCAAAGTAGGCTATGAGTCAAACTCAAGCTCACTTGTAGGCTTTGGGTTTAAGTGCTTTGGATTGATCTATTTAGGTTTGATTTAATTTAGATTGGGTAATATGATTCCCTTTGACTGATTGAGCTCAACTTTATGCTTACAATCATCTCAACTATTCATTAAGTGTTTTATGGATCGATTAACCCATGCCATGTTTGGATTTGACTCATTTGACCTAAACATGTTGATTTGAATTTTCTAGCTGAAATGGCCATTTAAGATTTAATTTTAGGTTTGATTATGTTTAATTGATCATCTATAATGATTATGATCAAATAATTTGATTTGATTTAAATTATATTTTGATTTTAACCTAAATTAACCCATTTTTATCCAAATAGGTTAAGTTTGGGTTCAATTGAGTCAAATGACAAATTTGGCTCAATTAAGGTGCATTCAAGTTCCATTCATATTTGATTAAGTGTTTAAGATGATTTGGATTAATTAATTTCAACTAATTTGAAGTTGATTTGAAGTTGATTTGAATTTTGACCTATTTTGACCCAAATTAGACTTAATGGGCTAATTGGGATTCACTTGAGCTAAGTAATCAAATTGATCAGATTAAACCCAAATAATTATCGAGGTATATTTGTTTATGATTTTAAAATATTTTGGAGTATTTAGTTTAAATTATTTATTATTTTATTATTATTATTATTATTATTATTATTATTATTATTATATTATTATTATTATTATTTTATTATTTGTTGGGTTTGAGTTCAATAAGGTTCATTTGGGTCTATTTTGGTAAAATGATCCAACTAACCCATTTGAGGCCTTTTTGGATTTAGATTTATTTATATTTGTGTTTTAAAATATTAATTTGATAATTTTGGGTCTTTGGAATGACACAATTTGGCCAAATTTTGGTTGGTTGACTTTTGATTTGGTGGGGCCCACATGAGTCAATTTTAGGTCAAATGACATATTTGACTCTTTGTGCCCCATTTGGATTTATGTTTGGGTGCATTTATATTCATACATTGATTTTGTTCTTTTAGTTGGGTTGAATTCAATTTATTTTTGATTTTATTTGATTTTTCTCTTACTTTGGTGATTTTTTAGCTTAAATGGGTTAATTGAGTTAATCAACTCAATTACCTCAATTTGGGCTCAATGGGATTTAGATTTTAATTCAAATGATTTCTATTAAGTTTTATTATATTTGAGTTTAATTTGAGTTCACTTAATCTAATTGAGTTAGGTCAGGTCTTAGAAGGGTCCACTAGGATGATCTAGACTTTTACTTTAGAGTATTAAGTTTGCTTTAAATTCAAATTTAGTGTTTGATTTGAGTTGTTATTTTATTTTGATTTGTTTATCTAGTAGTAAGCATAATATTCTAAGTGCCTAATTAGGGATCTCCTCATATAATATTAGGGATTATAATTACTAAGAATATGGATGATGTTATCTTCATCCAAAAATGAGATCAACAAATGGACTCCTAATATATGTGGCGGACTAACAATAGTATGCAACACATATTGGTGTTGACCAAACTAGCAAATATATCTAGTAGAGGTTACAAGCAACACTACTTGTGAGGGTTTGAATTTTGGGTTGAATTTTAGATTTTGAATTTAGCTTTGAATTTGATTTGGAATTTTATTTTGAATTTAGTTTTAATTTTGATTTGATATTTTATTTTAAATTTGATTGTCAAAGATAGGCATAAAAATAGCTTATGTTGTTTTAATTAAAAAATTTATTTTTATAGAAATCTATATTCACCAATTTCTAAGAAAAGTAAAGCTGTTATTAAGGAGACTCAGTAGAGAATCTATCCTAACATAGTGGTGATAGCCAAAAAAGATAACTTCTAGAGATTTATTCTTATCCTAACTATTACAGAGTTTGGTTCCCATTGGTTTTCAATGGCTAACCGAAGAAGAAATTATAGGGACTCACATCTTCATATATGGAACTAGCCAAGGGGATAGCCCAAATGACTAACTAACCTGGGGAGGATATATAGATGCCTACACTGTGATAGACTATAACTTATAGTTTGTTTTCTTTTTCATTGGTTTTCATTGACTAACCTAGAAAGAAAGCACAGAGATTCACATCATCCTAGATGGAACTAGCCAAGGGGATAGTCTTAATGACTAACCAACCTAAGGGAGGATCTAGAGATGCCTATACTAGGATAAACTAGATCTTATATTTTGTTTTCTAGAAAGGACACCATTATAGATACTTACTTCTATCTAAAGGTTGTAGTTGGAGAGGATGCCACTATGGATACTTGCACCAAACCAAACTACACTAATTTCAACTAGAGAAGGATGTCTCTTGGGATACTTACACCTAATATAGTCGTACTAGAGGGATAGAATGTCACTATGGATACTTACTCCTACTTTCATAGTACTAAAAGTTTTATTTTTTTTTATTTTTAGATAGGATGCCACTATGAATACTTTCTCCTATTTAAGAAGGTAGTTGGAGAGGATGTCACTATGGATACTTACTCCTCACCAAACTACACTAATTTCAACCAGAGAAGGATGCCTCTTAGGATACTTACACCCAATCTATCCATCTTAGAGAGATAAGATGCCACTGTGGATACTTACTCCTACCTCATAGTACTAAAGGTTTTGTTTTTTATTCCTAGAAAAGATGCCACTATGGATTCTTTCCCTTATCTAGGATGGTAGTTTGAGAGGATGCCACTATGGATACTTACTCTTCATCAAACTATAATGATTTCAACCAAAGAAGGATGTCACTTGGAAAACTCACACCTAATCTAATCATACTAGAGAGATATGACACCACTAAGGATACTTACTCATACCCTCGTAGTAATGAAGGATCTATTGATTTCTAGAAAGGATGCCACTATGGATACTTACTCATGTCTAAGATGATAGTTGGAGTGGATGTCACTATGGGTACTTACTCCTCACCAAACTACACTGATTTGCACCAGAAAAAGATGCCTCTTAGGATACTTATACCTAATCTAGTCGTACTAGAGAGATAGGACACCACTGCGGATACTTACTCCTTCCCTCAAAGTACTGAAGGATTTTTTTTTTTTGATTCCTAGAAAGGATGCCACTATGGATACATGCTCTTATATAGAATGGTAGTTGGAGAGGATGCCACTATGGATACTTACTCCTCACAAAACTACACTAATTTCAACCAGAGAAGGATGCCTCTTGGGATACTTACTCCTAATCTAACCATACTAGAGAGTTAGGATGCGATTGTGGATACTTACTCCTACCCTCGTAGTATTGAAGGATTTTGTTTTTGATTTCTATAAAGAATGTCATTGTGGATACTTACTCCTATCTTGGATGGTAGTTGGAGAGGACGCCATTATGGATACTTACTCCTCACTGAACTACACTGATTTGAACTAGAGAAGGATGGCTCTTGGGATACTTACACCTAATCTAGAATGAAAGAGTAATTGACTAGGAGTTCTTGATTTTGATTAATTTTGTTATAGAGAAGTTGAGTCTCTTAAAGGGGAAGACATCCTAGAATGGTGTTTCATTCTCAACATTTTTTGTTCTATTCAAATGAGAGAGAAACACAAGTGCATCATGAAAACAAAATTTTTATTGCTCAAAACTCATTTTCAAGTACATTTAGGTGTATTACTTCTTCAAATAACATCTATTAATGGTAAGCATTGGATGTTCACCATTCCAATCAATTAATTGGTATGAACTGCCTTCTTAAACCCTTTCTACAAAAAAATGGCCATTCCCATGTTGGCTCAAATTTACTGCCCAACCTTTGATTGGCTAAAATAATCCTTCAAAGAACTAAGACCAAGTCACCTACTTGGAAAGTTCTAGGATAGACCATTTTATTATAGGCTCAAACCATTTTTGACTGGTAGAGCTTGAGATCTTGTTGAGCCTGCAAGTGTTTCTCTTCAAGAGCTTTAATCTCTCCCAATTGAAGTTGGGCATTCCGTTCTATCGTGACTGATTATTGATGGCAATTCTCAAAGAGGGCAACTGCATTTCTAGGGGAAGAACAACCTCAACTCCATAAACTAAAGCAAAAGGCATAGACTGAGTTGGTGTCCCATAAGTGGTCCAATAGGCCCATAAGGCTTCAACCAATCTTTCATGGCACTAAATTTATTTTCATTGAGAATTTTTTCAGAATCTAAGCAAGTGTTTTATTGAAGGCTTCAACTAATCCATTTGCTTGAGGGTAATAGATGGTAGAATACCTCCAATCGATATTATGTTTTTCAGTGAAATTAGTTATTTTAGTTGACTGAAATGTTGAACTATTATCAGATATGATTTGATGGGGTACACTAAATCGATATATGACATATTCTTTAAAGAAGTGGAGTACATAGTGTGCCTTCACTTCTCTCAGTGGAACTACTTCAGCCCACTTTGAGAAGTAGTTGGTCACAACTAATATGAAATAGTGTCCATTAGTAGATGGAGGATCAATGGGCCCTATGATGTCTGTGCCCCAACACTCAATAGGCCAAGAGGCAACCATTAGATGTAACACATTAATTAGTTGATGTAGGGTGAGACCATATACTTGGCAATGATGATAATGACATGAAACATCCATACAGTCATTGACCATTGATCAGCGACTAATGACAATGATGTGCAATATCCAAGTCGTTTAATTTTCATTTTTAGTTTAGGGCCAGATTAATAGGCACCACATAATTTGACATGTATCTCAGTCATGATCTTTTGAACTTCATCTTTATCTATGTAATGTAGCTACATCTGATCAAATGACCATCTATATAATATGTTATTTATTAAGGCATATGACAATGATCATTTCTTTATTTGATTTGCTAGAGATTTGTCTGATGGAAGTCTTCCTTCACATAGATAATCTATAAATAGTTGCCTCCAATTAGCCTCTTCATAGTTTTCAGTGTGGGCGACCATCCCTTCAGTTTTAGTTCTATTAATGTAATCTAAATCTACAAGAGATAGAACCTGGTGGTTTTATACTTTTATAGGAATAGATTCCTCTTTTGGACAAGCAATCTCTTTTGCGAGCTTCACCAGAGCATCCACAGTGGAATTGTCTTCATGTGGGACTCTACATAAAGTCATAATAGGAATCTACTCAAGTAGCTTCATAGCATATGTACGATAGTTTTGAAGTTTCATATTCAAAACCTTGTAAATTCCTCCCACTTGATTGATCACTAGTTGAGAATCTTCAAAGATTTTTATTTCTTTTATCTCCATTAGGATTGCTAAATCCAAACAAGTTATTAGAGCTTCAAACTCAACTCTAATATTTGTATAAGGCTCAGATAAATGGTAGGAATATCACATCATCCCTTCATCTAGAGTCATGAATACTAGGTCGATTCTAGCCTTCCCTGGATGGTGGAGTTCATCTGCTTACCCTTCTTTGAAGATGCTGCTCCATCAAAATAAAGCTCATAAGTGGTATTATTCTAACCCTCTAAACTCATGACTTGTTCATCAAGAAATCCTTCAATGGAAAACTTTCAAGAAGTGAATGTGTGTGGTGTTTTTTTTTTTGTTAAGAATAAGGAGGACACCATGTAGATCTTGGGGTACTTATTGGGGTGATCGGGAACAACATTAAAGAATGATGTACTATCTCGAAAGATAAAAGTCACCATGCTACAATGGACCTAATCACCTAATAAGGACTCCTAAGACCAATGGACCTTCGAATGTACCAGAGTTCTTTCCCCTACTTTTACATGAAAAAGTAAAGTAGGGTTTATTTTAAGTCGGGTTCGTTAAGTTCCCTATGAAGGCAAACCCTCATAGTTAATTACATCCTAAGGAATGAAGTTCCTTAGGAATACTCTCGATTAAGGTAAATGATCGTTGTCTCCAAAGATTTCAAAGATATGACTATCAATCAATTGGTTATTTTTAGAAAATCAAGTGGGATTGATCAAAAGGGAAGAGTTCTTATCAAAACCAAAGGAGATGAGTAGGGAATGTTCATGATACTAGGAAGCCTAATGAGCATTTCCAATCTATCCTATGGTTGGGCTTTATATTTTTGAAATTGAAGAGATTTATTTGTTTGAGTTGAATTTGTATTAGGAATCTAGGGCTTACAATTCAACAATACAAGATTGTAGAAATGCCTAAGAGGTGAGGATTTATGCTTATAACCCACAAAGGGAAACAATAACCTCAGATACTAAATCTAGGGAACTTTGATAAGAGCCAAAGCATGGCCTAAATCTAAGATGAAAATGGGTATATGGTTCACCTCCACAAGAGAGGGTAAACCACCCGATTGTTGGACTTATAACTGCTTGGGGTGGCCGCCTAACTCCTCTTATGATTTTAAATACATGTAGCATGTCATATGCTTTGTAAGATAGTTAGGTTGTTATTTATTTAGAAAGAGACTAAGTCCTTAAAACTCACTCCCTAAGTGACTAGATCATGAAAGGCATGAATAATGACCTAAATCTAATGCAAATTTTGTCAAGGTTTATTTTGATTTTTGGACATTTTTATTTGACACAGGCTATGAGATTTTATATGCCTAATGCATGAGAAAATCAGTTATGGGCCAAAATTAGAAAGAAGGAGGTGTGTTTCCACCATGGCTCTCAAAGGTCAAGTCATTTTCTTTTGCAAAGGTGGAAGCTCTCCATTGGCAAGGTGTGATAATATGATTTATGCATGATATGATACATACAATATCCAACTAAGGGGTTGCTAAATACTTTTTATCTTGATTTATATCCTAGGTTTTAGGTGAGGTTATGAATTATTTTTGTTTAGATTTGAATTGATTAATAAGATAGAAAATTTATTTTTTTCTAAGAGTCTAATTGCATCCAGGCCATTCAGCAATCATCAAATATTTAAGAAATAAGAAAAATCATGCCATCCTAATTACACAATCATAAACATAACATCAATCAATTTATAAAATTAGTGCAAAAGAATAAGAGGTTGATGTGGTCGAGTTCCACCCCACAACCCGAAAAGAAATGTGGGTAGTCGAGCTCTACCCTTATACATTCCAGTATAGTGAAAGAATAAATTACAATTATAAAATGACAAGTATTATGGGTGTCTTCATTCTTCATCCTCCATTCTTCACTCCTTGTCCTTCATTCCTTCATCTTGGTTTGCTCCATTTCTTTCTTTCTTTTGGTTTGACTTGGGATATAGTTTGCTCCAAGGCCTCCATGGTATATAATACATGGTCTTATAATCAATATTCACCTAGGTCCCCATAACACTTATCCTAATCCTAATGCAAAAATTACATTAAAAGGAAGGAAAGTAAATCTAGCTACCTACCTGCAAGAAAAATGTTAGTTAAACACACCATACAATCCAAGCAGTCATAAGAATAATTTGGACTTAGTACCCCACACATGGGTAGCCAAGCCCACTTATCCTAATTTGGGTTATGCTTAGGGGTATAAGAAATATGCACAGTAAAAGCATTTATATTCTTATTACAGTACCCTTTAAGCACAACCCCCTGCAGAAGATATGATTAAGCTAAGATCACCCTATCATCCAGTCTATGCATATACACCCTAACATCTAGTCTAAAATATTACACCATAAAATAAAATCATGCATCAAACCATGCACCGCCATAGCATAGAGCTAGAAGTTGTGACTTAGCCTAATGTGTGTGCCATTTAATACTTGTATGGCTTGTCTTAGCTAGGCTTTAAGGTTGAAATTTTTTAAGTGTGAAAGATTCAATTTAGATGGTGGTTTCATTTTTTGTGATTTAGTTGACTTATCAATTTTAGTTGGTGTTTTGATTTGGTTTGAATGAACCTACACTTAGTAACAAAATGTTGTAAAGAGAAGAAAGAGTGGAAGAGCTTTCTTTCATCCCTACCTTAAGTGATTTCTAAGCTAAATTGATTAATGAATTTCCTTTAGTGAACGGTTTATTATGTGTTTTAATTAATCCTAAGTTTAGATTTGTTCTAAATAGCCTTATTCAATAAGAAAGACATCTTAGGATTAGTTAGGGTGGATTACTATCACATAATACACACCCATTCATTTCTTTCCACCATGTATACCATGCATATGAATAATCCTAAGCATAGCTATACATGTAATGCAAATCTTAGCACACTTTGATGATGGATGTAAAGAAATGTAATTTAAGAATTTTAGATATTCCATTTCTTAATTGGATCAATAATGCATGTCTTTGTTATGTAGAAAAGGGAGATTTATTATCCATTAGCTAAATACACATCCACATGTATAAAAGTTATAAGTGAGTACGACGCATTATTTTCTACACCAGGGGCATAATGTACAAGGCCTACTTAGGGCTACTTAAAGCCTCGTAACCTCGGAATGTCCAGACTAATATACCACTTTTATTAGATACATGCAAATGTACAAAAAGAACCAAATTAGTAAGGAATCATGCAAGAGATTATATTTGATTTGGTTGTATGATTTACATATGTAATATGAAGATCCTTCCTAAGTCTTAATATGGAGATACATAAGAATAAATTTAGGCAAGTGTTGTGTTCTTTTCAAATGAACTATACACTTGCAAATCTTATATAAATCTATGTCAAGAGAAGGAAAGAGAACTTCATAATACCCATCTTATGCTATCATCACATGAAAGCTTATAAATATTTATAACTAGCATCACTTCATTCATAATCTTTGATTTATAGGTTTTAAAATATAATGTTTGATTTAATAGTGATAATAGCCACTCATATTCTTAATTTTAGCCAACACATACAATTTGACATAAAAGGAAATATTTTATTTAATTAATTTTTAAAAGAAATGAATGCATGATTTCATATGCACACACTATTTAACATGATTGGAAAGAAATAAAGGAATGTAAACACATGACTTCATTCACCCTAATTAATTCCTAAGGACAATCATTTGAAATAAGATCATTTAAAATGAATCAAAATTCTTTAAGGAGATTTTTTATCTTTGAATTTGATTTAACTTAGGAAATATGAGAAGGGTTTGCTAGTCCTAACAAATTAGCCACTCCCCATCCCATTTGTGAATTGGTTTAACTTAGAATAATTTAGTTGATTTTATGTTTTGATTAGGTTAAGGTATGAATTAAATCCACTAATTACCCCTTTCCTATATCACTTTAATATAGTTATCCAAGTAATTATGAGCCAACATATGATATGCAACCACATGGAAATTAAATCAGCCACCTAAGAAATGAAGGGGACTAATGCAATTGGCTTATAATTATTGGTTAATTAAGTTAAAAAAGGTTTGATTAAGTACTTTTATAATCCTCCTATACATGTAGTTTGATTATAGTTTCCTTTAAAATTCTCTTAGGTTATTGAACACCTAAGAATCTGCCCAAGAATTGGATAATTAAGTTTTGGAATGATTTGGTTTTGAATTTGATTAATTAAACTATTTAATGAAGTGACTAAGCCATTAATTAATTGCAAATTGATTAAGTGTCACCCAAATGAAATAAACTTAGGGGAAAAGATTAGAAAATAATTTCTAATCTTATTCTCTATGTCCATTCACTATTTCATAATGATTAACATGTTTAATTAATAAATTCATCATTATTTAACATACTAATTAATCTTTTAATTAATTAAGAGAGTGAATAAGAATGAGGCAAGGAATTTCCTAATCAATCAAGTAATAAATTCTAAGAAAATCATGGGAGGCAAAGGTCATCCCTCTAATCAATCTCAAAAAGTTTGGAATTAATTGTTGAAGTAATTAAAGAGTAATTAGGTTAATTACATTTTCAATAAAATCTAAATTGAGTTAAAATCACTATTCAAAATTAATTGATTTTACTTATATATTATTCTCCTCTAAATTACCATTAAAATGAGTATTTATTTATATTTATTAGATTTTTTCTACAATTAGTTATGAATTTTGGAAGTTTCACCATTAAAATTAGATTAATCCCTAAACCGTGTGTTAATACGCTTTCCATGTAGCGTGATGAGATTGGTTATATAAGTTGTCACATCCGTAAGTCACCTTGACGCGGTCTCTCTGAAGTCCATCTAAGATCGAAGGAAGGTAAATCCTGCAGTTTAAAAGTAAATTAGAGGGTTTTAAAGCATTATCTGATCACAACCGTCCGTTCCAATCATGCGGAACAAACAATGTATGATCCTTCTCCTTCACGATGAGACAGACACACCTTTCATTCTCATTCAGAGCTCACGGAATTGGGATCAAAATGTTCTCACACCTTCAGAAGGAGGGGGGATGCATATCCAATGGTCAAGATTGCATGGGATGATAATTCCCTTTGAAAGGACTAACTAAAATTTTTCCATAGCTATAGTTTCAAGCAATTACCTCGCCGATGACTATTACCAGCACTTCCAACGGAGGAGGTAGCTTCATCTAGTAGAAATGAATCCCTATTGAAGAAATTCGATCGACCAAGCTCCTCTTCAATGGTGATCAGCCTTGATCAAAGTTGTTCTTCCTATTGCTTGGAGGCTTTGGAAATGGTTTGATCGAGGTTGATGAGGTCCAAGGATGGTGTGTACAAGGTTAATTTAACTTTAGTTAAAAATTTAATGAGTTGAGCTCGGGATTGATCTTCCTATTTCAGCTTTGAGTACAATCAAGAAATGAGAATGAAGTGAGCTTGGGAATGGCTAGGGAAAGCTTTGGGGTGCTTCAGAAATGCTTCTTGAGCTTTGAGGAATTAATTGCCTTCCTATTGAGTAAGGATGAGAGGGGGTATATCTCCCCGTGCATGGATCGGACGGTGGGTGGCTGATTTTTTATTTTGGGGCAATGGGTTGGATTGGCTGATCAGTTTGTGTTGCAAAACATCCCACATGTGTTATTTTAGGCAGAGGAGGGAGGGAGTGTGGCTGCCCATGTGAGTGTGATGAGTGGATTTGGTGATACAAGTGTTCAAATGTGATTAGGGAGGTCAGTTTGGCCTTGCCTTGCGTCATGGCCAACCCAAGCTCATTGGGTCATGTTCACCACCCTCCTTAGTGCCCATGTGGACCAATAAATAGATGCCAAGTGTCCTTGGGAAAGAAATGGACAAATTCCAAGTGAACTTGGTCATGGTATACCCTTGGACCCAAGGGAAAAGTGGTCATTTGGCTATGAATTTGATTTGGACATATTTGAATTAATTTAAAAATGGGTTGAGCCAAATTTCAAGTGATTTGGAGTTCAGTTGATTTCTTTTGGCTCAATTTGACCCATTTAGGTCAAGTTGGGTCAAATTGGGTTAGGTTGACTAATTGGTTAAATTGGGTCAAACCATGAGTTAGGTCAAGTTCAAATGATCATTTGGAGCCTATGGGTATCATTGGTGTGGTTTAATTAGGTTTAGATTTGGTTTTGGTTCATTTAGGTTCATTTGGGTCAAATGGGTGAAGATGACCAATTTGACCCATTTGACCCAATTGAGTTAGGTCATGGGTTGGTTTAGGCTTGGTTGATCATTTGAAATGTGTTGCAAGCTTTGGTTACAATCAATTTTGATTGGTTTGATTTCAAGTTGATTTGACCTTTTAGGTCAAGTTGGGTTCATGGTCAATTGGGTTAGGTTGGGTCTAGTTGGTCAATTGAAGCTTTGGTCAAGTTCAACAATCAATTTGGAATGAATTTGACCCATTGGTTGCAATCAATTTGGCTTAGATTAAGATTTGACCCATTTTAGCTTTTTAGGTCAATTTGGGTCAACTTAGGTTAAATGGCCAATTGGGCTTGGTTTGGCTCAATTGATGGTTTGGTACTGTTCAATCATTCATTATGAATTAGTTTAGATCAATGGTTTCAATCAATTTGGCTCATAGTGAATTATGGCTTGTTTAGGTCTTATTTAGGCAAGTGTTGACTTGGTCAAAGGCTAGGTTTGACTTGGTTTGACCCAATTTGAGTGATTGATCATTCTAAGATGATTGTTGATCATAATATGAGGTTTGGATGAGCTCAGTTCAATCCAATTTAGGTTGGATTAGAACTTGGTTCAAAAAGGTCCTTTAGATCACTTTGGGTCAAGTGAGCCTAAATGGGTCAATTGGCTTGATCAAGGCTTGATTCAAGTTTGGTTGAACTCACATATGGACTTATGATGGAGAGATAAATCAAATTGCAAGTGGTTTGGAGTCAAATGGGTTCTGGTTCATTTGATAATTTCAAGTCAAAAGGATGAACATGGATTTGACTTGGGCTAGTTTGACTTTAGCTTGGTGATTGTAGTTTTTGTTTATATTTTGGGCATGTGATTGAAGGAGTGATTGTTTAAAGAGAAAATCCAAGGGTTTGGATTGATTTGAGAATGATTTAGCTAAATCCAAGAAATTGGCTTAAAGGATATAAATTGGGTTTGGATTTGAGTTTTGAATTTATATTGATTTGATTTTGGCCATTTAAATTTATGTTTCATTTATATTTGTTAATATAAATAAAGATATAAATGGGTTATGAGAAAATCACCTGAGTTTGGAGTGACTTGGAAGCAAGTTTGACCAAATTAAGGGATATAGGTCAAAAGAGGCTAACTTGGATTTTGAATGGGTTTGATTTATTTTGGTCATTGGGGAATGATTGGTTTATAAAAAAATCAACCAAGCTTGAGTTGGTTTGAAGGAGTTTTGGCTAAGCATATGAAGGTAATTCATATATCTTAGGAAGAGATTTTGGAATTTTGGAGTTAATTATGGGTTTTAATCATTTGGAGTTTGGAATTGATTCATGATTTGAAATTTGATTTGAGATTGAATTTGATAATTTGAGAAAAATTAATTAGATTGGGGTTGATTTGGATTTCGTTAAGGCTAAGTCCATAAGATAAAATCAAAGGGCTTAAGAAGGGATTTAGAGTTTGAATTTAGTGATAGATTTCAATCATTGGATAGTTGGATTTGATTTTGTAATTTGAATTTGAATTTGAGGTTTGGTTTCAAAGAAGGAAGCAAGGATTGGGTTTGGGCTATAGGGTAGGCAAGTCCTCCTAAATCCCTAAGACACAACTTATTCTTATGGCTAACTCTTCTAAGTCTCCATGGTTATGTTAAGTATTCACCTAATCACTAGAAGTGTCTTAAGACTAAGGAACTCTTAATGTCTAGAGGAGTCTTATGTCTAAGATGGAGAAGTTGAGAGCTCATTCTAAAAGTGAGATCAACAATGTGCTACTAAAAAGTCAACAATGACCTAACCTTTTATGACATGTAATGAAATGAATGTTATTTCAAATTATAGCAAAATCTTCGACCATCGTGCCAAACATCATGATAATTTTGTGTGGGAATTTTATTTAGGACACCACATAGATCTTATATATATATATATATATATATATATATATATATATATATATATATATATATATATATATATATATATTCTCAAAAGATAAATATATTACCCTATTATGGATTTGATTACTTAATAAGGACATCTAAAGCTGATGGGTCTTCGATATACCAGAGATTTTTTCTTTACTTCACATGGATGGAGTAAAGCAAAGTTTATTTTAAGCTGGGTTCTTAAATTCCCTATAGAGGCGAGCCTCTATAGTTAAGTATATATTGGGAGGAGTGAATCTCTTAAGAATACTCTTGATTAAAGTGATTAGCTAAAATCTGCATAGATTTTGAAGCTTGGTATCAAAGGTTTAGTAATTTTGGGAATTAAAGAGAAGACTCAATTATGAAGAGTTCTTAATATAATCCAATCAAGAGTAAGAAGGGAATGCATTTAGATATTGGAAAACCCAGTAAGCACTCCAATTTTCCTTTTATTGGGCTTTACATTTTTGAAGTAGTGAATTATAAATTTTTAAGTTGACATTTTATTAGAAAAATAAGACTTATATTTCAATAAGATAAGATTATAAAAATGCCTAAGTAGGAAGATTTACACTCATAACAAAAGAGAAACAAGTCACCTCTGAACCTATATCTAAAATACTCTTGCATATGCTAAGAGTTCAACCTAAATCTACTAGAAGAAAATGGGATAAGTTGGTTCATTTTCACTAGTGAGAACGAACCAATCTAGACTCTTCTAGACTTACAACTACCTATAGTGGCTGCCAGCTAACTCTTACTGCAATTTAAAATCATGTGGACCAGTCTTATTTAAGTGAAAGATGGTTAGGTTGTTATTAATTAAGAAAGAATCTAGAGTCTTAAACTCACTACTTAAAAGACTAGATCATGATGGGTGTACAAATTATGACTTAAACTGATGCAATAAAATTTATATATTTTATTTCATTTTGACTCGTCATTTTGAACTCAGGCTTGAGAGAGTTTATGTTTATATGCATGATGAAAAATGATTTCGGGCTAAATTAAAGAGAAAGGGTGTTCTCCAATACATAGGACTACTCTCACAGGCCAAGCATATCCCCTATCATGCAAGAGTGGAGATCCACTATTTATGAGAGTGAAACAATATGCAAGCATGCTATTACAATAAAAATCATATAGCTAAGAGGTTACTAAATCTTTTATTCTTTATTAACTTCTTAAGCTTTAAGATGAGGTTATGAGTTGCATAAACTTTTATAGTTGCGTAAACTCTTTATTAACTTCTACACTTATACATCTCAGATTACAATTCATAATAAAAACAGAGCTATGAGAGTCTTCAATCTTGGTCTTCATCTTCACTTCATAGATTGAGCACTCTAAGCATCACAAGGACTCCCAAGTTTAAGCCTTCTAGCTGCTACTTATGCTAAACCTCATAGCTTTAATCTTAATCTTATTGCAAAAATTATATTTTTATAAAATAAAAATTTGACTACACATGCAAAATAGGGATTAACATAATACACATTCAAACCAAGTAGTTATGTCTCACACATTTGGGCTTACCACCCTGCCTTGGGTCATTAAACCCTCCTATTTTAATGAATTATACTTAAATATTTTAAGCATCACCTGCAAGAAAAGGGCATTTATAATTTTATTATTACAACAGTCCTTTAAGCACAATCCCATGTAGAAAGCATCATTAGTCTAACAAATGATGCCCTACCATTCAGACTAACGTACAACCAATCCTAACATCCAGTCTAAAATATTATATCACAAAACAAGAAAAATTAATACACCATAATAACACATCGACTTAACTTAGGTATAGGGTCAATTTCCTAGTATTCTAGTGTGAGAATTGGGTTGTGTGGTATGGCTATACTAGGCTTTCTTAAATTTAAGTTTTGATTTCATTTCAAGATTTGCTTAATTTATCATTCGGTGGTTTCACTTTAAATGGTTTAGGTTATTTATGATTTAATCCCAAATTTAGGTTCATTTAATTTTTAAAGTTGAATTTGAATTTTAAATAGTGGAGATTAAAATAAATTCCACTTTGGGCAGAACCTATTTCATTCAACATCGTGATCTTAGTAAGGGGGAATTTTTCACTTTGATGTGAAAATTCATATTAAGGGTCAAACTAAGAACCTGCGTATCTTAATTAATTCATTTGAATTTATTTGAATGATTTAATTGAATTAATTTGATTTCATTAATGTTAGTTTGATTTTGTTTAGATTTCAAATTTTGAGTTTGCTTAACTTCATGTATTTTGATTGTTTGATTTTTGATTTATAAATTTTAGTTTGATTTTATTAAATATTTGATAATTTAATATCCCTTCAATTAATATCTGATTCCTTTCTTGTGGATTTCAATTTTAATTATATGTATGATTAGTATTGATTAGGTTATTTCAATATTATTTAGATTTATTAATTTCATCATTTCATATGAACTCGATTTGGATTAATGAATATACCTCAATTTAATTAACTTGTAACTTGGTTGAGGTCTAATGTGATCTGTCATTTGGATTCCCGTTAAGAGCTTAATTATTTAAATTATTAAATTAGTTATTTGATTTACATATTGATTTTCGTTAGATGATTATTTGGTTTAATTTGATCCTTTTGATTTTATCTGATTAATTTAATTTATTTATGTTTTATGTTGATTGATTTATTCTAATGTTGTTCGGAATTGCTATGATTTAATGACTTTTATATTTAACTTTTATTTTTATTCTTTTTAATTGATTAAGGTTTATAATAAATTTGTTGTGTTTGTTTGATCTCATGTATTTTAGATTGATTATTTAATTCATTCTTCTTACTAGATTTAATTTGAGTATTTATTAGATTTAAATATTTTAAGTTGATTTAGTTTATTTATTTATTGGTTCAATTGGATTAAGTGATTTAAAGATTTGCCTTCATTTCAGTTAAGTTTGATCATTTATAATTAGAGTTTCATTTAACCTCATTCATCTATTATGTTTATTAAAGTTTGGTTAGTATTTAATTAGGATTCCAAGTTTAATTTGATTATTAAATTTACATATATTATGGTTAATTAATTCACCCTATTCGACCAAATTGAATTGAATTTAATTTAGCTATATGTATTTAATTGAATTGATTAGAGTTTATTTTAATCTTATTTGATTTGATTTAGTTAATGTTCAACTAGTACTTTATGATTAATTTAATTTTTACTAATCAATTAAGGTTCAATTTAGTGTGGCTTATTGAATTTAAGTTGTTTTATGTTGTAGAGATCTAATGCTTGATTAAGGTTTAACCAGATTAATATAGTTAATAAACTTGATTGGTTGATTCATGATCTACGTGATTTTTTTATTCAGTTGTTCAGGGTTTAGTTAGATAATTGATTTGATTAAAATTTAGTTATAATTCTGTCATTTTGATTAACAAAATTAAGTATTTGTCTTAATTATAAGTTTAACTAATTTTCAATTAAGTTTAAATGACCAATTCAAATAGGATTCAATAGTTAGTTAGGGTAAGTTTAGTTTGTTATCTAATTAGTTTGAATTGCCAAATTATTAATTGATCAGTACTTAATTGAATCATCTTGGTGATATAATTATCTTGGTTAAGATTAGGTGAAAGATTATTACATGTTATTAGTAAGTTCTTAATATTGTTTAAAGTTTACTCAATTGGATTACATGATTAATTTAACTAGGGTTTAATCCCTAATGATTCAGATTTGTTATATACTACATGATTAGAATGTTCATAATTGTCTTGTTCAATTAGTTTAGACAAAGTTCAGTTATTGGCTAACTTAGTTCATTCTATTTAAATTTGTTTACACAAATTGAATTTAACATATTTAAATATGTGATTATCTTAATTTAATTAAGGATAATTTAAGTTTAACATAATTAGTTTGATTTAATGATTAAATTGGTTAATAAGTTTAATTAATTTGTTTAAATAGTTTAATTAATTTGTTTAAGGAGTTTAATTAAATTTTTGAAAGAGTTTAATTAATTTATTTAAAGAGTTTAATTAATTTGATTAAAGAGTTTACTTAATTTGTTTAAGGAGTTTAATTAATTTGATTAAAGAGTTTAATTAATTTGTTTAAAGAGTTTACTTAAATTTATTAAAGAGTTTAATTAATTTGTTTAAAGAGTTTAATTAATTTGTTTAAAGATTTAATTAATTTAATTAGTGAGTTTAATTAATTTGATTATGGTAGGTTTAATTAGAGTTTAATTGTAAGTTGTTCATAGTCTTTTTATCAATTTAATTAGAGTTTGATCAGTTGTTGAAGGTTTTAATTTGATTGTATGTATTTAGATTAATGATGTAATTAATTATTTGATGATTTATGTTCATTCAGTCAAAATTAAATGTAAAATTTAATTAATGTTTAGTTGAGCTTCATTAGCTAATATAATTTATTTTAAGTTTATGTTGATATTTGTTTAATTTAGTTTAAATGGAAGATTATTTGATATTTGTTTGAGTTAATTTAAGATTTAGTTAATAAGGGTTTAAGTGTTATTTTATTCATGAATTTGGCTTGATATTTAAATACTTTTTTTTGAATAATTTAGTTTTGATAGATTCAATTAATGTTGATTAATTAAAACCCTATTTTTAAGTGATTTTTTTTATTTGTCAAGCTTCAGAATATTACCTTATTTTCTTAAGTTTCTTTTATGTTAATTAAAGTTATTTAAATTATTTTAATAATTTCTATAATTTTCTTGAATTTTCAAATCAATTATTTTGTGAAATTTGACAGTTTGAATTGTGAATTTTGATAACTTTTAATCTATTCATCATTTTGGCATAAGATTTTTACGGTACATAGGGTTTTGTTTCAATTTCATCTCCTTAAAGTTTCATCATGATCAGAGATGTAAGTTTGGATTAATTTAAGTTTTGATGTTTCCAATAAAAATCAAATTAAACAAAAAATATTAAAAACTAATTAGGGCTTTTAATTTTCCTTAATTCCTCTTTGAAAGACAAATTCAAAGAGGTTTAATTTAAAATTTTTAGGGTTTTAGTTGATTTACTGTGATTTTTCAAAGTTTAGGCCAATTAATTGATATATTTAATTCGATTAATCCCTTAATTAGGTCATTTTGAGATTTCACGACCTTTAAGAAATTTTAACATTTTTATAAGGTTCACTTGAGTCATTTATAATGGTTTGAGCTCTTTTGATCACTTTCCATAATTTTTCTGGAATTTTATTAATTATTTCTTAAAAATAGATCTTTGAACTTTGAAATCCAATAACATTTTGTACACTCATCATTTGACGCTAAAATGTTTATGGTAGGTGTGTTTTGACCTTAATTCCATTTCATGAAAATTTTAGATCAATTTAATCAGTATTTTAGATTAATTAAAAAAATTTTATTTTTGCTAAAACTTAAAGTAAGCCCAAAATACCTAATGAAAATTAGGGTTTATGAGTTCATTAGATCTTTTTGTAAAGACAAATCCAACGAGCTCTTATTTATAATTTTTATGAGTATTTTATTTTATTTTTATAATTTTTGGAAGTTTTAGGTGATTTTTATAATTTTTTAAACTAAAGAAATACCTTAATTTCTTACTTAACCCAGATATCGCTCACTGGGCCACAGTTTGTGCATGTTGTGACCTGATTAGACCACAAAGATGCTGACTCGACATTTGAGCTAGAAAACTTGAGTTAAATTGAATAGATCTGGATAGTCTGATCACAGATCGGGGTCCATGTTAAATTTGTCGATCCAAAGGAGGGAAAACATGCCTTTAAGGACTTTAAATCATAGTCGTTTGTCCCTATAAAGAGAGATCAGATGGATGATATGTCATCTCCTTTAGGGACGATGAACCAAACCTAATTGGGAGTTGGTTTCCGCCTCAACCATCTGTTAAAAGGGTGATTCTCCAACAAACTTGCTAGAAAACATCTCGTTTCGCACTGAGGGGCTAAGAGAGGATGAATGCAATGGTTTTCTATGGGTAATTCCTAAAATCAAGCAAATATTCTTGCAAACAAAGAAGCATAATAGTTTTCAAAGTTTTCGAAGAAATTACCTTGCTGGAGCCAACATCTGATGGATTTCTCAATTCAAATATGCTCTTAAGCATGAGATGAAGCTCTGGGATGAATATATCCCCTCTTATGGTGTTTGTTTTCGGATGCACCGGGTGGACACCACATATATCTTAGGGGGTACTTATTGAAGTGATTGAGTATGACATTAAGGTATGATGTACTATCTCGAAAGGTATAAACATCACCCTATAATGGACCTAATCACTTAATAAGAACTCCTAAGGCATGATTGGTCTTTGGATGTACCAAAGATTCTTCCTCTACTTTACATTCAAAAGTAAAGTAGGGTTTATTTTAAGCCGGGTTCTTTAGTTACTCATGGAGGCAAGCTTTCATAGTTAATTACATCTTAGGAAATGAAATTTCCTAAGAATACTCTAGATTATTGTAGTAAATTATTGTCTCCAAATATTTCAAGGTTAAGACTATGAATAAATTGGCTATTTTGAAAAAAAATCAAACGAGATTGTTCAATTGAAGAGACTTATTTTAGAATCCAAAGGAAGATGTGTAAGAAATGCCCATGATACTAGGAAGCCTAGTGTGCACTCCAACCTATCCTATTATAAGGATTTATATGTTTGAAAGTCAGAGGATTTATTTTATTTGAGTTAAAATTTTATTAGATTATTATGGCTTATAATCCACCAACACAAGATTGTAAAAATGCCTAAGAGGTGAGGATTTATGTTCATAACCCGAAGAAAATTAGCAATCTCAAATCCTAAATCTAGGGAGCTTTAACACAAGTTAAAAGCATGACCTAAATCCACAAGAGAGAATAAACCTCTGACTCTTCTAGAGTTACAACCACTTGGATTGGCCGCCAACTAACACCTCCTATGATTTAAAATCATGTAGTCTTGTCTTATGAATTTGTAAGATGGTTTAAGCTGTTATTTAATTTTGAAAGGGACTAGAATCCTAAACTCACTCCCAAAGAGACTTAGTCTAAATATGCAAAATATTTTTAAATTTATATTTTTTTGACACATTCATTTGGACAAAGGCTTTATGATTTCTTATGCCTAAATGCATGATGAAATTTAGTTATTGGCCAAATCAAAAGGGAAAGAGGGTGAAGCTCCATCATAAGGGGTTTCTCTCATAGGTCAAGCGGTCCTTAAAGTGCAAGAATGGAGGCCCTCATTTTTCAAAAGTGATTCAATATGATATGCATGATGTGAAACATACAACATACAGCTAAGGGGTTGCTAAATCTTTTAATTATCTTATTTACATCTTAAGCTTTAACATGAGGTTATGAGTTATTTTAAATTTAATTATGAGCTGTTAGTTGGGGAAGAAAAACTAATTTTTATCCTAAGAGCCTATCACATCCAGGCCACACATTCAAACATCAAGTTTAAAAAACTATGAATAAGATGCAATTCTATTGTGCAATCTAAAGATAACATCAATCAAACATGAATAGATTCCATAAAAGAATAAAAAGCTGGTGCATCTGGGTATTGTCATACACCCCGAAAAAGAGAAAAGATGGATAGTCAAGCTCTACCCTTATACAACCCATAATTACAAAATAATATTACAATTAAAATTAAATTAGATGCTATGGAGGGGTGGGGGAGTCTTAATTATTCATTTCTTCTTTCTTCATTTGATTTGATTTGCTTCAAGGAATCACAGGGAACCCTAGGATTAAGCCTTCTAACCACTGCTCATCCTAATCCCCATAGCACTATTCCTAATTCTTATTACAAAATTACATTTTTATGGGAAAAGTAAATCTAACTACACCTGCAAAATAAAGGTTAGCTAAACATACATACAATCCCAAGCAGTTATATTTGATAATTTAGACTTAACACCCTGTACGTGGGTAACCAATCCCACCTGTCCTAATGTGGATTATGCTTAGGGGCATCGACAACCTCCAAAGAGAACATTTATATTTATTTTAGGGGCCCCTTAAGCACAATCCCTTGCAGAAAATAATATTGGGCTATGAACGACCTAACATTCGATCTATGATCCACATTCCTAACATCCAGTCTAAAGTATTATATCATAAAATAAAATACATCATCATTACATGCACCATCCTAACCTGAAGCAAGAAGTTATGACTTAGCATTTTAATGTGTGCGCTTAGGCTTTATGTGGTATGTCTTAGCTCGGTCTTTGAATTATGATTTTCTATGTTTTGAAATTATTTAAGTTAACATGATTGTTAGCTTAACTTCAAGTTGTTTAAATTATTTGTAAATTTTAATTTATATTTTGTTTTGTTTCATTTGATTTACACATAGCATCTAAGTGTTATAAAGAGAGGAAAGAGGCCTACCCTCTTCCATCCCCACCTTAAGTTATTTTATAAAGCATTTTTTTTATGATTTGGTTTCTTTTAGTGAATGATTTATTAAATATTTTATTAGTTCTAAGTTTATGTTAACCTTAAGGAATCCTATTCAACATAAGAGGCATCTTAAGATTAATGTGATTGCATTACTATCACATAGAATATGTTGAACCATTCTTTTCCATCACCCATAACATGCATATGATTTAACACTTAGTATACCTATACATACAACATATTTTGGCACACTTGAATGATTAGGGATGCATACATTGGAAATTATATTTTTACTTGATTGAGTTGTTTATATATGTAAATTAAAGTTCTATCCAAATTTTAATACAAATATACATAGGAATGAAACTAAATAAGTACGTGCCTTTGTTAACCAAAGAAGTGAGATAATCAAATGACATCCTTGGGGTTACTTAAAGTCTCATATTCCCAAGATGTCCAAACTATATACTTATCATCATTTAAACATATGTAAATCCATATATGAACAAAGGAAAGAAAGCACTACTTTTACATGTAATACATTTGATATGCTTAAATGATTATGGATACATGTATTTTTAGTAGAAAATAATATTCTCGTCCTTTAATCAAATACACATACACATGTCTAAAAGATGTAAGCAAGTACGTGCCATTGTTTAAATTAGGAAAGTGACATAATCAAATGACCTACTTGGGGCTACTTAAAGCATCGTATTCTTGGGATATCCAAACTACATAGTTGCTAACTTAAATACATATGAATGCATATATGTTTAAAAGAATGAAAATCATGCAAAGATTATATTTTATTTGATTGAATTATTTATACATGTGAATTAAAGCTCTATCCAAATTCTATTACAAAGATATAGAGGAATGAAATCAAACAAGTGGGTCTCATTGTTAAACTAAAGAAGCGAGGTAATCAAATGACCTTCTTGAGGCTACTTAAAGCCTCGTGTTCCCGGGATGTTCAGATTATATACTTACTATCATTCAAACATATATAAATCTATATATGAATTTTAAGAAAGAGAGCACTACCTTCACATGCTTAAGTTTTAAACACATGCAAATCCTATTTGTATTCATAACTACTATCACTCAAAATATTATTATCAATTTATAGCTTTTGGAAAATAAATTTAGATTTATTAGTGATAATAGCCACACATATAATAAAAGTAAGCCAACACATGCAATTTTACATAAGTAAATTTTATTTGATATTTTTTTGAAAATATGGATACATGAAATCACATGACATATAATATTTAAAGTGATTGGAAAAGAGTAGCCAAATATTTCCATATAATTCATTCAATTGCACTAATTTCTAAGGACAATCACATTAAATAAAATCATTTGAAGAAAACCAAAGCTTCTTATTAATTTGATTTTAGATTTTAATTAAGCTTAAAGATGAGAGATCATTTGTTTTTTTATCCCATTCCTATGTTAGTGATCTTAATTTGTTTAAGGAAGGACAATTAAGTTGTTTTTATGATTTAATTAAGTTGCAACATTAAGCAATCCATTTAATTACCTTTTCTTATGCTTCTTTAATTTAATTAATCATTTAATCATGAGCCATAAATGATATGAACATGAGGGAAAATAAAAGCGCAATGCTCCTAAAGGACCTAATACAATTAGCTTATGATTTGAGATTAAATAAGTTAAAGAATCTAATTAAGTACTCTTATGATTTTCCCACACTTATCAGCTAATCATAATTTTCTTAAGAAATTTTATATTATTGAACACAAAAAGAGGAATCCTTAATTTAAATGTTGATTATCTCAAGGGATAAACAATTTAATTTGATTTGATTTGGCCATTATTTAATTAATCGATTCCTTAATTAAACCATGCATTAATTACTCTCTTTAATGAGATAAATTGATAAAAGTAATTAGGAGAGAGGTCCTAATCACTCACCTTCATCATCTCACTGTTAATTAATGATTAGTGAGCATTAATTAATTAATTTTTATTATTTATAACTTTAATTAATTATTAAATTAATTAAGAGAGTAATTAGTGTTTGTATTTCCAATTTCCTTAATTACATTGCCAATAAATCTCAATAAAAATATGGGAGGTAGAGGTCATCCCATTAAATTAACATGCTAAGTTCAAAATTAATTGCCCAAGTAATTAGGGCTTAATTAAGTTAATTAAAAAAATATTAAAACTCTCATTAAGTCTTAATCACTGTTCAAAAATAAATGAAATTATTTTTATTAAATTCTCCCCTATTTAACCTTTACAAAATGTATTTAATTATATATTTTAGGTTTTGCTACAATTAGTTATGAATTTATGAAGTTTCAGTCATTTAATTATATTTTAAAGCCTAATTAATCCCTAATCCTACCGGTGCCACGCGGGTGGCTGATGTAATAACACTTTCCACATGGTGTCATGGGATTGGCCACTTAAATGGTTTGACGCGGCACTAACGTGGTAGCGGCAGACACGTTTTCATTCACGCTATTCAATCTAAGATCAGACGGTGGGGATTAATCCCGTGATGCCTATAGGATTAAAAAAATATATTTTTGGCGGATTAAATCATGATCGTCCGTGTCGACCTCATTTTTGTAATGAGCTATCAACCTCTCCATCTTAGACATAGGACTTCTCTTAGACACTAAGAGTTCCTAGAGATTAGGTGAACACTTAACCTAACCCTAGAGACTTAGAAGAGTTAGCCATAGGAATAGGTCATACTTTAGGGGTGTTAGAAAAACTTGCCTACCTCATAGCTTGAACCAAATCCTCACTTCCATCTTTCAAAGCCAACTACAAAGTCCAAATCAAACAACTTCAAACTTCAAATCAATTCCAAACTTAATTGATTTTCTCAAACTCAAATCAATTCCAACTTAAGTGATTTTCTCAAACCTTAAATCAATTCAAGAGATTTTCTCATAATCCATTTATCTTCTCATTTATATTCATAAATATAAATGAAATATAAATTTAAATATCCAAAAATCAAATTCAAAACTCAAATCCAAATTCAACCAAAATCCAACCTAAGCCTTTCAAGTTAAATTCTTGAACTTAGCTAAATCAAACTCAAATCAAACCAAACCCTTGATTTTTCTTCATGATTCAATCAATCCTTCAATCATGAATCCAAATATAAACACAAACTTCAATCATCAAACCAAAACTAAATTCAAAAATCAAACCCAAATCAAACTCATGTTCACCCTTTTGAACTTGAATTTGTAAAATGAATCAAAACTCATTTGACTCCAAATCACTTGCAAATGGATTTATATTTCAATCATAAGTTCATATGTGAGTTCAACCAAACTTGATTCAAGCCTTGATCATGTCAATTGACCCACTTAGGCTCACGTAACCCAAAGTGACCTAAAGTGCCTTTTTGAGCCAAATTCTAATCCTACCCAAATTGGATTGAACTAAGCCCACTTAAACCTCACATTGTGAACAACAATCATAATAAGATGCTCAATCACTCAAATTGGGTCAAACCAAGTCAAACTTAAGGGTTGACCAAATCAACACTTAGCCAAAATGAAATCCAAACTAGCCAAAATCTACCGTAGGCCAAATTGATTGAAACCATTGATCAAAACTAATTCATGATCAATGTTTAAACTTGACCAAGTCATCATTTGAGCCTAACCTAGCCCAATTGACCATGAACCCAAATTCAACCAAAATCTAACTTAAGCCTTTCAAGTGAAATTATTGAACTTAGCCAAATAAAACTCAAATCAAGCCAAACCCTTGATTTTTCTTCATGATTCAATCAATCCTTCAATCATGAATCCAAATAAAAACACAAACTTCAATCATCAAACCAAAACTAAATTAAAAAATTAAACCCAAATCAAACTCATGTTCACCCTTTTGAACTTGAAATTGTCAAATGAATAAAAACCCATTTAACTCCAAATCACTTGCAAATGAATTTATATTTCAATCATAAGTCCATATGTTAGTTTAACCAAACTTGATTCATGCCTTGATCAAATAAATTGACTCACGTAGGCTCACTTGACCCAAAGTGACCTAAAATGCCTTTTTGAGCCAAATTCTAATCCTACCCAAATTGGATTGAACTAAGCCCACCTAAGCCACATTATGAGCAACAATCATCATAAGATGATCAATCAAATTGGGTCAAACCAAGTCAAACCTGGGTTAAGTCAACACTTAGCCAAAATGAAACCCAAACTAGCCAAAATCTACCATAAGCCAAATTGATTGAAACCATTGATCAAAACCATCATGATCAATATTTGAACTCACCAAGTCATCAATTGAGCCTCCTAACCCAATTGGCCACTTGACTTGTTGACCAACTTGACTTAAAAAAGTCAAAATGTGTCAAATCTTGATCTAAGCTAAATTGATTGAAACCAATGGGTCAAGTTCATTCCAAATCACTTGTTGAACTTGACCGCTCAGGCCAACTAACCAACCAACCCAATTAATTATGAACTCAACTTGACCTAAAAGGTCAAATCAAGCCAAAATCAAACCAAATAAAAATTGATTGAAACCAAAGCTTGCAAAATATTTCAAATGACCAACTAAACCTAAACCAACCCATGACCTAACCCAATTAGGTCAAATGGGTCAAATTGGTTGACTTAACACATTTGACCTAAATGATTTCCAATGAACTAAAATCAAATATAAATCCAATTGAACCAAACCAATGTTACCAAAATATTTTAAATGTTCATATGAACTTGACCCAACCCTTGGTTTGACCCAATTTGACCAATTGGTCAACTTGACCCAAGTTGACCCATTTTGACCTAAATGGGTCAACATGAGCCAAATGACATCAAATCAACTCAAATTCCTTGAAAATTTGTCAACCTATTTCAAACTATTCTAAATCTGCCCAAAGTGAAATAAAAGCCAAATGACCATTTTTTAAGGGTAACCTATGGCCAATTCCACTTGGAATTTGGTCATATCCTTTCATGGCCACTTGGCACCCTCTTAGTGGACCAAGTGGACACTAATGACTGTGGTTCACATGACCTAATGGATTTGGGTCAGCCAAACCCAACTCGAGGCCAAAACTGACCACCCACTTGGAATTTCTTCACATGGGATCACTCCTCCACTCAAATGAGCACATGGAAACTTCTCCACTCCCCACCTCTTCCAAAACTGAATCACATGCCATTGAAAAATGCCTAACCAACTCATTCCATGGGATGAATTTTATCAAAATGATAAAGCCAAGCTCGGTCGTCCGATCCTTGTAGGGGGAGATATACTCCCCTTAATTTCATTTCATTTGCATCGATTCACATTCGATTGAAGCATAGGAACTTAGAGGAAGCAATTGCAATCTCCCCCAAGGTCTCCCTAGCTATTTCAAATTCTCCATTTTTAGTTTTACTTAAATCAAAAATAGGGGAGGTGAGTGAAAGATCCATCTCATTCAACTCTTCACCAGAGCTCAATTCCTCCTTCAAGCACCTCGAGGGGACCCAATTGAGCTCACCCAAGTCCAGTTCCAAGCTTCCAAGGCACGGAAAGAGGGGTTTAGATCAAAGCCACAAGCAATTGAAGCCCACTTTGGTCAATAGGAAGATCCACTCAACCTCAAGTCCTCAAACGTTCAACAAGGCTTCTTCTCCACTAGGCGAAGCTACCTCGATGGTTGGGAGCATCAGTGATAGCCTCAAGTGAGGTACTATTCAAAACTAAGCTTGCATTGAATTTTCTTTGGTCCTTTTTAAAGGGAATTGTAATCCCAAGTGATTTTTGCCATTAATCCTCATCTCCTTGTATGTTGATGGTGTGGGTTCAATCTTAGATCAATCCGAGTTGCATCGAGCTCGGATCAAGCCATGGGGGATGGACGGTTGCCCTCTATCGTAGGTGAGTGCAGGAATGAATCATGGACCATACATCTCGCATGTTTTGGATGGATGGTCCTGATTAATCCATGCTAGATCATCTGATTAATCTGTATACGAGCTTGATCTTGATGCGATCTTGATCGACAGCCCAAGAAAGCGAGCACCATCACCGATCAGATAGCCAATGTGATAACTTAAATAATGAATCTCATTGTACCATATGGAAAGCGTCTGTCACATCAACGGTCCATGTGGCGCTGACGAGATTAGTTATATAATTAGGGATTTAATTATCTAATAATCAAAGAAACTTCAAAATTACATAACTAAATGTAGAAAAAAATTAAAAAATACAAACTCAAATGCATTTTGAAGATATTTCAAAAGGGAATATTAAAAAATTAACTTTAATTGATTAGTAAATTTTAAGCAATTTGGGTTTTTTTGGGAATGTAATTATGTTAATTACTCCCTAATTATTTGATTAATTAATCCAAAACTTCTCAAGTATATTTAGTGGGATGACTTTTGCCTCCCCTAATTTTCTTGGGATTTATTATTGATTTAATTAGGGGAATTGCTTGATTCTCACCTAATCACTCCCTTAATCAATTAAATGATTAACTAACCTATTAAATATTGATGAATTCATTAATTAAATTTGTTAACCACCTTGAAACAATGGATAGACTTAGAGAATGAGATTAGGATACCTTGTCTAAATCTTTTCCCTTAAGTCAATTTCATTTGAATGAAAACTTAATTAATTTATAAATTCATTAATGATTTAATCATTTCATTAAATAGCTTAAATAACCAAACTCAAAATGAAAATTTTTTCCAAAAACTTAATCACTTAATCATTCCTTCTTGGGTAGATACTAGGTGTTCAGTAACCTAAGTAGCTTAAGGAAATCATATATAACCCATGTGTGTTGGATGGGTTATGAAAGTGCTTAAATTAAATCTTTTAGCTTAATTAATCATTGAATATGAACCAAATGCATTAGGCTTATTTCTTTCCTTGGTGCATTGTTTATTTGAATTCCTTGTGATTTTATGTCATACATAGGCTCATAATTATTTGGTTAAATATGTTAAAGAGGTGTAGGTAAGGGGTAATTATAACTTGATTTACACCTTAACCTAAACAAAACATAAAATAAATCTAATAATCCTAAAATTAAACTAAAATAACATACACATGTGGGAGATGGGTTAGGACCAGCAAACCTTTTCACACTTCTTGAATTAAAATCCAAATAAAAACAAAATAAAAATCTCTTTAAAATAATTTTGATTCACTTTAAATAATCTTATTACATAGGATTGTCTTTAGGAATTAATTAGGGGGAATGAATTTACATGCTTTCATCACTTTATTTCCTTCCTAGCATGCTAAATGTGTATGTCATATAAAAATCCTGCATTCATGCCTTTTGAAAAATCAAATTAAAATAAAATGTTTCTTTTATGTTAAATTGTATATTTTGGCTAAAAGTAAGAATATGAATGGCTATTATCACTACTAAATTCAAAATTATTTTCATAACATACAAATCAAAGATTGCAAATGATAGGTGTGTTACTTATAGTTACCTACAAGCATGCATGTGAGTATAATATAAAGATGGGAATTATGTGACTTTTCCTTCTCTTCTCTTTTAATATAGTTTTGAATAGGATTTGCAAAGTGTATAGTTCATTTAAAAAGATCACAGCACTTCCTTAAATCCATTCCTATGCATTCCTATGTTATCAATTAAGAAGGATATTCACACTTACACATGTAAATTGCATAAGTAATTCAAACAAATATAAACTTTTTGCATGACTCATTTTCCATTAATTTGCTTTTGTACATGCACATGTATTTAAGAAAAGTGGTATATTAGTATGGACATCCGAGGGTTGCGAGGCTTTAATTATCCCTAAGTAGGTCTTATACCTTACACCCCTAATGTAGAAAATAATGGTGTTGTACTCACTTATGTCTTTCATACATGTAAATGTGCATACGAATGATGGACAAAAGAATCCCTCTTTTCTACTTAACAAAATCATCCATACATGAAACATTCTAAATTTTTCTTAAGATCTAGTCTCTTAGGAGTGTGTTTAAGGACTTAGTCTCTTTCTAAAAAAACAACAGCTTAGCTATCTTGCAAAAATATTTGACTTGCCTATAGATTTTAAAATCATAGGAGGAGTTTGTTGGCAGCCACCCCCAGGCGGTTGTAAGTCCAACAGTCGGGTGGTTTATCCTCTCTTATGGAGGTAAACTAAATACCCATTTTCATCTTAGATTTAGGTCATGCTTTGGGTCCTCACCAAAGCTCCCTAGATTTAGATTCAGAGGTTGCTACTTCCCTTTGCGGGCTACGAGCATAAATCCTCACCTGTTAGGTATTTCCATGATCTTGTGTCATGTAAATGTAAGTCCTAGATTTCTAATAAAAATTCAATTCAAACAAATAAATCACTTCAATTTCAAAAACATAAAGCCAACTATAGGATAATTTGGGATGCTTACTAGGCTTCCTAGTATCCTAAGCATCCCCTACTTATCTTCATTTATCTTCGATAAGAACTCCCTCCTCTTTCGATCCCACTTGATCCTCTAAAAATAAACCAATTGATTGATAGTCCTATCTTTGAAATCTTTATAGATAATGATCATTTACCTTAATTGAGAGTATTCTTAAGGAATTTCATTCCTTAGGATGTAATTAACTATAGAGGCTTGCCCCTGTAGGGAACTTAATGAACCCAATTTAAAATAAACTCTACTTTTTTTTTCCATATAAAGTAGGGGAAGAATCTCTACTACATTCTGAAGACCCATAGTCCTTAGGAGTCCTTATTAAGGTGATTAGGTCTATTTGTAGGATGGTGACTTCTATCTCTCGAGATAGTACACCATTTCTCAATGCTATACCCGATCACCCTAATAAGAGCATCTATGGATCTACATGGTGTCCAACACAAAAAGTGTTATTTTTAAGAACTATTTTTGGTTCTTCATTTATTTCTTTTCTCTCTTCGGGAATGATTAGATGAAGAATTGAAAATAAAATTTTCAATTCCACTTATTTTTTTGGCGACTCCGCTGGGATGGTTCCTCTCTCCATCTTTGATAAATGATCATTGTCTCCAAGTATCAATAGTGGGTTTGTACTTTGCATGAATCCAAGACTATCTTTCTTTTCTATTGGCACTTAGTTTATTTCATCCTTAAGCTAAGGTACCCAACATCTTTAGGTTTTAGGACCTCATCCCGTGTTGGTCTTAAAACCCCTATTAGGTTCCCGAATAGGTGAAAATAAAAATTTAATAAAAAGAAATAACTAAAGACTTCCTCCTTACCATTTTTATGGTAAGGAAAGGTTCATTCCAAAAATAAAAATAAATAAATAAATCTTTCATAAAAACATCAATTACCAAAAAAATGCACTTTTTCAAAATGCACATAACAAAATGTTTGCGCAAAAATTTTCATAAATCACCCTCATCTAACAATCTTCATGATTGTTATATGTAGGATCATTTCAAAATCAGAATCAACAATAACATTTTCAAAGTAAAAATCAACAATATCTTTTCCAAAAATAATATCCAACAATCATCTTTTCAAATAAGCACAAATCAACATCTTCATTTCAATTTATTGAATGAAGATTTCATTTTCAAAATAAAAATAAAATCAACAAACATCTTTTCAAAATAAAAATAAAAAAAATAACATTTGGATATTTCATTTAGCATACCCAAATTTGCTAAATGAAGATCCTCTTCTTCAAAAATCAAAATCAAAATAAAAAATCAAAAATAACATTTGGATCTTTCATTTAGCATACCCAAATTTGCTAAATGAAGATCCCCTTTTCAAAAAAATCAAAATCAAAATCAAAAAAAAAAAAACACTTGGGTCTTTCATTTAGCATACCCAAATTTGCTAAATGAAGATCCTCTTCTTCAAAAATCAAAATCAAAATAAAAAAATAAAAAATAACACTTGGGTCTTTCATTTAACATACCAAAATTTGCTAAATTAAGATCCCCTTTTCAAAAAAAAAAAAAAAAAACACATTTGGATTTGCTTAGCATACCTAAATTTGCTAAGAATCCTTTTTTGAAAAAAAAAATCATCAAAAACAAAACCACACTTGAATTTCCTTAGCATACCTAAATTTACTAAGAATCCACTTTTTTAAAATCAAAATCAAAATCAAAAATCAAAAAATAACATTTGGATTTCCTTAGCATACCTAAATTTGCTAAGGAATCCTCTTTTCAGAAATCAACAAAAACAAAAACACACATGGGACTTCCTTAGCATAACTAAATTTGCTAAGAATCCTCTTTTTAAAAAAACAACAAAAATAAAAACAGACATGGGATTTCCTTAGCATACTTAAATTTGCTAAGAATCCTCTTTTTCAAAAATCAACAAAAACAAAACACATTTAAATTTCCTTAGCATAAGTAAATTTGCTAAGAATCCTCTTTTTCAAAAAATCAACAAAAGCGAAAACACACATGATATTTTTCTTAACATACCTAAATTTGCTAAGAATCCTCTTTTTCAAAAATTAAAATCAAAATCAAAAAGTAAAAAAAAAATAGGATCTTTCTTTTAGCATACCCAAATTTACTAAATGAAGATCCTCTTTTTCAAAAATCAAAATATAAAGTAAAAAACAAAACACATTAGGATTTCGTATACCTAAATTTGCTAAGAATCCAATTTTCAAAAATCTTCAAAAATAAAGCACATTTGGATTCTTCATTTAGCATAACCAAATTTGCTAAATGAGGATTCCATTTTCAAAATTCACACATGATTCACAAACAAGCAAACCAAAGAAGAAATTATTTTCAAACACCTCACCTGACATGCCCAAATTTGCTAAGTGAGCAAATTCCAAAAATCACAAATCAAAACAAAATCAATTGACCTTTTACTTTAACATACTCAAATTTGTTAAATGAAGGGTCCTCAAATAATTCAAAAGTCAAAATCAATATGAATCAATGGAAGCATCAATTTCTCTAAAAATACTTGAACCCATTTCAGCATACACAATTTGTTGAAAATGGATTCTACTTTCAAAAATCTCCTTTCTAATCAATTCAAAAATCCCTCTTCTAAATTCATTTGAGCCCCACTTAACACTTTTAAGTTGTTGAGTGTGAGTTCAAGTTCTAAATCAAAATTTAAAAAATTAACAAAAAAAAATTGATTCAAACTTATTTTTCAACATTGCAGACTTTTCAGTCAGTTGTAATTCAGTCAGTTTAGTTTGGAATGATAGGACAAAAATACGTGTTCACATTTCCTTTTGGGATAGACTTGGCCTTGGATCGGGCCAGCCTCCCACAGTCTTACTTTGCCCACCTCATTCACTTTGGCCGAGGCATTGAGGGGGCTAGGGTCGCATGTGAGGGGACCACCCTCACGACAGTCAACAGAAGCGTGGTGGGCATAAGTCAGTCATCCAGGTTGACATGCCATATGATTCAGAGATTCCCTCGCTGAAGAGGAAGGCTGTGACAATTCCCACAGCAGTAGCAATTCTAGCGCTAGTGCGCCTAGTTGTTCCCCTTGTTGCCCTAGTAAAGGCTAGCACCCACTCATTGGCACCCTCTAAGGGGAAGGCTCCCTTGATTCTAGGGATTGTCTCCTATACCTTCGAGATTGGATCTAGTTCCTATATTGCTCAACCTACTAGGACTTAGTGCAGAAACAAGAACCTCATGATGCATCATACTGCAGCTGGAGTTGGAGGCCACCTGGATGCAGAGGAGTTCTAGGGTTTTCCCCCAGAAAACCTATTCTACCCTCTCTAGATCCTGAGAGGATGTTAGAGGATTCCGCCTCCAGTCTTGAGAGTGGGAGGAGGAGGTCACATTTTTTCACCAGTAGGGGGAGCTTAGGACTGATCGAGGGGGCTGTAATTTGTGTCTATCATTCCCACTGCTGGGTAGACAGTGTGAGAGGGCAGGAGGCCCGCATATTAGTATATATATACTACAGAGTGGAGGTGGGTAGTAGTGCCTTAACCCTTTTGACTTTCCAAGGCGCTACCCATGCACTATACCAAGATCTTACATGGGTACTACCCACCATAGAGGAGTCTCTTATCTAGAGAGAGGGTGGGTCTCCACCACACCACTCTCCCTACCCACCGCCTCTGCATGGTTTCATCATCTACCATTCCAAAGAAGCCATGAAGGGAAAGAGAACCCCATTGGTGGTCTCCGCTATAGCCAAGAGATCCCATCCCATCCACTGACAAGTGAGCTCCTCGACCTTCTACCCCTTGTGAAGAAGGAATGGCAACCTCAGAGTATAGTAGTCATTCCATCACCACCACCATCACAATAGGCTATGAATATTGTAGCATTAGTTGAGGGAGGAGGAGACAGCCTCCCCATGGCTATAGTCCTCCTAGACTACTCCATCCGCATGAGAATCAAGAGTATCCTCTAGTGAGCGTAGTCTTCACAAGATCAGCTCTCTAGCAGCAGCAGAGGTTAAATGCTTATCTATTCATGATAGTGATCCCACTACCGATCAGACTCAATATTTTATAAGTTTTCAATTAGATCGATCCCTAGATGGCATTATAGCTCAATATCTAGTGGAGAAGAAGAAAATCTTAGGATATGCCTAGTTCGATTTAGAGGATGAAAAGTTTGATCAATGAAGATGATATAGGAGGATTCAGGGTGCACATGGTAGACACTGTCTCCTTCATGAGATGGAAGGTAGAAGACAAAAACTACCTCAACACCTCCTAAGATAAAGTAGAAAGATGAGAAAATAGATAGGATGGGGGAAGAGGCTTGAAGACTTGCCAACAGTTATTTTGGCATTATAAAATGCCTGGAAAGTAAACTTTAGAAGTACCTGAAGTTGTTCATGTCTGCAAGACTTCACCAAGAAAAGGTACATACCTCCGGTAGCACAATAGCGGAAAGGCGAGGCTATGGTTTGTGAGAAGCGGGAATGTAATTCCCTGGCAAAAGGCAAAGCGCTATGGCCTTGGGTAGCAAGCTTTGCTTCCATCGGCTTGGCTTCTGAACTTTCAGCTTTGAGTTGGAAAATGGAGGTTGAGCTCAAAAGATGATAGGCGATTTCATTGTGGCTCAACAATTTCGTGAGTCTCATATATTTATGGCATTTTGAGTATGAATTATGGCCATTGAAGAATATTAAGAAATTTATGCTCAAAGGTTTTACCATCAAAACATTTGAGAAACTAATCAACAAGGTGACAAGCTTACAAGGAGAAGCCAAACAGTAGCCTTTTCTAGACTAATCAACAAAGTAAAAGCCAAAGAAAGCTTATGAAGAAGCCAGGGGCAGTGATAGCAGTAGACAAGGGAAAGCAGCTGGTCAGAGAGTAGTTTGAGAGACCTCGAGCTCCATAGTAGTCACTTCCACCTCTTCTACCACCACCGAGGCCATCTTACCAGCTGCCACAGTAGCCTCCATGTCCTTTACTGCCTCCTCATCAACCATATCAGCAGCAACAATGGTACACATACCCATCGTTAGGTAGCTATGGTCCACCTACTCTTTTGGATAAACTAAACAAGCTTTATTCATTTAAGAGGGAGGTAATTAGGAAAATCATTAAGAATCTCTTAAAAAAACCTAATTTTTAGCTACCTGAACCTAGAAGGCTAAAGAAAGTGGGAAAAATCAATGATCCTAACTTTTGCCCCTTCCACCACATGCTAGGTCATGTTTTGGAGGATTGCTTTACATTCAAGGACTGGCTTGAGCATAACTTCAAGATCGGTGCTATAGTATCCCGAAGGAATACCTTGTGGAATAACCATCCAGTTCTATTAGGGTAATCCTTAGGGATACCTACGATCCTCCCAAAATCAAAGAAGGTTGGCATATCTCCTTATCCCATACCTCTAAAAAGATTGTGTCCAAAATCATGAAACTTTCTTTGCAGGTGCCTAAGGTAGCTCAAATCTCCAATATCAAGGAAGGTTTACAAGTTGATTAGGACAACTAAGGGAAAGGGGGAGCTCAGCATCAGCAACAGTAGCCTGTGCCAACCTGGGATAGCCAAATAGTGTAACCACTGACTGAGTCCAACCTCCAATCCACCGTTACAACTACTACATCAGTGACCACTTCTACTTTAGCTAGCTTTTCTTCTAGTATACATCTTGTATTGGTGGATGAAGGCATCAAATCCCTCACCCCTCTTACTTTACTTGATTTCTACTATGTACCTCCTTCAAAAGCCAATAAATCGAGGACTAAAGCTAGCTTGAATTATATCTGTGTCACTTCTGATGGGTTGTCTAATTTTATTCCTAATAAAAAATATTCAAGTCTAAATAACAATTATGACAACTCCGATCTTCCTCTTTCTGATTCAGAGTTGGAACTTCCTTCTCTGAATACTATGGGTTCACCTCTTGAGATAGACTTGAAATCATCTGATTCCAAGGGTCCCATAAGAGAACCTGTAGGTGAGCTTGACGAGTAGGTAGAATCTTCCACTAACCTACCACAAGAGATCACTGAAGTCAACCTCCATAGTGGCAAGGTTCTACCTTCTAGGGAAACACCTCAAGAAAAGGGGAAATAAGTCATTAGTTCAGATGATCAAGAAGCCCTCCACAGGATGCTCCACTCCTGGATATGCTTGTGAAGGATTAATCCAAGGTGGAATACAATGTCCTCTCTCACTTAAGAAAGTTGTCATCTAAGCTAAGCATATATGATGTCCTTATCTTATCCAAAGAGATGAGGGAATCATTAATCAAGTCTCTTCTTGATCTAGAGATATGCTTAGCTCAGCTGACCACTGTTAGAGAGGAGGCATAATATTTCAGAGAAGCTCAGGGAATCACCTTCATAGATGAAGACCTTCTTCTGGGGGACATAGAGCACAACTGTCCCTTCTACATTACAGTGGGCATTGGCAGATTCAGACTTGCCAGAGTTCTCATTGATCTAGATGCATCGGTGAATATTATGAGCCTAAAGACCCTTGTCTATTTGAGAATCGACATCTCCACACTCCGAGGAGATCGAATGATGTTGAGAGGATTCAATGAACAGGGCGAGAAGGCTTTAGGTTCCATAGTGTTACCTTTGGAGATAGGTGACTAGAAGATTAAAGCCAAGTTTTATATCATTGATTCAAATACTTCATTCACTGCATTGCTTGGTAGGCCTTGGATACATCAGAACAAGATGATTCCATCCTCCCTCCATCAATGCATCAAGTTCAGGAAGGATGGGATTGAGTACTATGTCAAGGGTGATGAAAAGTCATTTTCAGTTAGAGAGGTTGAGATATATGAGGATGCAACCTACTATCTTCTCAAAACACCTTTTCTCGTAAAATTGATCAAAATTCAAATGCAAAAGAAAAAAAAAAGAAGAAAAAGGAAAAAAAGAAAAAGAAAAGAAAAATAGAAGTCCAAGTGAAGAAGAAAAGAAAATTGAGAAAGAAGTAGAGCCACATATCACATTTCACCCATAGTTCATTCCATCATATGGACATGAGGGTAGAATGACTCGACCTCAATTGAATAGATGTAGAGGTAGAAATAGAGGCAGTACTGGAGGTGAAAGACCCCTTAGTTGCCCACCAACCAACAGGGGTTATGTTCCAGTTCATAGGATTCACATAGAGTTGGAATCGCTAAGGATGAGTGTGATTAGCATACCACCAACCCCTCACGGAGGGAGGTGAGACAGAAAGCTTGAAGACTAGGCCTCCAGACAAAGCATGAATGTATTCGAATCAAATGTATGCGAAACTATCAAGCAGTAGTTAGGAATCTTAGCTCTAACCTCACTTTCATCTCAATTGAAGGTTTAGTAGTTAAGGAAGCCCCTCAATCTTCCAAGGATGTCAAGCCAAAGATATTCCTTTTGGGATTATCATCCTCAAGTCTAGAAACTGATGTAGGACTTAACGATATTTCAAATAAAGAATTAATAGAATTGCCTTTTTATTGGTACTCATCTTGTGTTCTTAATCTTGCAAAGAAGGGTTTGATTCCTTATACATGGTCTAAGCACAGGTCAGAGTACTTTGAAAAGCTGTGGAACAACAGAGGCAGAGATGCACAATCAAGATTAGGATTAGGATTTGGTACAGTGGGTCCAGTCAATGACAACAATTACTACTTAGTTGTCACCAATCATTTGGAATCTGATAGGTTCTTTTCACACTACACTAACTCTTATAAGGATGTGTGTTTAGAAACTTCAGATGATCCAGATGATCTCCAAATAAAAGATGCACTGCAAAAATTTGAAGAGGAGATCCATTCAACAATTGACAAGCTTAAAAAAATTAATCTCGGGATAGAAGAAAATCCATGTCCGACATACATCAGCACATTACTGAATGAAGAAGAAATCAATAACTTAGTTAGGCTATTGACTGAGTTTATGGACTGCTTTGCATGGAGCTATGAAGAAATGCCTAGATTATCTCCTAACGTAGCAGTCCACAAACTAGCAATAGATCCTAGTGCTAACCTTATCAAGCAAGCTCCTAGACGCATGATTAGAAAATAGGTCAAAGTCAAAGATCGATGTCAATTTCATCGGGAAGAAAAAATACCCGTTAGCTGTCATCCCAAGAAGAAGAATGGCCAAATTCACATATGCATTGATTTCAGGGACTTAAATATGGCATGCCTTAAGGATGAGTTTCATCTTCCTATACCAGAATTAATGATGGACATCGCCTCATCTCATGCAATTTTCTCCTTCATGGATAGGTCATCTGGCTACAACCAAATCAAGATGGCCTCTGAGGATAAAAGAAACAGTGCTTTTCGAACCCCGATCAGAATCTATTGTTATAAAGTCATACCTTTCATTCTTAAAAATGTTGGTGCTACATACCAATAGGCCATGACTTAGAGATCTTCAATGAACTCATCCATCATCAGGTTGAGTGCTATGTTGACGATCTAATAGTCAAGAGTAAAGAAAAAAAGACCATCACTTTCACTTGAGAGTAGTTTTCGAACGTTTAAGATAATATAACCTCAAAATGAATCCCCTAAAGTGTGCATTTGGAGTAGCTTCAGGGAAATTCCTTGGGTTTATTGTCCGACACTATGGAATAGAAATAGATATAGAAAAGATCAAAGCTATCTTAGAAATTCCACCTCCTAAAAGTTTAACTCAACTCGATCTTGGATGGCGATTCGATACTCTTTTTATGTCCAACCTATCGGGAGATGCAAGTCATTTTTAGCACTTGTCAAAAAGGATGCCAAGTTCAAGTGGGATGATAAGTGCCAGCATGCCTTAGAAGATATCAAGTAGTATTTAGTGAAGATGCCAGTTCTAGCAACCCCTATCTCGGGTAGGCCACTCATCCTCTACATTACTACATTGGATGACTCCCTCAGTGCTTTGTTGGCCCAAGCCAATGATGAAGGGAAGGAGAGTGATCTCTACTACCTCAGCCATTGTCTGATTCCTGCTGAAGCGAACTACCCACCTATTGAGAAATATTGCCTAGCTTTAATCTTTGCATCTCAAAAGCTATGACACTATATGCTTTCTCATAAGGTGAACTTAATTTCTAGAACCAATCCACTGTAGTATCTCATGACACAGCCAACACTATCTGAATGTTTGGCACATTAGTTCATGATTCTCTCACAGTTTGATATCACATTCGTACCCCTCCGTGCGGTAAAAGGATAAGTACTAGTGAATTTCTTAACAGCACACCCACTTCCTACTGATTCTCCGCTTAGTGACAATTTCTTTGATGAACAAATCATGAACTTAGGGGAGATTGACAACCACTGATAGGAGATGTATTTTGATGGTGCGGCTTCCTTTCATAAAGGAGAAGCACCACAATCTACTTTTCTAGGAAAGGTAAGGGTAGGAATAGTTCTCTTAACTCCAGACTATGATGTGATGAGATTCTCATCCTATCTCTATAATCCCTGTACCAATAACAAAGCTGAGTATGAGGCTTTGACTTCTTATCTGGAGTTAGCCATTATAGTATGTGGCAAGAGTATCAACATCTATGGGTTCTCAGTTGGTCATCAACCAGATTGTCGAGTCCTACAAGGTTCTTAAACTTAAGCTACGTCACTACCACGAGTATACTATGAAGGTGTTGGCCTAAATCCTTGAATTCATCATCTACAAGGTTCCCCGAGTAGAGAACGTAGTAACAGATGCTTTGGCCAAGCTTGCCAAAGAATTGGCATGTCCAGAAGATGAGTCCATTCCAATAAGGGTCCAAAATAGACATGTCATATCCCTTATTGATGCTAAACTCATCGAGAGACTTTCTCTTGATGGGGAGGTTGTCATTGCCAATAAAGATGAGGAGCTAGATTGGAGGCAATTGTTCAAAGACTACTTGAATACCAGCCAACTATCTCAAGAAAAATCACAAGCCAATTAGGTGAAATAAAGAGCTCTCACCTATGCTCTCGCTGATGGCACCATGTACTGACGGTCTTTCAATCAAATGTGGTTACGCTGTTTGAAAAAACACGAAGCCTGTAGAACCATGACTGAGGTACATTTGGGTCTATGCAGAGCGCATCAATCCAGTTCAAAGATGAAGAAAAAGATTAAGAGACTAGGATACTACTAACCTTCGATGATTACAGACTGTATGAATTTATCTAGGAGATGCCATCAGTGTCAGGTACACGGTGTGGTCCTACATCAACCACCCAACATTCTACACCCAACATTGGCCTCATGGCCATTTGAGTATTGGGGTACTGACATTGTGGATCCTATTGATCCTCCTTCTTCTAAGGGTCATCGATTCATTCTAGCTGCCACCGACTACTTTTCTAGGTGGGCAGAGGTATTCCCACTCTGAGAGGTCACAGCTCAGCATGTGCTTCAATTTTTCAGGAACCATATCATATATAGGTTTGGGGTGCCTCGATGAACTATATTCGATAATGGTACTGCATTCAAAAGCACCAAGATCAACAGCTTCGCTAGAAGACACAACATATATTAGAGATACTCCACCATCTACTACCCCAGAGCAAATGGCTTAGTAGAAGCATTCAACAAAACTCTCATCCAGATACTAAAGAAGATGCTTGATGACAACAAGCGATAGTGGCATGAGTAGTTGGTTGAAGCCTTGTGGGCATACCACACCACATACAGAACACCAACTCAATTTACCCCATTTTCCTTAGTGTATGGGTTCGAAGCTGTTCTACCTTTAGAAGTTCAACTCTCATCACTAAGGATAGCATTGGGTAGCAAGATCACTATAGACCAGAATGAAAAGTTGCAGTTTGAAGAACTCAAAAGTTTGGAGGAGAGACGCCTACGGGCGTGCCAAAATCTCAGGTTGTACAAGCCCAAAATGATTCAAGCTCACAACAAGCTAGTCCACCCTAGGTCTTTTCAAGTAAGAGAACTTGTATTAGTCCTAAGGAGACCAATTATTGCCCGTTGAAAGATGGAAGACAAGTTTGAACTCACTTGGGAAGGCCTCTTTATCATAGAGAAGGCCTACCAAGGAGGATCTTATCAGCTCATTGATTGTAAAGAGGAACACCTGATGCTTTCAATTAATGGGATCTATTTGAAGAAATATTACCCATAAAATATGTTTGAAAATAATTATCAATAAAAGAATAAAAATTTCATTCCAATTCATCAAAATATTTTCTTCTTTCGAAGGGTTGTCTGCTTGTCTTGCGAATCGATCATGACGTGTTTAGGATAGGTGTAAGAGAACCCAAGAGGCATCCTATCCTTCTTTCACAACACGAACACAATCAACCACAATTTTTTGGTGCTACTAGAATAGGTGTTATAGAACCCAAGAGGCATCCTATTTTGATTACCATAACTAAGTTAGGTGTGAGATAACCCAAGCAGCATCCTTTCTTAGTGGGAATTGCCATTCATGGCACCATTTCATTAAATTCCCCAAGCATGTTTAGGGCAAGTGTGAGATAACCCAAGTGGTGTCCTATTTTCTTTAACATTAGCACAAAAATAAACACAAATCTTTTATCTTGGGCTATTTTGATGTGGGAGCAAGCCATGTCTCACTCATTGCAGTCGTTCTACATGCTACCTCACTAGTATGTCACCCCAGTGGTTCTTTATTTTAGAAGATGTGAGTCCCCGAGCTTTCTTCTTAACTTGACCATTGCAAACCAACAAGAGCCTTTTTAGTTTGGTAGACTTCACTACTCAGCCAATAAGCTACCCCATGTTGATTTTATTTAACATGCTTTCTTCTTGAATTAATCATCATGTACTGACTAGGTCGAGTATATTTGAGATTTAGGGTAAGTCCGTAGAGGCTCCTTTCCTCTTGACTACATTTGAGTTGATGTAAGTCCCCGCATTCACTTATAGTCACGGATGGAACTTGTTGAGCCGCACTATCCCAAATGCCTCCCATAGAAGATGTGAGTCCCCATGCTTTCTTCGATTGTAAATCGATGGCACCTTAGGTTGATGTTCGCTACCGATGACTCATCCGGTGGATACACCACTCTTGGCAGATGTGAGTCCCCGTACTTTCTCCTTGAGTTGGCCATTGAATACCTATGATATTATCTTCTCAAAGATTTTGGATCAAGCCCTTAGCGACCCCTCTCCCTGCGGGCACTCTATTTGGATCACGTCCTTTGCGACCCCATTTGGACACTACCAGGGTTACTTTTAGATTAGATAGACCCCCTTTCATAGTATCCACCCCTGTGGTTGGAGAATTTGTTCAGAGGATGCACAGATTCTCCCTTAGTTTAGTAAATTTGAGATAGGTCTAGGTTGATATAAGCTCCTTCTCAGTTTAATCTCTCGCAAACCAAAAGGGTCCACGATAAATAAACAAAATAAATAAACAAAGATATTCGCTTATGGATTAGGCATTCAAGCGCCCAAAGGGCTCCTTTTCCCAGGTAGGCATCCTATCTTTAGGGCAGTGTCAGCAGAACTCCCAATAGGAATTACTTGACTACGAAGATAAGTCCCTGCCCACACTCTTTCCATACTCTAGGGGTCTAATTTGTTTTCCAGGTAGTTACCCGTAATCATTCTTGGGAAGATGTAAGCCTATGAGACATCCTTTCTGGCATGACTGTCGCAAACTGATAGGCAGCCCTAGGATGGGTACGATTTGTTGCCCAAAGCAATTGATCACCTTAGTAGTCTTTTGTAGTGGAAGATGTGAGTCTCCATGCTTTCTTCCCCTGAATTGACCATTGTAAACTGAAAGGTACTCCTTTGGTTGAATAGTTCTCCCCTTAGCCAGGAAGCTACTCCCTTTAGTTCAGTAAATCCGAGATAGGTCTAGGCTGATATAAGCTCCTTCTCAATGTAATCCATTGTAAACTAACGTAATCCATCAAAAATAATTAAAAAAATAAAACTAAACTTTGAGCTAATTTAAGTCCCTCGGTGACATTCACTCAATAGTCAGCCCTAGGTCGGGTTCGATTTGTTGCCCAAAGGAACCGATCACCCTAGTGGTTCCTTATTTTGGAAGATGTGAGTCCCCACATTTTTTTCTTAAACTTGACTACTGCAAACCAAAAGGCACCCCTTTGGTTGGTTAGTCCTACTATGTGGTTGGTAGACTATTCCATATAGATTGGTAAATCTGTGTTAGACCAAGGCCTCCATGGCCCCTACTCAATGTTGTCCATCAAGAACCAATAGGATCCATCAAAACAACTTAAAAATCAAAATAATCTTTGACTATCTTTGAGCTAATTTAGTCCCCGTGAATTCAATCAATCAAGGTCGTGATTTGTTGTCGGAATTACCTAACCAAATCACCCCTGGTTCTTTGTTTTGGGAAGATGAGAGTCCCCGCACTTTCTTCCTAACTTGACCATTGCAAATAAAATGCACCCCTTTGGTTGGATAGTCCTACTATGTGTTTGGTAGACTATCTCTTTGGATTGGTAAATCTAAGCTTGCTCAAGGCCTACGTGGCCCCTACTTAGTGCAGTCCATCCCAAACTGATGGGATCCATCAAAAACAAACAAAAAAATAAAATCAATCTTTGACTATCTTTGAGCTGATTTAAGTCCCCCAACAACATTCACTCAATAGTCATCCTAGGTTATTCATTCATTGCCAATGGATAAACAATCCCTACTTTGGAGGATGTAAGTCTACTACGCTTTCTTCCTAGTACAGCTGTTATACACTGAAAGGCAATCCATTTGGTTGGTTAGTGCTACCGTGTGTTTGGTAGACTACCCCTTTAGATTGGTAAATCTGAGCTAAGCCGAGGTCCATGGCCCCTACTCAGTGCAATCCATCACAAACCAACAAGGTGCACATCAAAAACCCAAAATTTCAAAAAATATGAAACAAACTCAACCCTCCTCCCTCAGTAGAGTCAAATTAAATCAAAGCAAATAAAAATAAACAAAACAAATCCAATCAATCTCCGCCACTGGAGTAAAATAATAAAAATAATCAAAATAAATAATCAAACAATCAGTCAATCCAATCAAATCATCTACTTCTCTTCAGTGAGATGCAAATCTTTCTAGTTCCCTCAGTAGATCTCGAATTCTAATCCCTCAATGGATTTCACAATCTCTTCTCCCTAGTGGACGACTTGAACTTGCTCCCCTAGTGGAGAGTTCACTTTTTTCATCTCAAGTGGAGCATCCTAAATCAACAAATCAAATCAATTTCTCCCCAATGAGACTCAAATCAAATCAATTTCTCCCCAGTGAGACTCAAATCAAATCAAACCTCTCATCCCCCAGTGGATGACTTGAACTAGTTTCCCTAGTGGAAGGTTCACATACTCTATCCCTAGTGGATTCCTCCTTCACTCTCTTATGTCCTTGACATGAGTAGAGATACATTGCACTAAGCTCTTGATTCCTTTTACATCTTGGGTTGGGAGTAGATCATTTCTGTTAGTACTTGTAATCGTTCGATGTTGTTGATCATCTCAACTCCACACTATGTACCTTGTCACACACCACATCTATTAGCACCTTTGTTGACCTCATGAACTCTCAATATTAGACATAGAACTTCTCTTAGACACTAAGAGTTCCTTAGTCTTAAGACACTTCTAGTGATTAGGAGTACACTCAACCTAACCCTAGAGACTTAGAAGAGTTAGCCATAGGAATAGGTCATGCCTTAGGGGTGTTAGGAAAACTTGCTTATCCCGAAGCTTGAACCAAATCCTCACTTCCTTCTTTCAAAACCCACTACAAACTCCAAATCTAACCAACTTCAAACTCCAAATCAATTCCAAACTTAATTGATTTTCTCAAACTCAAATCAATTCCAACTTAATTGATTTTCTCAAACCTTAAACCAATTCAAGAGATTTTCTCATAACCCAATTATATTCTCATTTATATTCAAAATTATAAAAAAAATATAAATTTAAATATCCAAAAATCAAATTCAAAACTCAAATCCAAATTCAACCAAAATTTAACTTAAGTTTTTCAAGTCAAATTCTTGAACTTAGCCAAGTCAAACTCAAATCAATCCAAACCCTTAATTTTTCTTCATGATTCAATCAATCCTTCAATCATGAATCCAAATATAAACACAAACTTCAATCATCAAACCAAAATTAAATTCAAAAATCAAACCCAAATCAAACTCATGTTCACCCTTTTGAACTTGAAATTATCACATGAATCAAAACCCATTTGACTCCAAATACTTGCAAATGGATTTATATTTCAATCATAAGTCCATATATGAGTTCAACCAAACTTGATTCAAGCCTTGATCAAGCCATCAAACTAGGCTAACTTGACCCAAAGTGACCTAAAGTGCCTTTTTGAGCCAAATTCTAATCCTACCCAAATTGGATTGAACTTAGCCCACCTAAGCCTCACATTGTGAGATACAATCATCATAAGATGATCAATCACTCAAATTGGGTCAAACCAAGTCAAACCTATGGGTTGACCAAGACAACTCTTAGCCAAAATGAAACCCAAATTAGCCAAAATCCACCATAAGCCAAATTGATTGAAACCATTGATCAAAACCAATTCATGATCAATATTCAAACTTAACCAAGTCATCATTTGAGCTTAACCTAGCCCAATTGGTCACATGACCCAAGTTGACCCAATTTTACCTAAATAGTCAAAATATGTCAAATCATGATCTAAGATAAATTGATTGAAACCAATGGGTTAAGTTTATTCCAAATCACTTGTTGAACTTGACCAAAGCCTCAATTGGTCAACTAGACCCAACCTAACCCAATTGACCATGAACTCAACTTGACCTAAAAGGTAAAATCAATCCAAAATTAAACCAAATCAAAATTGATTGAAACCAAAGCTTGCCAAATATTTCAAATGACCAACTAAACCTAAACCAACCCATGACCTAAATGGTCAAATCAAATTCAACTCAACTTGACCCATTTGACCTAAATGAATTCAAATGAAGCAAAACCAAATATAAATCCAATTGAACCAAACCAATGATGGCAAAATATTTCAAATATTCGTATGAACTTGACCCAACCCTTGGTTTGACCCAATTTGACCAATTGGTTAACCTGTCCCAAGTTGACCCATCTTGACCTAAATGGGTCAACATGAGCCAAATAACATTAAATAAACTCCAAATTCTTTGAAATTTGGACCAACCTAATTTCAAACAATTCTAAATCTACCCAAAGTGAAATCAAATCTAAATGACCATTTTACCATTAGGTCAAGCGGTAACCTATGGCCAATTCCACTTGGAATTTGGTTATATCCTTTTCATGGCCACTTGGCACCCTCTAAGTGGACCAAGTGGACACTAATAAGTGTGGTGCACATGACCCTATGGGTTTGGGTCAGCCAAACCCAACCCAAGGCCAAAACTGACCACCCACTTGGAATTTCTTGACATGGGATCACTCCTCCATTCAAATGAGCACATGGAAACTTCTCCACTCCCCTCCTCTGCCAAAAATGAATCACATGCCATTAAAAATGTCCTAACCAACTCATTCCATGGGATGAATTTCATCAAAATGGCAAAGCCAAGCTCGGTAATCTGATCTTTGTAGGGGGAGATATACTCCCCCTAACTTCATTTCATTTGCATCGATTCACATTTGATTGAAGCATAGGAACTCAGAAGTAGCAATTTAATGCTCCACAATGTCTCCCAAGCTATTTTGAATTCTCCATTTTCAATTTTACTTAAATCAAAAATAAGGGAGGTGAGTGAAAGATCCATCTCTTTCAACTCTTCACCAGAGCTCAATTTCTCCTTCAAGCACCTTGAGAGGACCCAATTGAGCTCACCCAAGTCAAGTTCCAAGCTTCCAAGGCACATGAAGAGGGGTCTAGATCAAAGTCACAAGCAATCGAAGTCCACTTTTGTTAATAGGAAGATCCACTCAACCTCAAGCCTTCAAAATTTCAACATGGCTTCATCTCCGCTAGATGAAGCTACCTCAATGGTTGGGAGCGTCGGTGATAGCCTCCGGTGAAGTACTATTCAAAACCAAGCTTACATTGAATTTTCTTTGTTTCTTTTTAAGGGAATTGTAATCCCATGTGATTTCCACCATTAGATCTTCATCTCCTTGTATGTTGATGGTGTGGGTTCAACAATTGAGCTCATCGAGATCAAGCCATGGGGATGGAGCGGCCTCTCCCAGAGTAGGGATGAATCATCGATTATCCACCCCGCATGTTTTGGATGGACGATCCTGATTAATCCACGCAAGATCATATGATTAATCCCTTAAATACAGTGAACTTGACCATCTGATCTTTGATCGAATAGGCCAAGAGAAAGCGCGTAGCGCCGTCGGCTGATTGTGTGCCTGATGTGATAACATAAATAATAAATCCCATCACATCACGTGGAAATCAAGCACCGCATCAGCGGTCCACGTGGCATCAACGGGATTAGTTATATAGTTAGAGACTTAATTATCTAATAATCACACAAACTTCAAAATTATGTAACTAAATGTAGAAAAATCATAAAAATACAAACTCAAATGCACTTTGAAGATATTTCAAAGGGGAATAATATAAACTTAAGTTTAATTGATTTTGAATAGTAAATTTTATGCAATTTAGGTTTTATTGGGAATATAATTATGTTAATTACTCCTTAATTATTCCATTGATTAATCCCAAACTTCTTAGGTATATTTAGTGGGTTAACTTTTGCCTCCTTAATTTCCTTTGGATTTATTGATAGTTTAATTAGGGAGCAATTCTCTCCTAATCACTCCCTTAATCAATTAAATGATTAATTAACTTATTAAATAATGATGAATTCATTAATTAAATTTTTTAACCACCTTGGAACAGTGGATAGACTTAGGGAATGAGATTAGGAGACATTATCTAAATCTTTTCCCCTAAGTCTATTTCATTTGAATGAAACTTAATTAATTTATAAACTGAATAAATATTTAATCATTTCATTAAATTGCTTAATTAACCAAACTCAAAATAAAAAATTAATCCAAAAACTTAATCACTTAATCTTTCCTTCTTAGGTAGATACTTAGGTGTTCAATAACCTAAGTAGCCTAAGGAAATCATATCTATCCCATGTGTGTGGGAAGGGTTATGAAAGTACTTAAATTAAATCCTTTAGCTTAATTAATCATTGATTGCAATACAAATGCATTAGGCCCCTTTCTTTCTTAGGTGCATTGCTGATTTAAATTCCTTGTGATTTTATGTCATACATTGGCTCATGATTATTTGGTTAAATATGTTAAAGAGGTGTAAGTAAGGGGTGATTAATTAACTTGATTTGCACCTTAACCTAAAAAAATATAAAATTAATCTAATGATCCTAAAAATTAAATTAAAACAACATACACATGTGGAAAATGGGTTAGGACCAACAAACCTTTTCACACTTCCTAAACTAAAATCCAAACAAAAATAAAATAAAAATCTCTTTAAAATAATTTTGATTCACTTTAAATAATCTTATTACATAGGATTGTCTTTAGGAATTAATTAGGGTGAATGAATTTACATGCTTTCATCACTTTATTTCCTTCCTAGCATGCTGAATGTGTATGTCATATGAAAATCATGCATTCATACCTTTTGAAAAATCAAATTAAAATGAAATGTTTCCTTTATGTCAAATTATATGTTTTGGCTAAAAGTAAGAATATGAATGGCTATTATCACTACTAAATTCAAAATTATTTTCAAAACATACAAACCAAATGATTGCAAATGAAAGGTGTGTAACTTATAGTTACCTACAAGCTTGCATGTGAGTATAATATAAAGATGTGCATTATGTGATTTTTCCTTCTCTTCTGTTTTAATATAATTTTGAATAAGATTTGCAAAGTCTATAGTTCATTTAAAAAGAACACAACACTTGCTTAAATCCATGCCTATGCATTCCTATGTTATCAATTAAGAAGGATATTCACACTTACACATGTAAATTGCATAAGAAAATCAAACAAACATAAACTTTTTGCATGACTATTTTTCCATTCATTTGCTTTTCTACATGCACATATATTTAAGAAAAGTAGTATATTAGTCTGGACATCCTGAGGTTGTGAGGCTTTAATTAGCCCCAAGTAGGTCTTGTACCTTATACAACTGATGCAGGAAATAATGACATCGTACTCACTTAGGTTTTCATGCATGTAAATGTGCATATGAATAATGGATAAAAGAATCCATCTTTTCTACTTAACAAAATCATGCATACATGAAACATTCCAAATTTTTCTTAAGAAATATCCCTTAGCATTCATCATTAAGGTGTGCTAAAAATTTCCATTTTCATGTATAGATATGCTTAGGATCCATCCATATGCATGTTACACAAGTTGAAAAGAAATAAAGTGTTGTGTATTTTGTGATAGTAATTCATTTTACTTAATCTTAAAATGCCTTTCTTTTTGAATAGGTATGTTTAGGGAAAAAAAATCTAAACTTAGGATTAATTAAAATACATAATAAAACATTCACTAAACAAAAAACAATAATGAATCTATCTTAGAAATTACTTAAGGTAGGGAGGAAAGAGAAGTTCTCTTCTCTTTTCCTCTCATTACAACACTTAGTAATTAATTGTAGGTTCATTCAAACCTAATTGAATCACAAAATAAATTAACCAAATCAACAAAATCACTTAAATGCAACCACCCTCTAAGTTGAACTCTTTCACACTTAGAAAACTTCAACCTTAAAGCTTAGCTACGACATACCACACAAGCCTTAAATAGCACACACATTAGGCTAAGTCACCACTTCTAGTCCTATGTTAGGACGATGCATGGTTTGATGTTTACTTTTATTTTGTGATGTGATATTTTAGTCTGGATGTTAGGGTGTATATGCGTAGACTGAGTAGTAGTGTGATCTTAGTCTAACCATTATATTTTGTAGGGGATTGTGCTTAAGGGGCGCTATAATAAAAATATAACTACTTTTACTGTGCAGGTTGCTTATACCCTTAAGCTTAATCCAAAATAAGCTAGGTGGACTTGGTTACCCATTTGTGGGGTGATAAGTCTAATTTATTCATATACATGCTTAGGATTGTGTGGTTTGTTTAGCTAATCTCTATTTTATAAGTTTTAGTTAGATTTACTTTTTCCCATTGTCATGTAATTTTGTAATTAGGTTTAGGAATGATTGTTATAGTGGATTAGGATGAACATTAGTTATAAGACTAAGCCTTATGTATCATGTGAGGCCTTTGGAGCAACCACATTCCAACCAACCAACCAAAAGAAAAAAGAAGAAAGAAGAAAGAAGAAAAGAAGAAATGAAGAATGAAGACCCCCATAACAATGAATTCCTTCTTGATTGTAATTTATTCATTAGTAATATGGGTTGTATAAGGGTAGAGCTCGGCTACCCAATTTATTTTCACGTTTGTGCAGTGGAGCCCAACCACAAATGGGCTCTTATTCATTTGTGCTAGGTTTATAAATTGTTTGATGGGTGTTTAGCTTGTGCATTAAGATGGCATATTTTCTTAGTTTCTTCCTAGCTTTGATGTATGGCCTAGATGACGATTAGGCTCTTAGGAAAATAAAATTTCTATCCAAATAATCAATTCAAACTAAAAATAAATAACTCATAACCTCACCTAAAGCCTAAGTTATAAAACAAGATAAAAGAATTAGCAACCCCTTAGATGGATGTTATATGTTTTCCCATCATGCATAAAAATCATCTTGTTTCACTCTTATTTTGGAGGGCTTCCACCTTTGCTAGAGAACTTAGTTTGACCTTTGAGAGCCATGGTGGAAACACACCTCTTTTCTTGCTGATTTTGACCCATAATCTAATTTCTCATGCATTAGGCATATGAATCCTAAAGCATATGTCAAATTGATTGTCCAAAATGAAAATAAAACATTATAAAAATTTACATTAGATTTATATCATTAATCATGCCCTACATGATCTAGTCTCTTAGGGAGTGTGTTTAAAGACTTAGTCTCTTTCTAAATAAACAACATCTTAGCTATCTTGTAAAAACATTTAACTTGCCTACATATTTTAAATTCATAGGAGGAGTTAGTTGGTAGCCACCCTCAGATGATTGTAAGTCCAACAGTCAGGCGATTTATCCTCTCTTGTGGAGGTAAACTAAATACCCATTTTTTTCTTAGATTTAAGTCACGCTTTTGATCCTCACCAAAGCTCCCTAGATTTAGGTTCAGATGTTGCTACTTCCCTTTGTGGGCTACGAGCATAAATCCACACCTCTTAGGCATTTTCACGGTCTTGTGTCATGGATTTGTAAGTCCTTGATTTATAATAAAAATTCAACTCAAATAAATAAATCACTTTAATTTCATAATCATAAAGCCCAACTATAGGATAGTTTGGGATGCTTACTAGGCTACCTAGTATCCTAAGAATCCCCTACTTATCTTCATTTGGCTTCGATAAGAACTCCATCCTCTTGATCGATCTCACTTGATCTACTAAAAATAAACCAATTGATTGATAGTTCTATCTTTGAAATCTTTTGAGATAATGATCATTTATCTTAATCGAGAGTATTCTTAAAAAATTTCATTCTTTGGGATGTAATTAACTATGGGGGCTTGCCCCTGTAGGGAACTTAACGAACCCGATTTAAAATAAAACCTACTTTACTTTTTCATGTAAAATAGGGGAAGAATCTTTGGTTCATTCTGAAGACCCATAGTCCTTAAGAGTCCTTATTAAGGTGATTAGGTCCATTTGTAGGATGGTGACTTCTGTCTCTCGAGATAGTACACCATTCCTCAATGCGGTACTCGATCACCCTAATAAGAACATCTGTGGATCTACATGGTGTCCAACATAAGAAGTGTTATTTTGAATATTTATTTTTGGTTCTTCATTTATTTCTTTTCTCTCTTCAGGAAAGATTAGATGAAGAATTGAAAATAAATTTTTCATTCTCACAGTCTGTTCTAATAATGCAAAATGGATGACGGATGATCCTTCATTCCCCGAGCTATGGAAGACGGAAAACATCCACCCTCCATACTCGATCTGAGGTCACTAGAGCTCAAGAGACCACGAGATCAACTCCAAAAGCTTCAGGGAAAAGATCTACAGGGATCTAATAATGGAAATCACATGAGAACATGATTTCTTTGATTGCAATTGATCTAGTTTTAATTGGACTTTAGCTCACTTGGACCTTTTGGATTCAAATGGGTTAGCTTAAGTTAATTGAATTGATTTTGGTCAATGGGTTTGATTGGCTTGATTGTAGATTTTGGAATGAGAGTTTGAATGTTTGGAGTGCTTATTATGAAAATCAATTGGATTTGGGTTTTATTAAAGGAATTTTGTTGATTTTGGGTGAGTTTTGATTTGAATCCATTTCAACCCAAATTGGGTTTAATGAACTAGATTAGGTTTGTTTGGATCAAATAATTGATATATATTAAATTGAAGTGTGCTTTAATTATATTTGATTGAGTATTTGAAGTAATCAATTTGAATTTCATTTTGATTTAGGCCCATTTTAGCCTAAACTGGGCTTAATGGGCCAAATCGGGTCAAATGACCACTTCAATTAGATTGGATTTAAGGAAGAGTCAAAATATGCTGAATATGATTTATAGTATTTTGGAATATTTAATTTGAGTTAATTTTGATTTATTTTGAGTTTAGGTTTGATAGGGTCCATTCAGGTTCATTTAGACTAGGAGACCTGATTAGGCTATTTAAGTGATCATTGGATTCAGAGTTACTTAGTTTAGTGTTCTATCATACCAATTTGATAAATTTGAGCATTTAGAATGACTTAACTTGGCCAAATTTTGATTAGTTTAACTCTTGACTTGGTGGGGCTTGCATAGGTGTGATGTTTTTTTTTCAGATATATGGGGGACACCACGTAGATCGTAGGGGATACTTATTGAAGTGATTGGGTATGACATTGATGTATGATGTACTATCTCGAAAGATAGATGAATCACCTTCAATGAACCTAATCACCTAATAAGGACTCCTAAGGCATGATGGGTCTTCGAATTTATCTAAGATTTTTCCCCCGCTTTACATGGATTAATAAAGCAGGGTTCATATTAAACTGAGTCCTAAAGTTTCCTATGGAGGCAAACCTCCATAGATAATTACATCCTAGAGAACAAAATTCCCTAAGAATACTCTTGATTAAAGTAGACAATTATCATCTTTAAAGATTTCAAGGCTAGACTATCAAAGGATTAGTTATATTTGGAAAATCGGACGGGAAAGTTCAAGGAGAAGACTTATTTTTAAAACCCGAAGGGAGAAAGTAGGAAATACTCATGATAATAGGAAGCCTAGTGAGCATTCCAATCTATCCTATAATTAGGCTTTATATATTTGAAAGTGAAGAGATTTATTTGTTTGAGTTGAATTTTATTAGATTGCTAGGGCATATAATCTATCAACACAAGGTTGTGAAAATGTCTAAGTGTTGAGGATTTATGCTTATAGCTTGAAGGAAATAGCTACCTCAGATCCTAAATCTATGGAGCTTTAGTATGAGCTAAAGAATAACTTAAATCTAAGCGAAGGGTGGACATAAAGGTTCACCTCCACAAGAGAGGATAAACCATCTAACTTTTAGACTTATAATCGCTTGGAGTGGCCCCCAGCGAACTCCTCTTGCATTTTTAAAACCATGTAGTCCAGTCTTATGAATTGAAAGATAGCTAGGGTGGTTATTTACTTAGAAAGAGACTAAAATCCTAAACCTAGTCCTTAAGAGACTAGAGCATGAGTGGTATGAATAATGACTTAGTCTAATGCAAAATATTTTCAAATTCTTATTCTTATTTTTGACACATCATTTTGACGAAGGCTTTAAGATTTTTATATGACTATATGCATGATGAGATATATTATTGGCCAAATTAAAAGAGAAAGAGGGTGAAGCTCCGTTCGTATGGGTTGCTCTCATGGGTCATGCGATCCCTATACGTGTAAGGATGGAGGCCCTCATTTTCAAGAGTGATTCAAGATGCATGCATGATGTAAGCATACAACATTCAGCTAAGGGGTTGCTAAATCTTTTAATTATGTTATTTAAGACCTAGGCTTTATGGTGAGGTTATAAGTTATTAAAAATTTTGTTATGAGTGATTAGTTGGGGTAGAAAAAATAATTTTACCTTAAAAGCCTAATCGCATCCAGACCACACATTAAAGCATCAATTATTAAGAAACTAAGAAAAAGATGCAATTTCTAATGCACAATCTAAATAAATCACCAAACAATTTCTATAACTATCATGAAAGAATAAGAGGCCGGTGCATACGGGCACCACCGTACAACCCGAAAAGAGAAATATGAGTAGCCGAGCTCTACCCTTATACAACCCAGAATATGAAAGAATAATTACAATTTTATTAAATACTATGGGGGTCTTCATTCTCGTTCCCCCCATCACCCTTCTTCTTTCTCTAATTTAGATGTGCTTACTTTAAAGGCATCACAGGGCACCCCAAGACAAAGCCTTCTAGCCACTGCTCATCCTAATCCCCCATAGCACTAAGCATAATTCTTATTACAAAAATTACATTCATATTAGAAATAGTAAATCTAACTACACCTGCAAAATAAAGGTTAGCCAAACACGCATAAAATCCTAAGCAGTTATATGTATTGTTTAAACTTAGCGCCTTACATATGGATAACCAAGCCCACCTGTCTTAACTTGAATTATGCTTACAGGTTTAAGCAACCTGGAAAGAGAGCATTTACATTTCTTTTTAAGCACACCTTAAGAATAATCTTCTATTAAAATGTGATTAGGCTAGGAATGACCTAACATCCAATCTATGAAGCATACACCCTAACATCTAGTCTAAAATAATACATCATAAAATAAAACATACATCACATCATACACCATCCTAACATAGAGCTAGAAGTCATGACTTAGTTCAAATGTGTGTGTTAAAACTTGTGTGGTGTGTCTCAACTAGACATTGAAGTTGTAATTTTTTAAGTGTAGAAGGATTCAATTTAACATAAAGGGTTGATCTCACTTGAAGTTATTTAATCGATTTGAGAATTTTAATTTGTGTCTTCTTTTATTTCATTTGATTAACACTTAGTAACAAAGTGTTATAAAGAGAAGGAAGAGCATTATCCTCTTCCATCCTTACCTTAAGCCACTTTCTAAAGTATATTAATTTGATTTAGTTCTCTTTATTAAATGTCTTATTACACATTTTTAATATAATCCTAAGTTTAGGTTTACTTTAAATAACTCTATTCAATATGAAAAGCATCTTAAGATTAATTTAATTGAATTACTATCACATGACATATATTAACTTATTCATTTCCATCACATGTAATATGCATATGATTTTAATCTTAAATGTATCTATACATGCAACATATTTTAGCACACTTAAATGATGAATGTAGTGTATATTTAAAGTTTATATTCTTTCATTTGATTGAATTATTTTATTATATTAATTTAAAACTCTATCTAAATTCTTATACAAAACTACATATGGATGAAATTAAATAGGTACGTGTCATTATTAATTAGGGAAGTGAGGTAATCAAATGACCTTCTTGGGGCTAGCTAAAGCCTCTTATTGTTAGGATGTCCAAATTATATACCCATTTGCATTCAAACATATGAAAATTTGTATGCATGAATATAAGGAAGAAAGCTCCAAATCACATGAAAAATTAATCCAAGTGCTTAATCGATTATGGATGTATGTATTTTTAATAGAAATGAGGGATTTTCATCTTTTAGCTAAACATACATACACGTGTAAAGAGAAATGAGCAAGTATGTGCCTTTATTAATCAAGAAAGTGAGGTGCTCAAATGACCTCCTTGGGGTTAGCTAAAGCCTCGCATTTTCGGGATGTCCAGACTATATACTTTGCTATCTCACTACACATGAATGTATATGTAAATTAGAGAAAGAAAATCATGCTAAAAATAATATTTTTATCTGATTAAAACATTTAAGTATGTGAAACAAAGTTTCATCCAAATTCTAACATATAAACACATATGAATGAAATCAAATAAGTGTGTGTCATTGTTTACTAGGAAAATGAGGAAATCAAATGAACTCCTTGGGGCTAGCTAATGCCTTATATTCCTGAGATGTCTAGACTATATACTTATTAACATTCAAATATATGTAAAACCACATATGAATTAAAGAAAAGAAAGCTTTACTTCACATACCAAAGCTATAAGCACATGCAAAGCCTATATGTATTCATAACTATTATCATTCTAATCAATGTAATTGATTTATAAACTTTGAAAAACTAATTTGAATTTATTAGTGATAATAGCCACACATATTATAAATTAATCCAATACATGTAAGCCTATATAAAAGAAAATCATTTGATTTAATAAATTTTGAAAAGATGAATGTATGATTTCAAATGACATTCACCATTTAACATAATTGGAAAGCAATGAACAAACATAAACACAAGATTTCATTCAATCAAATTAATCCCTAAGGATAATCATATTAAATAAAGCCATTTAAACTAAACCAAAGCTTTCTTAATATCATTTTTAATTTCATGTTCTAATTTGATTTAAGGATGTAAAAAGAAGGTTTACTGATCCTAACTCATTCCCATGTTTGTTAATTAATTTGGTTTAATGAAATGTAAATAAGTTAATTTTATGAATTAATTAAGTTGTAGTATGCATTAAATACATTAATTAACCCTTTCCTATGTTACCTTAATATAATTATCCAAATAATTATGAGCCAACATGATATGCACTTGAATTAGAAGTTAAATTAGTAATGATCCTAAGAAATAAAAGGGGCCTAATGCAATTGACTCGTAATTAACGTTTAATTAAGTTAAGGAACTTAATTAAGTACTCTTATGGCCTCCCCACACATGTGGGTTAACCATAATTTCTTTAAGATATCTTTAGGTTATTAAACACCTAAAGGTCTACCCACGAATTTATTAATTAAAGTTTAATATGATAATGATGTCAATTTAATTAATTAAGTGATTTAATTAATTAGTTAAATATTAATTAATTTTATTTTTGGAAAAGTGAAATACACTTAAAAGAATGGGTTAGGAAAGAGGTCCCACCCCTATTCCTTAGTTCATTTACTATTGAGCAATGATTTATACAGTTCATTAACCAATTTGTTACTGTTCATGGGATTAATAAATCATTAATTTACTTGAAAGAGCAATTAGGGTTTAATTAGTCAATTTTCTTAATTATGTGAGCAATAAATTCCAAGAAAATCATGGAGAGGCAGAGGTAATCCCATTAAATTAGCCCATAAATTTTGGGATTAATTACTCAAGTAATTAAAGAGTAATTAAGATAATTAATTTTGTAATTAAGATATAATTAAGTTTTAATTACTATTCAAAATTAGTTACGATTATTTTTGATTAATTCTCCTCTGTAATACTTTTAAATGAGTATTTATTTGTATTTTTTAATTTTTCTGTGATTTGTTATGAATTTTGAAAGTTTCAGTCATTAAAATCAATTAATTAGCCCTAATGAAAGCCTAATCATATCGGCGCCAGGCGGACCACTAATGTGCCGCGCTTTCCACATGGTGCCACAGTATTGGTCACTTAAACACGTTCGACTTAGTGTTGACGTGGCTAGCGGTGGACGCACTTTCATCTCCACCATCTGATACAATTTCTTAAGGATTAAATCAGATAATTAACTAGCAAATAATCATGATTGTCTGTTTCAATCACGTAGAATGGACAGTGCATGATCTGTCATCACACGAGCGAGGGAAGATAGTGGTCGTCCACCATTCCTCGGTCGATCTGAGTGCACTTGAGCTCTAATCAACTCCAAATGGATCCCACACCTTCGTGCGAAGGATCCAAAGAGGTCCAATGGCTAAGATCACATGGCATGCAAGTTTCCTTTAAAAATCTCAAACAAATTTTTACCAAAGCTCAGTTTCAATGGAATTACCTTGCCAGAGCTCAAGACTAGGTGAATATGATTGAGGAAGCTTCGTCTAGTGGAGACGAAGCTCTATTGAGTAGCAATTGGATCAATTCCTCGTTGTTCGCTCGGAAGACTAAAGTCCATCACTTTGGAGCTCAGTTCTGATTAAAGACGCAAGTGGTTGGAGGGCTCGGGAGGCAATTCGTTCTTGTTTGAAGGAGCATGGGGACGGTGTATGTGAAGTTAATTTGGGTTTAGTGAAGAAATAGGGGAGTTAGGCTGACTGAGGCGTTACCCTATTTTGGCTTGAAGGAAGCTGGCAATGGGGGAGCTTGGGAAGCTTGGAAGTGGCTCTAGGGAGTTCGTCTCTGGCTTCTAGGGCTCTCTGAGGTTTGAATGCCTTAGTTTGGATCGAATTGGAGGGGGTATACCCCCTTCTCCCTTCGATCGAATGGCCCGATCTTGTTTGGCTTCTAGTGGCCGTCGAGCCACCTTAGGTGGTCATGGGTGGCAAGGAGGAGATGAGTTGGCTCAGTTTAGATTTTGATTTAGTTTGATTTAGTTTTAATGATTTAAATGTATATTTTATTTATATTTGAAAAGATAATTAAATATATGATTGATTTGTTAGAAAATCAATTGAGTTTGAAGTGATTTGAAGGCAAATTTGGCTAAGCTAATGAAAGCAGGTCATAGGGATTAGAGAAGGGTTTTATTTAGTTTGACTTAGTTTTGATGGTTTAAATGTATATTTGATTTATATTTATAGATATGATTGAAGATATGATTGATTTATGAGAAAATCAATTGATTTGGGTTTAATTTGAATGGAGATTTAGCTAAGTTCATGGAATTAGATCCATTACTTAAGAAGGATTTTGAGTTTGGATTTGATATGATTGTAGATTTTGGCAAGTTGATTTGATTATAGAATTGATCTAGGAAAAAATCAATTAAGTTTGGATTGAATTGATTATAAGTCTCAATCAATTGATTTGGATTGAGTTGAATTTGAGGTTTGGTTATGGCTTAAGAAAGTGAACATAGGTTGGGTTTAAGCTATAGGATAGGTAGATTATCGCAATCTTTAAGGCATAACTTAATCCTATGTTTAACCTTTCTAAGTCTCTAGGCTTAGGTTAAGTATTTACCTAATTTCTAGAAGTGTCTTATGACTTGGGAAGTCTTAGTATCTAGAAGATTGCTTGATCTAAGATGGGAAGATTGAATCCTCACTCCAAAAGTGAGGTCAACAATGGGTCAACTAAAGATCGTATGACCTAATTGATCACTTTGAATCTCATATGGATTTAATTTTTACTTCATTTATACTTATGAATTAATTATGTGGTTTTTTTTGGTTTGATTTGATTTAGTTTTGATTTTATAGAATTTTCTTGAATTTAGATGATTTTGAGCCTAAATGGGTTAATTGAGTTAATCAAACTTAATTACCTCAATCCAGGTATAGTTGAATTCAGATTTCATTTAATTTGTGGTTTTCATTTTTATTTCAGTTTAGGTTGTGCACTTAGCCACTAATCATAGTATCTTAAGTGCCTAATTTGGAAGCCCTTAATTTAAGGTTTGGAGATCCTAATTCACTGAGATTATGGTGATTATTAACCTCACTTGCGGTTAGCAAAACCTTAGTGCCAAGATTAAATCCTAGGTCTAAGGGGTGGGGGTCATCAACCTCACTAAAAGTGAGGTTAACATGTTGGATGGGTCATAAGATATTATAATGGATTTATTCATGAGATTAAGTTTATTTTATGAGAAAGCATGTAATGCCATAGTTTCTGAGTAGCAAAAACTAAGGCCAAACAATGCTTTCGAGTGGTGGATAATTCATTTCTACCAGTATAAGCCTACGGTTCAAATAGTACAAGGAATTCTCTTTTCCTTCCTCATTCCAACAAAGTGCCAAGAAATTCCTCTAAGGTTACAGTGTATAAGATTAATGGCTTTCCTCGGATGGGAGTTGCTAGAATAGGTGAACTCAAAAGATATTATTTTAAGTTTTTGAAAGAGTGCTGACATTTCTCTTCCCAATAAAAATTAGTATCTTTTTTAAGTTAAAGTAGTGAGGGTTGACACCTTCTTGATAAGTTGGAAATAAATTTTCTAAGATAAGCCAATTTCCCTTGAAAAGACCTCAGCTGAGCGAGACTATTACGAGGTGGGATTTCAAGGATGGCTTTAATCTTTTCTGGGTCAAATTCAATCCCTCAATGCCTTACTACAAATCTTAAGAATTCCCTTGAAGTCACTCCGAAGGCATATTTCAAGGGATTCAATTTTAGATTTTAGTGGTGAAGTATTTCAAAAATAATTATCAAGTCATAAAGGTTGGTTTCTTTTTCTTTGCTTTTGATGACAAGATCATTAATGTAACACTCCACGTGATTGTAAATGAGGTCATCAAAAAATCTTGGTCATAGCCTTTTAGTAAGTTTCCCTAGTATTCTTCAAACTGAATGGCATGACTGCGTAACAGAAGATCCCTATCAAGATTCTGAAAGTCATTTGCTTCTCATGTTTATAAGCCATCTTGATTTAGTTATAACCAGATGAGCCATCCATGAAAAAGAAGATTTCATGCGAGGAAGCTATGTGTACCATGAGTTTTAGTATGGGTAATGGGAACTCATCATTAGGACAAGCCTTGTTCAAGTCCACATATGTAGATTTGACCATTTTTTTCACTGAACAATGCTAGCCAACCAAGAAGGTATAATTCTTCTTGGATAATGTTAGCATTAATCAATTTCTTGACTTCAGTGATGACTTGCTACTCAATGTCCAATCACATGCGTCAAGGGGCTTGCTTTATTGGAATGGTATCAGACTTCATCTCAAGCTTATGGACTGTCACATCTAGAAATTGACCAAGTATTTCATTATAACTCTATGTAAAAGAGTCCTTAAACTCTAAGAGTAGCTTGATTAGATCATTGGCATCCATTTCGCTTAAAAGTGAACCTATGAATGTATGGCATGGATCAATTTCAGTTTCAAAATTTATTTCTCTTAACTTGTCAATTGTGGGCATAATCTCTTCTTCAAATTCTAGGGGTGCATTCTAAATTTGAAGGTCATTTTGTTCTTCTAACATCTCTAAATAATATTCATCTAATGGATTAGATTTACTTTCCAAGAGAAGGATAAATTCTTGATTATAAGTTATCATTAAGCAATATTCATCATCCTATAGTGGTCCTATGATACCAAACCAATGGCAGCTTTGGATTTTAGTTTTTGAATTTAATATCCCATAGCTTTTCTTGATGTTAGGCCATACCCTTGGTCCACTCACAAAAGATCAAACCACGCTTAATTGAGTTTTTAAGCCACATAGAATATCAATCAAAAGGTTATTATACTATTTCATTGAAATTTTCATCTTTATGCTTTACACCATCTTCTAAGCTTGAAGATAGACGTACATAATAGAACTTCAAAACTTTTTCAACTTCTCTAGAAAGATTAGGGGATACTTTAACTTCTTAACCCTATTATTTTATTTTTGGATAGAGGCAATAGAGTTAAAGTGCCCACATATTTATTTCGCATTTCATACATACAAATTTTAGACTCATCTTTCAACTCTTGGACCCGATCGTCATCACTAATAGATTCTAAAGAGATTTTTGGTCAGGGATTATTCTTTTCAATTATTTTTATGACCTCACCTCGTACACTTGACTCTTCGTCCAAACTTGATTCAAAGTTAGTGTGTATTAGTAACATTTTATCTTTAAACATTTCTTCTTTTATTTTTCATCTTTATCCTTTTCTTCATCTCTTTCCTTCTCTTTTTCTTTTTTTTTTCTTTTCCTTTCTTTTTCTTTTTCTAGCTAAAGTTTTTACCCTTTAAAAAGACAATTTACTTTTTAGGTAAATAGTAAGTGATGTCCTCATAGATCTTGATCTCATGGATAGAGAATGGTTGTATGTATCTTTTTATAATATGGATCAAAGGTATGCCTAGAAGTTGGAAAAGTGGTCATCTTGATGGAGGCTGGAATGGACCATTCTATATTCATATATTCAAGGTATGCCTAGAAGAGCACTACAAGATATTTTTGAATCTATGATATGCAACTTAGCTTCAATTTTCAAATTATCTATTCCTATTAGCAGTGCAATTGGGCCTAAGGCACTTTCTCCTTTTTCATTGAATCTAGCATCATCTTATTAGAGTTGAGTCTATATGCATACACTCTCAAGTAAGCTAAAATTTTAACATTCATGATGTTGACTGATGCACTCGACTCAATAAATACTCTGAAGAGCTTAAAGTTATCCACATTGACTGTTATACAGAGAGGTCAATTATGGTCAGTAGTTCCTAGTAGTAAATTTTCATCAGAGAAAGTAACCCCAAGAACTTTCTTGAAGTAGAGTGCTTCATTAGAGAAAGTTGTTGTTAATTGAGTAAGGCAAATTTTTGGGTCGAGCAATGCCTTGATCAATGATTCCCCATTTCCTTAGAGAGAACAAGGGCATTATAGATACTCAACTTTGCAGGTAGCTTCATTAGATGAGCTAGAACATTATAATCAACCTTTAGAGAATCGAATTCTAATGTTGATGGATTAGGAGTTTGATTTTCTTGTGGAAGCTCAAGAATCTGGTTACCACCAATAATTTGTTTTCCCTTTTCTTTTGGTTCCATTCGAGGCAGTAAGACTCTACTACTATGAAGACTGACTTCAATAATCTCTTTTGACTTAGAGGCAGGGCCAACTCTATACCCTATGGTTTTCTTGTGTTCTCCTATTAAATTATCAAAGAATGAAAATTCTAACTCAATGCTCAAAGGCACACCCTGAAATTTGAAAATAGGAGCATCGCTATCAGAACCCAATTCATACAATACTTTAAGATCACAAAGATTATGCAAATTATTTTAAGAATTATTTTTGTTGGGATTGAAATTTCTATCACTATTTTTATCTTTAGAATTTTTATTTTCACTTTCATTTTCTTTTAAATTATTATCATTAGAAGTCATCACATAAATAGAACCCTCCTTTATTAGCTTTTATTAATACTAGAACAAAAGGGATATATGAAAAGGGGGATATAGGGTTTGGCCCTACCGTGCTCACCAATAATGATTTTATCGTATACATATTTTATATCTCTTTCCTCACTCTCTCTTAAACTCATACTAACTTGGGGTTTTTGGAGGAATTGAAGAGGAGACATCCTTAAGTCACCTCCAAAAATTGGCCGATCAACCTGGATAGTTAGCTTCTAAGTTTCCTCGTAGATCTACAGGGATGATTTAAAAGCTTTGATCAAAAATTTCTTAGATGAATGAGACAAAGGTACATCCCTTTCATCAAAATGAGGGATATTTTCATAAGGAATAGAAGGCACACCTATGACTACATTGGCTGACCACTTCCTAGGGTCAATACGGTATTCTTTTGGGATCACAATTTCCCCTTACTTGAATTTTCTCTCAAGCCAGTGTTTGAATTTGAAACATTCTTCAATTAATGTCCTAACATACAATGGTAAGGGCAATAGTTAGGGTCATTAACCCTTCTCACATCCTCTAGTTTCATAAGATCAAGTAATTTGAAATCTACCTTTTTTACTCAATTTTTGAATAACTTTTTTCACTGCCTCTCTTTTGAAGGAATAAGTTTAGTTAAGTTTATTTTTAGAAGTGGCAAAATATTGCTTTCAAGGTGCTACCTGCTACTACTGAGGTAATGGTTGTAGCTGCTACAGAGGGTGAGGATGCTTTTCTAGCTATATTCTAACTAGTGCCTTCCCCTTATATATTACTGACACTAACCCTGATTTCTTTTCTAATATTTTATGTGGTATACTCCTTTGAGCCCAGAATGAGATTGGTCTTTTAAAAAGGTAAGCAGGATGCTTCTTCCTGAAGATTAGAAGCCTTCCTCAGAAGTTTCTTGAAAGTCCTAATTGTGAACTCTTTTAGAAGGAAGGCCATCGGGCTATGAATATTCCTAAGGAGGATTTCCATAGCATGTTGTTGCATTTGTGGTTCACATTTCTTTCTTATGTTTCTCTACCTAAGAATATAATCAACTAGGGACTCATTCAGCTTCTATTTCTATACAACTAAATCCCTGGCCATGAAGTGGTGTTGAGCACCTATAATCTTTTAATAAATAGGTTCTCTAATTCAGCAAATGTCTGGAGACATTCATTTGGTAGTTCGGCATACCAATCAAATGCTACACTAGATAAACTAGTGATAAATTGCTAAGTAATAGAGCAACACTTCAACAATATACAATATAATAACTAGCTCTAAGTGCTAAGCTCAGGGATTGTCCATCCTGTCAAAGACTTTGAAAGAATGGGGCATGAATCCCATAAGATAAGGCAGCGCATCAAATTCTTCTAGATAAGGTTTACCCTTTAGAACTAATGTAGTGCCTTAGGATTAGGCTAGCGCCTCCTTAACTTGCTACTCTATTAGGTGCTTTAAATTATTTTTGTGCAGAACACACTCTATTATTTTCCTATCATGACTATGTTCTCCCACATCTGATGCTATTTTTCTCCCTTCGGTTATCTGAATATTTACAAGTTGATCTACCTCTTCCTGATTTTGCTATAGGATAGGATATTGGCTTTGTAAGGCTAACATTATGGCCATCATTACTTCCAGCCTCTTCTCCATTTTAAAGATTAGATCATCTTTTTTTGGAGCTAGAGAAGCAAATGCTAAGCGAGATCAGGTGTGAAACCATCTCTGACAATAGCATCCTTCACTTCTTCAAACTCCTTATGGAATGATCTAGTATCAATGATGAAAACATGCGCTTCATTTATTCTGAGGTCATTGGACAAGAGGTCATCTTGATCAATGTCATAGCTCCTCTCTTTAGCTAACCTTCTTTCTTCTTCCTCTTCTTCTCTAATGTGAGCCTTTATTTCTTCTAAAAGCTCTTCGATAGTCTTTCATAATTCGCATCAACCAAAGTATAAGGAGTATACTCCTTGTCATCTAGAATCATGTTCTCTGCCTTTTCTTCTATATTAATATAATATATTCCTAATTCCTCATTAATGTTTACTTCATTATCACATAATCTCTCACCCTCGATAATTGGTTGACCCTTTTGTTCAAGAGAAGCTCCTAAATCAAGTCGTCCATCATCAGTCACTTCATGGAAATAGGTAGATGGCTTTGGGGAAGCCAACCTCTCTTTAATAGGTGATGGCTTTAGAGAAACCAATATTTCTTTAATAGGTAGAGGTAATAATGGTAGACCCTCTACTTGCGGTCTGATAGGGGATGGTTGGGTTATGGAAGTGACTAGTGACTTAATGGGTGGTGCATTGGACAAACTAGTTCTATAGATAGGTGGTCCTTCTTCACAGGTAGATAAGATTTATTTAACTTTAGGTTTGTGATTGACCAACCTAGAAAATGTCATCACTATGTTCAGACCTAAGTTTCTAAGAATGGCAATATCCATCAATGATGATCGACACTGGTCCTGAACGGTGCTTTCTATCCCTAAGGGTTGTTCTAGTTTTTACCTTTTTCCTAACATCAACATATTTTTCAAGTATTTCTATGTAGCTCTTTAGTTATTTTTTCTTTCTTTCATAACCCTAAGTACATCCTTCTTAGTACATCCAGAGGCATTCGCTATTTCCTAAAAAATTAGTCACATTCTATTTCGATGTTCTCTGCTCATTCATTGGAGTGATTTATGAGTCTCATATCAAAAAGGAAGGGGTGGGGAACTCGCTATCCTTCTTAGGCTCCCCTCCTCCCTCTGTGTGGCAGAGAGTGGGTGGAATCTACTTCTGCCCAAGAGTGGTGAGGTGTCAGGAAGGGCTCAGCCATATCAACATCTAATATTTTTGCTTCAGCTTGCAACTTCTCTTTCACTAATCTTCTCCTTAATATTTTATTTCTAATCTTTTTCTAAGTCCTAGTCATCTCACCCAATCTCAAAGGTGTTAGGGGTAGTAAAAGTAGTTAACTTAGACATGGGTTGCTTAGTCTATTTAGTTAGGTTACATATGCTTAATCTAAGGTAGGCCTAGGGGCTGAAGTGTAAGCTGCTCTCTTCTTCTCAAAAAAAGGTACAAAAATAGGTTAGTGGCCCCATGACCTAAAGTAAACTCTAGCATGGGCTTACTACCTTTGACTAAGCTACGAGTGATTGTTGACCTCACTTTTAGAGTGAGGATTGACTCATCCTTCCTTAGGCTCAGGAGTCTTCTAGATACTAGAATATCCTTATTCATAAGGAACTTCTAGTGATTAGGTGAATGCTAAACCTAAGCCTTGAGACTTAGGGAGGTGTACCGAAGGTCTAAGTTATACTTTAGGACTAATCAAAAACATACCTATCTTATGGTATAACCCATGACCTATACCTATCCACTCATGCAAATCCAACCTCAAACTAATACAATCAAACCCAATTGGATTTCATTTCATATCCAATCTCCAAGCCAAAATGAATTGAACCTAAACCCAGCTTAATCACATGATCCAATCCTATGGGCTCAACCCAAAGCTCTTTCAATTGAACCAAACCCAATTGATTTTCACAAAAGCATCCCAACCATTCAATACAACATTTCAAACTCATCCAAAACCTACAATCAAATCAAAACAACCAATTCAATTAGCCTAACCTAGCCCATTTGACCTAAAGAGTCGACATGAGCCAAAATCCAATTAAATCTAAATAAAATGCAATCAAAGCCATCAATCAATCCTAAATCAATGATCAAACTCAATTCAACCCAATTCAACCTAATCCAACTCAAATTGTCACCATTTGGCTCACTTGATCGAAAGACACCTAAAGGACCCATTCGATCCAAACTCCAATCCAACTCAAATTAGATTGAACCAATCCATTCAATCTCTTCCATGATGATTGTCGATCACCCTTGATTATTCAATTACAATCAATTGGGTCAAATCAAGCTAATTTGATCATTTGACTTAAGTTGACCCACTTAGCTTATATGAACCAAAATGAACCGAACTTCTTTTCAAACCCAATTGATTGAAACCAATGCCTTCAATCAATCATAAGTTGACCCTTGAATATAAATCGACCATCAATGAAGCCCAATCAAGCCCAATCAAGCCAAATTGGACTCTTGACCTAAGTTGACCTAATTTGACCTAAAGGGCCAAATTTGACCAATCCTTAATCCAATCCAAATTGATTGAAACCAATGGCTCAAATCAATCATAAATTGATTATTGAACATGATCAAGCCTTTGATTAAACCCAATTTGATCAAGTCAACCCAATTGACCCATTTAGCCCAAATTGGCCTAAAGGTCCAAATTGATCTAAATCATTCCCAAGTCCAAATTAATTAAAATCAAAACCTACAATCATTATTAAATCATCAATTGACTCTAAACCAACCCCTAATCCAAGCCAATTTGGACAATTTGATTAAATTGGTCAACTTAGCACATTTGATGCATATGAACTCATATGAGTCAAATCTAAATTCACTTCAAATCAAATCAAACCAATTGAACCTAAACATCCCAAATCATCATTTAAACATAACTCAACCCTTAGTTTGACCCAATTCGACTAATTTGTCAACCTAACCTAACTTGACCCAATTTGACCTACTTGGGTCAAATTGAGCTAAACACATTCAAACCAAGCCCAAACCCAACTAAACTTGGTATGACCCATCTTTGGACCATGGGTCAGCCCAAATCAAACCCAACCCATTGGGTTAACTCCTCTAAATGGAGTAAAATCTCAATTTGGATGGTCAAACCCACTCTCCTCCCCTTGGCAGCCACCCTAAGCTCAAATGGGACTTGAAGACCACTAGTTCACTTGATACAAGATAAATTGGGTCAACAATGAGACAAGTGGAGGTGAACTAACCCAAACTTTCCCATTAGAACACTTGGAGGAGGTGGTACACTCCACCTCAGCCCGTGCCAGCCCACTCCTCACCTTTAGCCATTCAAGGCACACCACCTCAACACCTCCCTACCATCCCAACCGTCGGCCTACCAAAATCCAAACCCATCCAAGCAATTTGATGGATTAGAGAGGAGCGTACACTCCCCCCTCCCCCTACTTCATTTCAAATAAAGAGAGAGAGAGAGAGAGAGAGAGAGAGAGAGAGAGAACTGAGCATTGTAGGTTCTGAGCCCCAATGGCATGATAGCATCCAAGCAAAACTGAGCTCCACCGCCTCAAATCTACCAAATCTTCCAATTTCACCGTGGGAATCTAAGGGTCTTTAAGAAATCTTGATTTTGGATTCCCTGTAATTTCCGTCTCTGAGAGGTTTTCGACAGTGTGTGGAAGGTGGAAGCGGTCGCCTTCCTTGCTCGGGGATGAAGGATCATCCGCCATCCATTTTGTGTGATTGGAATTGATGGCTGTGATTAATCTGATTAGATTTATTTGATTTATCCCTTAAAAATTGCAGGATTAATCCCCACCGTCCAATCCAAGATCAGACGATGGGGATGAAAGCGTGTCTGCCACCGCTGACTTAGCATGCCACTTTGAATGATTTAAGTTGCCAATCCTACGACACCTTGTGGAAAGAACCACCACGTCAGCTCCCGCATGGCGCTGATGGGACTAGAGTTTAATTAAGCTTTAAAATGTCATTAAATCATCCTGAACTTCAAAATTTTATAACTAATTGTAGAAAATTCCAAAAAATACAATTAAAACCATTTTGGAAAGGGGAAATATAGGAGAATTTAATAAAAATAATTTCAAAACGTTTTGAGCAATGAATAGAGCTTAATTAGGGTTTGAATCTTCCTTTAATTAGCTTAATTAACTCCTAATCACTTGGGCAATAAATCATAAACTTGATATGCTGATTTAATGGGATGTCCTCTACCTCTCATAATTTTCTTAGAATTTATTTGCTAGGTAATTAAGTTAATTAAAATTCAAACCTTAATTACCCTCATTAAGCCATTTAAAAATTATTAAAATATCAAATAGTGAAAATTAAATGATTAATGATTATTAAACATTGATTAATTGTGAGATGATGGGGAAGTGATTTGGACTCATTTTCTAATTATTTTTTCAAATCTATTTCATTAAGAGTGTTAATTAATGCATGGATTATTTAAGGATTTAATTAAGTAATTAATAATAAAAAATAATTAAATTAAAGTGATAATTACTCCAGATAGTTAATATTTAATTCATGGGTTCCTCTTTATGTGTTCAATAACATAAAGACCTTTAAGGAAAGGAAATTATAATTAACCCAAGGGTGTGGGAAAATTATAAGAGTACTTAGCTTAGTTATTTTCTTAATCTAATTAACACTTAAGCATGAGCCTATTGCATTAGATCTATTAGGAGCATTGTAACTTTAATTTCTCATTTGCATATCACTTGAGGCTCATGAATAAGATGTTAATTAAATTAAAGAAACATAGGAAAGGGTAATTAAATAGATTGCTTAATGATTCAAACTTAACTAACTCGTAAAATCACTTAGTTACTTCTCCTTAAACACATACCAACATGGGAGTTGATAAAAACAACAAATATCTATTCTTTGAGTTTAACAATTCAAATCCAAAACCAATTTGTATAAGAAGCTTTGGTTCTCTTTAAATACTTTTATTCAACTTGATTGTCCTTAGGAATTAATGTGAATGAATGTATTATGTGACTATATTTAATTATTCCTTTTCAATCATTATAAATATTATATGTCATTTGATATCATGCATTCATACTTTCAAATAAAAAAGAATCAATAGAATTTATTTATGTGTAAGTTACATGTGTTAGATTAATCTTATTATATGTGTGTGTTGACCTCACTTTTAGAGTGGGTCTTCAACCTCCTCATCATTGATCTAGGACTCTTATAGACACTAAGAGCTCCTTAGTCTTAAGATAATTCTAGTGACTAGGTGAACACTTAACCTAAGCCTAGAGACTTAGAAAGCTTAGTCACAAGAGTAGTTTATGCGTTAGGGATTTAGGGAGACTTGCCTACCCTATGGTCTAAACCCAATCCATGCTTCCCTTCTCAATTCAAATACCAAATCTAATTCAAATTCTAAAGTTCACAATCAATCCCATGATCAAATCAAATCTCCAAATTCTCCATAAGCCTTATGATTGAATTCCATGGCCTTACTCTTAGCTAAGTCCAATTCAATTCCAATTCAATTGCTTTTCTCAAAGATCAATTCAATACTTCAATCATTCATTAAACTCAAGTCCAAACTCAATTCCAAATGATTGAAACCCAAAATCAAACCCAACTCCCAAAACCCTTCTTAAACCATATGGTCCACTCTCATAAGCTTAGCCAAAATCCCCTTTAAACCAAATCAAAATCAATTGATTTCTTTATAAATTAATTATTCTTTCATTTATATTCACAAATATAAATAAAATCCAAATCCAAATTATCAAAACCAATTTAAGCTAACTCAGACCAAACCAAGACCCTTCTTAAGCCATCTGGACCTACCTCCATGAGCTTGACCAAATCTTAACCTAAATCAATCCAAAATCAATTGATTTCTTTATAAATCAATTATATATTCATTTATATTCACAAATATAAATAAAACCCACATTCCTATGATCAAAACTAAATCAAACTAAGGCAACGTCCTTCTTAAGCCCTTTTAACCTACCTCCATGAGTTTAGTCAAATTGGCCTTCAAATCACTCCAAACTCTAAGTGATTTTCTCATGAATCAATCATATGCCCAATTATCTTCCCAAATATCAATGAAATATAAATTCAAATAGCCAAAACCAAAACCCAATTTATACCCTTCAAGCCAATTTCTTGGACTTAACCAAAACCCATCTAAATAAAACCAAAATCAAATTCCTTCAATCATCTATCCAAATATAAATGAAACCTACAATTATCTAGCCAAACTAAAATCAATCCAAGTCAAGCCCCACTTAGCCCTTTTGACTTGAAATTTCCAAATGATCCAAGACCTATCAAAGCCCAAATTGATTTCAGTTGAATTTATAATTCAATCCTAAACTCATATATAAATCCATCTACACTTTAATCAAGCCAAAACCAAGCCAGTTAACACCTTTAGGTCCACTTGGCCTAAAGAACCCATTTGAACCAAGTTCTAATCCAACCCAAATTAGATTGAACTAAGTCCATCCAAACCTCGTACCATGATCATTGATCACCCTAGGATGATCAATTGCCTTGAATTAGGTCAAACCAAGTCAACTTGGCCATTTGACCAAATCAACCCTTAGCTCATATGAAACCCAAACTAGCCAAAACTCACCATACCTCAAATTGATTGGAACCATTGATCCACACCAACTGATGATCAATGATTGAACATACCTTGACCCTCAATTGAGCCAAACCAAGTCCAATTGGCCATTTGACCCAAGTTGACCCAAATTGGCCTAAAGGACAAAATGGGTCAAATCATGATCCAACCTAAATTAATTGCAACCAATGGCTGAAGTTTATCCCAAATTGAATATTGAACTTGACCAAAGCCATAATTGACACTAATTTGACCAATTAGTCAACTTGACCTAGCTTAGCCCAAATTGACCTAAAGGGTCAAATTGGCCAAAATCCAAATTAAATCCAAATTGATTCAAACCAAAGCATACAATCATTTAAATTAACCAATTGAACATGAACCAATACCTAACCCAAGCCAATTTGGCCAATTTGGTCAAATTGGTCAACTTAGCCCATTTGATATATATGAATCCAAATGAGCCAAAATCAAACCTAGGCTAAATTGATTGAAACCACTTAGAAAAAAAAAATACTTCAAATCATCATTTGAACCTAACCCAAACCTTGGTTTGACACAATTTAACCAATTGTTCAACCTAACCCAACATTGCCTAAAATTGAACCCATATGACCCAATTGAGCCAAAACCCTTGAAACCAACCCATGACCCATTGGAGGTTGATCAAACCTGACCCAAACCCATCTTGGGTCAACCTAAAATCAACCCAAAAGCCAAATGAGCCCAATCCAAGCTATTGCCTATTGGTCAAGCCCTCTTTACATAATATTCCACCCATAATGGCAAAGTCCACTTCCCCATCACTTGATAACCCTCACTCAACTCATTTTGGGATCTGACTTAACCCCTTAGCCCATCCTAAGTGGGTTAGGACTTACCTTGGACAAAAGGGAGGTGAGTTAACTCACCTCAATTGCAAACTGAGCACCCATTGGATCCAAGCAAAAAGATCAGACCATATGCCGTGAACCCCCCCCCCCCCCCCCCCACTCCTTCCTCAACCAAGATGAGCCATGTGGACATGATGGTGACCACTCTGGGGCCCTGGTGGTGACTGGTCGGCTGAAAAATGAGAGACAATTCATCCATCCACCTCAAAAAATTGAGGGATATACCCAATTCAAATTGGATTTCACTGGCATTCGATTCCTCTAAGCTCCCAAGAGAGAAATGAAACTCCCTAGCACTCCTCAGAGCTTTCTAAAGGCCTCCCCACTTTGAATTTATCCTTCCCGTGCATAGCTGAAATTGGGGAGCTCATTCCTGATCAAAACTTCTTTCTTTCTGAACCAAATTATAATTACTCTTACACACACCTTCCATGCACGTCATCGAAGCCACCCAAGGCATTTCCCAAGATCCAAAGCCACTAGAGGATGGACTTCGATCAAAGCCGAAGCTCCAAAGCACCATTCTTGGCCAATCGAGCGATCCACTTGGAACAAATTCAATTGCTACTCAACAAGGCCTCATCTCTACTAGACAAATCTTTCGCAAGGGTGTGAACCACTGGTCTTAGCTCTAGTGAGGTTTTTTCCATGAAACTGAGCTTTAGATTAATATGAGTTGGTCTTTTATGAAGAAAAGTTATATGTGAACCAATCCTAGCTATTGGATCTTCATGGATCCCTCGCACGAAGGTGTGGGTTATTTTGGAGTGAATTTGAGCTTGGGTGATCTCGGATCAAGCGGTCCATAGTGGACGGGCTCCATCATTCATCGCAAGTAGGAAGAGAGATTATGAGCCATCCATTCCGCATGATTGGAGCAGACAGCCAAGATCAAATCATGCTAGATCATATGTTTAATCCTTCTTTAGCCGTGGGTTTGGTTGTGGCCATCTGATTTTAGGTTGGATTGCCCACGGGAAAGCGTGTCCCACCGCCATCCGAGTTAGCCATGGATGTGACTACTTAAATAGTCAACCCTGTGATGGCACGTGGAAAGCGCATTACCGGTGGGATTGACTTAAGGCTAATTAGGTAGATTTTAAGGCTAAAACTTTCATATTTCATAACTAATTGTAGAAAAGTCCAAAAAAAATATAAATAATCGCTCATTTTAAAGATATTTCAGAGAAAATTTCATTAAAATGATCCTTAATTAATATTAAGCAGTAATTTTGGCTTAATTAGGATTTAATTAAAAATTTAATTAACTTAATTACTCCCTAATTACTCATCTAATTGGTTTCAAATTTTCTAAGGTTTCTTAGGGGTATGACCTCTACCTCCCCCATTTTCGTTGGAATTTATTGGTTGATTGGTTGGGAAATTGATTGATTAAGCCCTAATTACCTTCTTAACTCAATTAAGAATTAATTACGCATGAAAGCACTAAATTAACTAATTAATTGGACTCATTTGGCACTGATTAACAGTAGGGAGATTTAGGGAATATGATTGGGGCATTTTTCCTAATCGTTTTCCTAAGTTTCCTAAGTTCCTTAAGCTTAATTAATCAATGATTGTGAGCTAATTGCATTAGGCCCCTTCATTTCATAGAATCATTGCTATTTACTTTTCAAATCATTTGCATATTACATTGGCTCAGAATCATTTGATTAATTACCTTAAGATAACATAGGTAAGGGTTTACTTAATTGATTTAATTCATAGCTTAACTTAATTAATCCTTAAAATTAACCTAATTACCTTTCATTAAACAAAATTAACTCACAAATATGGGAATGGGAATAGGATTAGCAAACCTTCCTCTCACTTTCTTTAAATTAAATTAAATATGAAATTAAAAGTGACATCAAGAAACTTTGGTTTGCTTTAAGTAATTTTATTTGATATGATTGTCCTCAGGAATTAATGTAATTGAATGAGATTACATGTTTGTGTTTATCTGTTCCTTTCCAATTATATTAAATATTGTATGTACTTGACTCATGCATTCATTTCTTGTAAAATTAATTAAATTAAATGATTTTCTTTAAGTTAAGCTTGCATGTGTTGATTTAATTTAATATATCTGTGGCTATTATCACTATTAAATCCAAATCTATTTTCCAAAACATATAAATGAATGATTATATATGCTATGAATGTTAGTTATAAATATATAAGAGATGTATGTGATTATAGCTTAAGTGTATGAAGCGAAGTTTCTTTTCTTTCATTCATGTCTTGATTTATGTAAGTAAGAATGTTAATGGGTATATAGCCTAGGCATCCCAGGATTACGATGCATTAGTTTGCCATAAGGAGGTCATTTGATTACCTCACTTCCCTAATTTAACAATGACACGTACTCCATTTGACTTCATTCTTACATACTTCAATACTAGAATTTAGATAAGACTTTATTCCATATGCATAAATGTTTCAAAAACATATGTTTTGCTTGATTTTCCAATCTTATAGTTATTTGTACATTCATGTGTATTCAAGAATAGTGGGTATATCTAGTCTTGACATTTCAGGGATGCACAACTTTAAGTAGCCCCATGAGGTTTTTACCTCACTCTCCTGGTTAACAATGGCGAAGTACTTGCTCAAAATTTTTATACACTTGTATGTGCATTTAGCTAATGAATGAAAATATCCTTTTAAGAATTTATTCTATATGCATAAATATTTCAAAAATATAACTTTTACATGATTTTTTCATTATTTTAGTCATTTGTACATTCATATATATTTAAGAATAGTGAGTATATCTAGTTTGGACATTCCGAGGATGCACGACTTTAAGTACCCCAAGGAGGTTTTTACCTCACTCCCCTGGTTTAACAATGGCAAAGCACTTGCTTAAAACTTTTATACACTTGAATGTGCATTTAGCTAATGAGTGAAAATCCCATTTTCCATAAAATATACTTATGTATCTTTCATCTAAAGTGTATTAATAGAAACATATTATATGTAAAGTTATACTTAGGATTTAATCATATGCATGTAATATGTGATAGAAAGGAATGGTTGAACATGTGTCATGTGATAGTAATTCAATCAAATTAATCTTAAAATGCCTTTCATATTGGATAGAATTATTCAAAGTGAACTTAAACTTAGGACTAAATTAAAATGTGTAATAAGCCATTCACTAAAGAGAATTAAGTCTAATTAATATGCTTTATAAATGACTTAAGGCAGGGATGAAAGAGTGATCCTCTCTTTTTCTTCTCTTCATAACACTTAGTTGCTAAGTATAAGTCAAATGAAATAAAAGAAAACACTAAGTAAAATTCTCGAATCAATTAAATCACTTAAAGTGAAATCAACTTCTTATGATTAAACAACTTTTCATACTTAGAAAATTATAATAAATCTTAGTTAAGGCATACCACACAAGCCTTAATACACACACTTTAAAATTAAGTCATCATTTCTAACTTTATGTTAGGACGGTGTATCAGGTGATGTATGTTTGGTTTTATGATGTATTATTTTAAACTAGATGTTAGGGTGTATGTTTTGTAGACTGGATGTCAGGTCTTGATTAGCCTAATCATGTTTTCTATAAGGGATTGTGCTTAAGGAGTGCTTAAAATAAATATAAATACTCTCTCTTGCAAGTTTCTTAGCCCCTAAGTATAATCCAAATTAGGACAGGTGGACTTGGTTACCCATATGCATGGTGCTAAGTCCAGATTATCCATATAACTACTTAGGTTGTATGGTGTGTTTAGCTAACACTTGTTTTGTAGGTGTAGTTAGATTTACTTTTCCTATTTTTAATGCAATTTTTCATTAAGAATTAGGAGTACTGTTATAGGGGATAAGAATGAATATTGGCTAGAAGGCTTAGCCCTAGGGTGCCATGTGATGCCTTGAAGCCTACCAAATCAAAAGAAGCAAATCAAATGAGGAAATGAAGAAGACATGAAGGCATGAAGATTTAAAGACCCCCCATTACATTCATTTGTAAATTGTAATTATTATTTCATTTTTTGGGTTGTATAAGGGTAGAGCTCGGCTACCTATTTCTCTTTTTCGTGTTGTACGATGGTACCCGACCGCACCGAACTCTTATTCTTTTGTGTTAGATTTATAAAATTGATTAATATTTTGTTTAAATTATACAATATAAATGGCATGCCTTTCTTTATGAATGTATGAATGGTGATTTAATGTATGACCCAGATCTGATTAGGCTCTTAGAAAAAAATAAATCTTTTACCCAACTACAACTCATAATTATAGTTTCAAATAACTCATAACCTCACATAAAGCCTAGACATTAAATCAAGATAATTAAAAGATTTAGCAACCTCTTAGCTCAATGTTATGTCTCACACTATACATATCATCCCGAATCACTCTTGTAAAATGTGGGCCTCCATTTTACACATATAGGGAATGCTTAACCTGTGAGAGAAACCAGTACCGATGGAGCTTCATCCTCTTCTCTTTTGATTTAGCCCATAAATCAATTCAAAATGTATTTAGGAATACAAAAAATCCTATTGCCTTTGTCAAAATAAAGAGTCCAAAATTAAATAAAAATTAAAAAGATTTGCATTAGACTAAGTCATTACTCATATCACTTATGCTCTAGTCTCTTCAGGAATGGGTTTAAAGACTTTAGTTTTTTTCTAAATAATAACAACCCAATTATCTTATAAAATCATATGACTTGCCTACATTATTTTAAAGCATAGGAAGAATTAGCTAGCTACCTCTAGAGGCAGTTATAAGTTCAGTAGTCAGGTGGTTTACTCTCTCTTATGAAGGTAAACCATATACCCATTTTTTCTTATATTTAGGTCATGCTTTGGCTTATGCCATTTCCCCCTAGATTTAGGATATGAGATTGCTATTTTTTTTGGGCTACAAGGATAAATCCTCACCTCTTAGGTATTTTCACAACCTTGTGTTGGTGGAATATAAGCCCTAGTAATCTAATAAAATTTAACTCAAACAAATAATTCTCTTCAATTTCAAACATATAAAGCCCAACTATAAAATATATTGAAACACTTAGTAGGTTTCCTAATATCATGAGTATTCCCTACTCATTTCTTTTGGTTTCGATAATAAGTCTCTCCTTTTGATCTTTTCCAATTGACTTTCCAAACATAGCCAATTTATTGATAGTCTTACCCTTGAAATCTTTGAAGACAATAATTTCCTACTTTAATAGAGAGTATTCCTAAGGAATTTACTTTCCTTAGGATGTAATTAACTATGGTAGCTTTCCCCCATAGGGAACTTTAGAACCTAATTTAATATAAATAATACTTTATTCATACATGTAAAGCAGGGGAAAAATCTATTATATATTCGAAGACCCATCATGGCTTAGGAGTCCTTATTAGGTGATTAGGTCCATTGAAGTGTGATGTCCCTATCATTCGAGATAGTATGTCATATCTCAATGTTGTACCTAATTTCTTCAATAAGTACACCCTCAGATCTGTGTAGTGTCCCTCATCATCCAAAAATAAACACCATAAAGTAGCTATTATCACTAATAAATTCTAAAATTATTTTTCGAAGTTAAAAATTGATAATGAAAATTTAGATTGATGCTAGCTATGAATACTTCCATATGATTTTCATGTATTTACATTTTAACATATTAAAGCATTAATTTATCTTTATAATTTATGTATGGGTTTACATAAGTTTGAATGATAATAAATATATAATATGGACATCCTGGGAATATGAGGCTTTAAGTAGCCCCACAGAGGTCATTGATTATCTCACTTATTTGGTTAACAAAGGCACATACTTATTTAATCTCATTCTTATGTGTACTTATACTAGAATTTGGATAGAACTTTATTTAACATGTTTAAATAATTCAACCAAAAATATAATATTTTGCATGATTTTAATTCTCATAGTTGTGTACACATTCAAATATATTTAAGAATAGTAAGTATATAGTCTAGACATCCCGGGAATACGAGGCTTCAAGTAGCCCCACAGAGCTCATTGATTATCTCACTTCCCTAGTTTAAACAATGGCACGTACTTGCTTAAAACTTTTATACATGTGTATCATATTTGGCTAAGGAATAGAAATCCCTTTTTTATCAAAATATATGCATTCATAATCATTTAAGTATGCCAAAAATATATTTCATATATAGGTATATTAAATCTTAAATCATATCCATGTTATGGGTGATGAAAAGGAATGGTTCATAATATTCTATGTGATGGTAATTTAATTATATTAATCTTAGGATACCTTTCATGTTAAATAGAATTATTTAAGTTAACTCAAACTTAGGATTAATAAAATATTTAATAAATCATTCACTAAAAAAATCAAATCATAATAACATGCTTTAGAAAATTACATATGATAGGGATGAAGGAGGTTAAGCCTCTTTCTTCTCTTTACAATATTTAGATGCTAAGTGAATATCAAAGGAAATAATCAATTAAATAACTTAAAATTTACAAATATTCTAAATAACTTAAAAATTAAACCACTCATAACGTTAAATTAAATAATTCTAAACTTAGAAAATTTTAATTCTAATGCCTAGCTAAGACATACCGTATTAAACCTAAGCACACACATTAGAATACTAAGTCACCATTTCTAGCTTTAGGTTAGGACAGTGTATGTAATGATGTAGTGGTTTATTTTGTAATGTATTACTATAGATTGAATGTCAGGATTGTGGTTTGTAGACTGGATGTTAGGCCTTTGTTAGCCTAATGTTATTTTCTACAAGTGATTATACTGATGAGGTTGCTAAAATAAATAGAAATGCTTCTACTTACAAGTTGCTTATGCCTTTAAGCATAATCCATGGTTAGGACAGGTGGGCTTGGTTACCCATGTGTACGATGCTAAGTCCAAATTATAAAATATAACTACTTAAGACGTATGTATATTTAGCTAACATTTATTTTATGGGTATAGTTAGATTTTACTTTTTCATAAATATGTAATTTTATAATAAGAATTAAGATTAGTGCTATTGAGTTTAGGATGAGTAGTGACTAGAAGGCATAGTTCTGAGAGGCCCTGTGAAGCCTTGGAGCATAATCAAATCAAGAGGAAAAAAAGAAGAATAAAGGAAGAAGGAAGAATGATGAAGAAAAGTAAAGAATGAAGACCCCCATAACATATAATCAAATTCTTAGTTGTAATTATTATTTTGTAATCCAGTTTGTATAAGGGTAGAGCTTGGCTACCCAATTTTCTCTTTTCTAGGGTGTACGGCAGTACCCAGTCGTATCGGCCTTTTATTCTTTTATAAAATATGTACATATTTTGAATATTATTTAGACTGTGCAATAAAAATTGCATCTTCTTCATAGTTCCTTAAACTTAATGTTTGAATGTGTGACCTCAATGCGGTAGGCTCTTAGGATAAAATTAATTTTTCTACCAAATTAACAATTCATAACTAAATCTTAAAATAACTCTCAACCTCATCTAAAGCCTAGAATATTGTGGTGAAAAAATTTTTTATACATTCCTGCCTTCCATCTATCCCCCTTTTTGAAAAAGGAAGGATAAATGAAAACAGGAATATATATAAAAATATGCCTTGTTGAGACACCACGCAGATCGAACTTGTCTAAGTGAAATGCTTCGCACCTTTCTTTGGAGCAGATGTTCTTATTAAGGTGATCGAGTATAAAATTGAGGAGAGGTGTACTATCTCGAAAGATAAAAGTCACCACCCTATAATGGACCTAATCACCCAAATAAAGACTCATAAGGATGATAGGTCTGCAAATGTACTAGAGATTCTTCCCCTACTTTACATGGAAAAGTAAAGCAGGGTTTATTTTAAATTGGGTTCATTAAGTTCTCTACAGGGGCAAGCCCCCATAGTTAATTACATCCTAAGGAAGGAGATTTCTTAGGAATACTCTCGATTTAGGTAAATGATCATTGTCTCTAAAGATTTTACTAAGGTGGGACTATCAATCAATTAGTTTATTTTGTAAGATCAAATGAGATTAATCAAAGAGAGAGTTATTATCGAAGCCAAATGAAGATAGGTAGAAGATGCTCACAATGCTAGGAAACCTAGTGAGCATCACATACTATCCTATAGTTGGGCTTTATATTTTTGAAATTGATTTAATTTGTTTGAGTTAAATTTTTTATTAGAAATTTAAGGCTTATAATTCCACAACACAAAATTATGGAAATGTCTAGGAGGTGAGGATTTATACTTATGGCCCACAAAAGGGGGAAGCAACCTCATAACCTAAATTTAGGAAGCTTTGGCGAGGGCCAAAAGCACAACCTAAATCTAAGGCAAAAATGGGTATTTGGTTTGCCTCCACAAGAGAGGAAAAACCACCCGAGTGCTTAGACTTATGACTGCCTGGCAGCAGCTGTCAACTAACTCCTCCTACAATTTTAAATTCATATAGGCAAGTCATATGCTTTATGCAAGATAGCTAGGCTGTTATTTATTTAGAAAAAAATGCTAAGTCCTTAAACTCACTCCCTAATAGACTAAATCATGTACGGGCATGAGTAATGACCTAAATCTTATGCAAATCATATTACATTTTATTTTTATTTTGGGACAATCATTTTGACTCAAGCTTATAGGATTCATATGCCTAATACCTGAGATGTAAGATTATTAGCCAAAATCAGCAAGAATGGAGGAGGTGTGTTTCCACCATGGCCCTCACAGGTCAAGACAAGTTTCTCTGGCAATGGTGGAAGCCCACCAATCAAGAGTGAAATAAGATGCATTTATGCATGATGTTATAAAAGAAATACTCATCCAGCTAAAGGGTTGCTAATTCTTTTAACTTAATTTTTAACTTAGGCTTTAAGTGAGATTATGAGTTATTTATTTTTAATTTTGAGTTGATTAATTTGGTAGAAGATTTATTTTTCTCTAAGACCCTACTCTACATCCATGCCATACATCAAGCAACAAATAAATTAGGAAAAGGATGCCATCTTAATGCACAAGCTAAACAAATCATCAATCAATTTATAAAGCTAGCACAAAAGAATAAGAGGCCAATTGTGGTTGGGCACCACTGCACAAATCGAAAACAAATTGGGTAGCTAAGCTCTACCCTTATACAACACAGATTAAAAATGAATTAAATACAATTAAGCAAGGAATTCATTGTTATGGGTGTCTTCAAGCTCCATTTCTTCATTCTTCTTTTCTTTTTTCTTCTTCTCTTCTTCTTTGTTCTTTGGTTCCTTCTTTTGGATGGTTGGAAGGTGGATGCTCCAAAGGCATCACATGGTACATAAAGCATGGCCTTATAATCAATGCTCATCCTAATCCCCATAACAATCATTCCAAAATCCTAATTACAAAAATTACATGGAAAGGGAAAATGGAAATCTAACTAATACCTACAAAATAATGATTAGCTAAAATAAATCATACAAATCCCAATCATATATATTAAACTTAACACCCTGCACATGGGTGACTAAGTCCACCTGACTTATTAGATTATGCTAGGGGTATAAGCACTTGCACAGCAAAAGCATTTATATTTATATTTATTACAGAGCCCCTTAAGCACAATCCTCTGCAGACTATGGTTATACTAAATCATCCTACCATTCAGTCAACGCATATACACCCTAGCATCCAGTTTAAATTATTACATCATAAAATAAAAGTAAACATCAAACTATGCACCGTCCTAACCTAAAGTTAGAAGTGGTGACTTAGCCTAATGTGTGTGTTTAAAGATTTGTGTCGTATGCTTAGCTATGGCTTTAAGTTAGAGTTTTCTAAGTGTGAAGAATGTTCAGCTTAGAGGAGGGTTTCATTTAAGTTGTTTAGATGATTTGGGTTGATTTTATTTTGTGTTTTGATTAAGTTTAAATGAATCCTACAATTAATTACTAAATTGTAAAGAGAGGGAAAGAGAAGAGAACTTCTCTTTCCTTCCCTAACATAAGTAATTTCTAAAGTGGTTTCATGTTTTAGTTTTGTTTAGTGATTGTTTTATTATGTGTTTTAATTAATCCTAAGTTTAGATGAACTTTAAACATACCTATTCAAAAGAATGGCATTTTAATATTAAGTAAAGTGAATTAAATTCACAAAACACACATCGCTTGATTTCTTTCCCAACATGTATAACATGCATATGAATAAATCCTAAGCATATATATACGTACCAAATGGGAATGTTTAGCACACTTCATGGTGAATGCCATGTGAGTGACTTAAGAAAATTTGAATGCTTATGATGCATGATTTTCATTAAGTAGAAAAGAGGTTTCTTATCCATTTTTCACAAGCACGCATGAATGTATAAAAGGCATAAGTGAGTACTGCACCATTGTTAGCACTAGGGGTATAAGGTACAAGACCTACATAGGGCTACTTAAAATCTCACAACCCCAGGGTTTTCTAGACTAATATACCACTTTCCTTAAATACAAACATATGTATAAAATAAATGAATCGAAAAGAAAGGATGCAAAAAGTTTGTATTTGATTGTTTGAATTATTTATGCAATTTATATGTGTAAATATGAATATTCTTCTTAGGTTATAACATGGAATGGGAGAAGAGTATATTTAAGGAAGTGTTATGTTCTTTTAAAAGAATTATACACTTTATAAATCTTACCCAAGTCCATGTTAAGAGGAAAGAAAGGAATCTAACATAAGACAAGTTTTATATTCACATGCAAACTTATAAATAAACTATAAGTAGCACACTTTCAATTTTGGCAATTGATTCAGATACTTTAAAAATAATTTGGAATTTAATAGTGATCATGAACATTCATATTTCTATTTTAGCCAAAACATGCAATTTGACATAAAGAAAATATTTCATTTTAATTTTGATTTTAGAAAGGCATGAATGCATGAAATCCAAATGACATACAAATTTAGCATGTTAGGAAAGAAATCAACTGATGAAAGCAAGTAAGTACATTCACCCTAATTAATTCCTAAAGATATTCTTATGAAATAAGAAATCTTAAAGCAAATCAAATTATTTTTAAGGAAGGTTTGATTTTGTTTTCAGTTTGGTTTAATTTAAATGATGTGAGGTAAATTTGTTGTTCCTGACCCATTCCCACATGTGTAAGTTGTTTTAGTTTAATTTTTAAGTGATTAGATGATTTTTATATATTTCTTAGGTTAAGGTATGAATTAAACATGTTAATTACACCTTACCTATAGCACCTTAACATAGTTAATCAAATAATTATGAGCCAATGAGACAACATAAAATCTCATAAGGAATTTAAATTTTAAATGCACCTAAGAAGAAAAGGGCCTAATGCAATTTAGCTCATGATTAATGATTTATTAAACAATGGGGTTTTAACTTAAGTAATTTCATAACCTCCCCTCACACATGTGAGTTGGATTTTTGATTTCCTTAATTATGCCTAGGCTCTTGAACACCTAAGCATCTACCCAAGATAGATTAATTAAGTTCTAAAAAGTTTTAAAATTTTTATCAAATTAATTTAGGAGATAATTAGTGAATTAACCCTTAATTGGGATGGATTGAGGAAGAAAAAAGGGGGGGGTTGGAATATCTCAAGGAAAGTATCCCAAAATTATTCCCTAAACCTTACATTCACTTAATCAAAACTTAATCGACTCAATCAGAGGGTTAAACCACTAATTATTCCCTTAATTAAGCTTAATTACATTAAGGGAGTGATTAAGGAATGAACTAGAAATTCCCTTAATTAAGCCACCAATATACCCCGAGAAAATTAGGGGAGGCAGGAGTCATCCCACTAATTAAGCACAAAATGTTTGAGATTAATCAGAGGAGTGATTAAAAGGTAATTAGAAAAATAACAATCTCAATAAAACCAAAATTTAGAGAAAAATACTATTTAAAATATATTAAAATTAATTTTATAATATTCTACGTTCAATTATCTTTCATATGCAATTTATTTCATATTTTTTTGATATTTCTACACTTAGATATAAAATTTAGAAGATTTGGTGATTAATTAGGAATTAAATAATCCCTAATTATATTATTAATCCCGTCGGTGCCACGTGTGCCGCTGACATGGCATGCACTTTACACATGGCACGACTGGATTGGGTACTTAACCCACATCATAGCTGTGGCGTGCACGCTTTCCATCCGATCAAGGATCTGAGCTGCCGATTAAAGCTGCAGATCTGAGGGAGAAAATTATAGGTGCTACGAGTTTTAATCTCGGCCATCCATACAAAATGTGTGGATGGATGACCAGAGATTCACATGTAAAGTGCATGCTCTAGGGAAAGGGGATCTATCCATGTTCTAGGCCATGATTCGAGCCCGATTGAGCTCGGATTGGGCTAGAATTTGGCCCACACCTCCATCATGCATCCTAGATCACATGTAATGGCTAAAATCCTATGGGATTAACCTTTTCTTCACAAAGCTCCAGGCCATTGCAATATTAAGCTCGAAAAATGGCTAACCTAGCCGGAGGTGATCACCGGCGCTCGATTCCCTTGAAGAAGCTTTGTCTGGTTAAGATGAATCTTTGCTGAAGATTTAAGCTCTTGAAATTGAGTGGATGCTTCTATGGTCCAACTCCCCTTTTCCTTGAGCTTAGTCTTGATCAAGATGGCCCCTCCCTTGCCTTAGGAAATTAGGAAAGAGCTTGGGTGAGTTCGATTGGGGTCCCTGAGGGAGTGTGCAAACGGAATTGCACTAGTTTTGAGTGTGGAGTCAATTTGGTTTTCAATTGAGCTCCCCTATTCTCACACTGTGAAAATTGAGAAGATGAAGTTTGATTTCACTCTTGGAAGCTTGGGGAGGCTGAGGATTTGCTTCTCTGACTTCCCTAAGTTCAATTGAATTGAGGAATGTTGGAATCAAATGAAATTAGGGGGAGTATATCTCCCCCAATGGAAATCGGATGACCGAAGCTTGCCATGCCATTTTTTATCAATTGTCTTGATTTATTGAGTTTGTTAGGTTGTTTGATGAGTCATTGAATTCAGTTTGGCCAGAGGAGTGGAAAAGTGAACTCCTCATGTGCTCAAAATTAGTGGAGGCATGATTCCCATGTGCTCAGTTTGTCCATGGGGCTAGGTTGGGCTAAACCGAACCCATTGGGTTGGGTGCACCACTATCCCTAGTGTTCACTTGAGCCACTAAGAGGGTTCCAAGTGATTTTGAAGAGGATTTGATCAAATTCCAAGTGGAATTGGCCAAAATTTACTTTATGGCCTAGGGGTAAAATAGTCATTCGACCTTGATTTTAGCTTGGGTATGTTTAATATGATGAGAAAATAGGTTTGGCCAAGTTTCATTGAATTTGGAGTTAGTTTAATGCATGTTGACCCATTTAGGTCAAAATGGGTCAACTTGGGTCAAGCCAAGGGTTAGGTCAGGTTCATATGACCATTTGAAATATTTTGGTGGCTTTGGTTTGATTCAATTTGGTTTATATTTTGTTTTGGTTCAATTAAGTTCATTTAGGTCAAATGGGTTAAGTTGACCAATTTGACCCATTTGACTTATTTGGGCTAGGTCATGGGTAGGTTTAGGTTTGGTTGGTCATATGAAAGGGATTGGTAACATTATTTCCAATCAATTTTGGTTAAGTTTTAATTTGGCTCAATTTGACCCTTTAGGTCAAGTTGGGTTCATGCTCAATTGGGCTAGGTTAGGTCTAGTTGGCCAATTGAGTCTTTGGTCAAGTTCAACAAGTGATTTAGAATGAACTTGACCCATTGATTTCAATCAATTTGCCTTAGATCAAGTTTTGACAAATTTTGACTTTTTAGGTCAAGTTAGGTCAACTTGGGTCAAGTGGCCAATTGGGCTAGGTTAGGCTCAAATGTTGACTTAATCAAGTTCAAACATTGGTCATGAATGACTTAGATCAATGGTTTCAATCAATTTGGCATATGGTGGATTTTGGCTATGTTGGATTTTAAATTGGCTAAGTGCTGACTTGGTCAACCCTTAAGTTTGACTTGGTTAGACCCAATTTGAGTGATTGATCATCTCATGATGATGATTGAGAGTATGAGTTCAATCCAATTTGGTTAGGACTAGAATTTGGCTCATAAGGGTACTTTAGGTCACTTTAGGTCAAGTTAGCCTAAGTGGGTCAAATGGCGTGGAAAAAACTTGATTTGAGTTTGATTGAACTTTTATATGGACTTATGATTGAAATATAAATCCATTTGCAAGTGGTTTGAATTCAAATGGGTTTTGATTCATCTGACAATTTCAAGTTCAAAGGGTGAACATGAGTTTGAGTTGGCTTTGATTTTTGAGTTGAGTTTTGGTTAAGTGATTGAAGTTTATGTTTATATTTGGATTCATGATTGAAGGATTTATTGAATCATGAAGAAAAATCAACAGTTTGGTTTGATTTGAAATTGATTTGGTTAAGTTCAAAATTTTGACTTGAAAGGCTTAGGTTCAATTTTGAATAAATTTGAGTTTGGTTTTTGAAATTGGTTTTGGCTGTTTGAATTTATATTTCATTTATATATATGAATATAAATGAGAATATAAATGGGTTATGAGAAAATTTCAAGGATTTGAAGTGATTTGAACATGACTAAGGCAAATCCTTGAGAGGATTAAAGAATTTGGAAAGATTTGAATTTTGGATTTGAATTTTTGTTTTAGTTTGATTGATTTGAATTTATATTTCATTTATATATGTGAATGTAAATGAGAATATAAATGAGTTATGAGAAAATTTCATGAGTTTGAATTAATTTTATTTGATTTAGGCTAAGTCCATAAGAAGGGAATCAAAGGACTTAGAAAAGATTTGGAGTTTGAGCGTGGATTTTGGATTTGATTTTTGGCTTTAATTTGATTGATTTGAATTTATATTTCATTTATATATATGAATATAATTGAGAATATAAATGAGTTATGAGAAAATTTCAGGAATTTGAAGTGATTTTGGCTAAGTCTGTGAGAGGGGAATCAAAGAACTTAGAAAAGATTTTGAACTCAGAATTTCAATCATGTAGAATTGATTTGAGTTTGGAGAAAAATAAAATAAGATTGATTGGGGATTGAGAAAATCAATTAGGATTGATTTGAAGTTTGACTTGAAGGAAGGAAGTGAGGAATGTGGTTCAGGCTATAGGGTAGGGAAATTTTCCTAACACCCTAGGGCATGACTTATTCCTATGGCTAACTCTTCTAAATCTCTAGGGCTAGGTTGAGTGTCCACTTAATCACTAGATGTGTCTTAAAACTATGGAACTTTTAAAGTCAAAGAGGAATCCTATGTCTAAGATGGATGGGTTGAGAGCTCATCCTAAAAATGAGGTCAACAAAGTAATAGGTGTGTGGATAAGGTACAGTGATGTATTGGTGTTGAACGAAATGATCAACAACACCACAAGATCACAAGCACTAACAAAAATAACCTACCCCTAACCCAAGGTGCAGAAGGAATCCAGAGCTTAGTGCAATGTGGCTCTACTTATGTCCAAGACATATGAGAGAGGGAGGAATCCACTAAGGGATAGAGTAGGTGAACCTTCCACTAGGGAAGTAGGTTTAAGTCATCCACAAGGAAATGAGAGGTTATATTTGATATGAGTCTCACTAAGGAGAGAAATTTGATTTATTTAATTAGGTTCTACTGGGGAAGAGGGTTGAATTTGTTTCAATTTGTTGTTTGTTTAATTTTTGTTTATTTTGGCTCCACAGGGGATAAAAAGGTGAACTCTCCACTAGGGAGGCAAGTTCAAGTCATCCACAAGGGAGGGGTTGTAAAATCCACTAAGGGATTAGAATTCTAGATCCTTCTAGAAGACTAGAAAGATTTGCATCTCACTGAGGAGAAGCAAAAGATTTGATTTAGATTGATTGACTGTTTTATTTTGTTTATTGGATTGGATTTGTTGTCTTTAAATTTTTAGATTTCGTCTTTTAAGATGGTCCCTGTTAGTTTGTGATGGATCGCACTGAGTAGGAGCCACTGAGGCCTAATCCTAACTCATATTTACTAATCCAAAGGGGTAGTCTACTAAACACATAGTAGGACTAGCCAACCGAAGGGATTCCTTTCGAAGTGTAGCTGCTATAGTAGGAAGAAAGCATAGTAGACTTACATCCTCCAAAGTAGGGATCAGTTGCTGGGGCAATCTATTGACAAGGAAATAGATTGAACCCAACATAAGGCTAACTATTGAGTGAATTCCTCTGGGGAATTTAAGTCAACTCAAAGATAGTCAAAGATAATTTTCATTTCTAGATTTATTTTGATTATGATGGATCCCATCAATTTGCAATGAACGATCAGTAGCCATGGAGGTGACCGCATTTACCAATCCAAAGGTAGTACTACCAACCATGGGAGACTATCCAACCAAAGGGTGGCTTTCGACAACAAGCTTAGGAAGAAAGCATAGTAGACTTACATCCTCCAAAGTAGGGATCAGTTACTGGGGTGATCTATTGGCAAGGCAACAGATTGAACCCAACCTAGGGCTGACTATTGAGTGAATTCCACTGGGGGACATAAATCAACTCAAAGATAGTCAAAGGTAAATTTCATTTTTAGATTTATTTTAATTATGATGTATCTCATCAGTTTACGATGAACTGCATTGAGTAGGGGCCATGGAGGCCTAGACCTAACTTAGGTTTAGCAATCCAAAGGGAGTAGTCTACCAACTAAAAGGTAGGACTATCCAACCAAAGGGGAGCCTTTCGGTATATAGTAGCTATATTAGGAAGAAAGCATAGTAGACTTACATCCTCCAAAGTAGGGATTAGTTGGTGGGGTGATCTATTGGCAAGATAATAGATTGAACCAACCTAGGGCTGACTATTGAGTGAATGTCGCTGGGGGACTTAAATCAACTCAAAGATAGTCAAAGGTAAATTTCAATTTTAGATTTATTTTGATTATGATGGATCCTGTCGGTTTGCGATGAACTGCACTGAGTAGGGGCCATGGAGGCCTATACCTAACTTTGATTTACCAATCCAAAGGGAGTAGTCTACAAACCACAAGGTAGGACTATCCAACCAAAGGGGTGCCTTTCGGTATATAGCAGTTGTATTAGGAAGAAAGCATAGTAGACTTACATCCTCCAAAGTAAAGATCAGTTGCTGGAGTGATATATTGGCAAGATAATAAATTTAACCCAACCTAGGGCTGACTATTGAGTGTATATTGCTAGGGGACTTAAATCAACTCAAAGATAGTCAAAGGTAAATTTTAATTTTAGATTTATTTTGATTATGATGGATCCTGTCATTTTGAGATGAACTACACTAAGTAGGGGCCATGGAGGCCTAGACTTAACTTAGATTTACTAATTCAAAGGGAGTGGTCTACCAACCACAAGGTAGGACTATCCAACCAAAAGGGTGCCTTTCAATTTACAATGGCCAAGTCTTAAGAAGAAAGTGTGGGAACTCACATATTCTAGAAACAAGGAACCACAGGGGTGATCAGCTGCTTTGGGCAACAAATCAAACCCAACCTAGGGCTAACTATTGAGTGAATGCCGCTAGGGGACTTAAATCAACTCAAGGATAGTCGAAGGTTAATTTTATTTTTTAGTTTATTTTGATGGATTATGTTGGTTTGCGATGGATCAAACTGAGAAAGAGCTTATATCACGCTAGACCTAGCTCAAATTTACTGAACCAAAGGAAGCAGCTTCCCGACCGATGGGAGAGCTAGCTGACCAAAGGAATGTCTTTCAGTTTACAATGATCAATTTATGGGAAGAAAGCTCAGGCACTCACATATTCTACTACAAAAGATCACTGGAGTGATCGGTTGCTTTAGGCAACAAATCGAACCTGACCTAGGGCTGTCCGTCGATTTATGATAGTCATGCTAAAAAGAATGCATCGTAGACTTACATCTTCCAAAGCTGAATGACTGTCGGGTAACTTATTATGGAAAAATAGATTGAACCTGACCTAAGGCTGACTATGGAGTGAGTATCGACCCGGGGATTTATCTCAACTCAGGTAGTTAGGCAATTCTTATAGGGAGTTTTGCTGACACTGCCCTAAAGATAGGATGCCTTTTTGGGAAAAGGGGCCCTTTGGGAGCTTGAATTCCTAATCTACAAGTGAATATTTTGTTTTTTTTTTGTTTAGTTTATTTTAACATGGACCCTGTTGGTTTGTGAAGGATCAAACTGAGTAAGAGATTATATTAGCCTAGACTTATCTCAAATTTACTGAACCAAGGGAGAATCTACAAATCTGCTGAACAAATTCTCCAATCACAGGGGTGGCTATTAGGAAAGGGGGACTGCCCAATATGAAAGTAACCTGAGTAGTGTCTAAATGGGTCACAAAGGATGTGATCCAAATAGAGTGCCAGCAGGGGATGGGGCTGCTAAAGGCTTGATCCAAAACCCTGGAGAAAATGACATGGCTAGTCATATAACAAATAAGTATTTGGTGGCCAACTCAAGGAGAAAGCTCGGGGACTCATATTCCAAGAGTGTTCACCGTGAGTCACTATTACCATAGCAACATCAACCAACCTAAGGTGCCCATAGTTTGCAACAATCCCTAGAAGAAAGCTCGGGACTCACATCCTCCTATAAAACCGATTGTGGGATAGTGCCTTGCTCGACAGTGTCCCACCTTGGGCTACTACTGAGTGAATGCCATTACAACAACTCAAACATAGTCAAGAGGAAAGGAGCCTCTGGGGGACATATCCTAAACCTCAAATGTGCTCAACCTAGTTAGTGCATGATGGCTAGTTCAAGAAGAAAGCACGGGGACTCACATCTTCTTAAGCAAAGTCAACAAAGGGTAGTTCATTGGCTGGGTAGTGAAATCTACCATACTAATAAGGCACTCATTGGTTTGCAATGATCAAGTTAGGAAGAAAGTGCGGGGACTCACATCCTCAATAAATGACCATAAGGGTGACATTCTAACAAGGTAGCATGTAGATCGGACCTAGAGCAACTAATAAGTGAGTGCCATAAAGGGCTTGCTCCCACATCAAAGTAGCCTGAGGCAAAATATTTGTGTTTGTTTTTGTGCATGTGTTAATAGGAATAGGATGCCTCTTGGGGACTCTTACACCTACCTTAAAAACATGGGGAATTTGATGGAATAGTGCCACGGATGGTAGCCAAGAATTCCCACTAAGGATCCGCTCAGGTTCTCTAACACCTACCTTAGTTGTGCTAATCAAAATAAGATTCCTCTTGGGTTCTCTCACACCTATTCTAATAGCACCGGGAGATTATGTTTGAGATGTGAAAGAGGGATAGGATGCCACTAGGGAGCTCTTACACCTACCTTAGTTACAATCAAGTAGGATGCATCTGTTCTAATTCTAATAATGTCGAGAGTTTGTAATGAGGATGGGATGCCATTGGGGGACTCTTACACCTATTCTAGACATCATGGCAGATTCGTAAGACAAGCAAAAATGCTTCGCAAGAAGAGAAGATTTGATGAAATGGAATCTAATTTTTGTTCTCTTTATTAATAATTATTTTCAAACATGATTTATTTTATGGGTAATATTTTTTTAGGTAGAGCCCATTAATTGGAAGCATCGGGTGTTCCCTTCTACAATCAATGAGCTAATATGATCCTCCTTGGTAGGCCTTCTTTATAGCATAGGGGCCTTCCCAAGTGGGTTCAAACTTGCCTCTCATCTTTTGATGGGCAACAATTGGTCTCCTTAGGACTAACACAAATTCTCTAACTTGGAAAGACCTAGGACGAACCATCTTATTGTGAGCTTGAATCATTTTGGCTTTATACAACTCAAAGTTCTAGCATACCCATAGGCGACTCTCCTCCAAACCTTCAAGCTCTTCTAACCGCAACTTTGCATTCTTCTCTGAAGTGATCTTGCTACCCAATGCTATCCTTAGTGATGGGAGTTGAACTTCTAATGGTAAAATGGCTTCAGACCCATACACTAAGAAAAATGGAGTATATTGAGTTGGAGTTTGATATGTGGTGTGGTAGGCCCACAAGGCTTCAACCAACTACTCATGCCACTGTCATTTGTTGTCATCAAGAGTCTTTTTTAATATCTGGTTCAGAGTTCTGTTGAATGCTTCTACTAAGCCATTTGCTCTGGGTAGTAGATAGTAGAGTATCTCCAATCTATGCCATGTCTCCTGGAAAAGATGTTGATCTTCATGTTTTTGAATGCAGTATCATTATCAAATATAATTCATCAAGGCACCCCGAACCTAGATACGATATGGCTCCTAAAAAACTAAAGCACATGCTGAGCTGTGACCTCTCTGAGTGGGATGGTCTCTGCTCACTTGAAAAAGTAGTCGGTGGCAACTAGAATGAACCGATGACGCTTGGATGAAGGAGGATCGATCGGACCCACAATGTCGATACCCCAACACTCAAATGCCATGAGGCCAATGTAGGGTGTAGAATGTTGGGTGGTTGGTGGAGGATCATGCCATGTACCTGACACTGATGGCATCTCCTAGCTACATCCATGCAGTCTGTAATCATCAAAGGTCAAGAGTATCCAAGTCGCTTGATCTTCATCTTCATCTTCGGATTGAACTGATGTGCTTCGCATAGACATGAATGTCCCTCGGTTACAATGCCACAGGCTTCATGTTTGTCTAAATAATGTGACCACATTTGGTCAAAGGACTGGCGGTATAGGGTGCCATCAACGAGAGCATAGGAGAGAGCTCTCTATTCATCTGATGGGCTTGTGACTTTTCTTGAGGTAGTCTGCTAGTGTTCAAATAGTCTATGAACGGTTCCCTCCAATCTAGCAACCTCCATTCCAGGTCCTCGTCCTTTTTGGCAATGGCAACCTCCCCTTCAAGAGAAAGTCTCTCGATGAGTTCAGCATCAATAAGGGACAGGACTTGTCTATTTTGGACCCTTATTGAAATAGACTCATCTTTCGGACATGTCAGCTCTTCGGCATGTTTGGTCAAAGCATCTGTTACTATGTTCTCTGCTCAGGGAACCTTATAGATGGTGACTTTGGGAATGTGGGCCAACAGCTTCATGGTATACTCATGGTAATGATGAAGCTTAGGTTTGAGAACCTTGTAGGACCCAGTGATTTTGTTGATGACCAGTTGAGAATCCCTGAAGATGTTGATGCTCTTGACACTGATTGTAATGGCTAACTCTAGATCGAAAATCAAAGCCTCATACTTGGCCTCATTGTTGGTGTAGGGGTTGGAAAGATAGTATGAGAATCTCATCACATCAAGGTTTAGAGTTAGAAGAACTATTCCTACCCCTACCTTTCCTGGGAGAATAGATCATGGTGCTTCCTCTTTATGAAAAAAAGTTACACCAGCAAAATACATCTCCAATCGACGATTTCCAGCCTACCCTAAGTTCATGATTTGTTCATCAGGGAGATCATCACTAAGCAGAGAATCAGCAGGAAGTGGGTGTTCTTCTAAGAAATCCACTAGTGCCTGTCCTTTTCACCACATGGAAGGGTACGAATGTGATGTCAAACTGTGAAAGTATCATGGACCAACATGCCAAACGTCCAGATAGCATTGGTCGTGTCATGAAATACTGCAGTGGATTTGCTCTGGAGATCAAGTTCACCTTATGAGAAAGCATATAGTGATGTAGCTTTTGGGAGACAAAGATCAAAGCTAGGCTATGTTTCTCAATAGGTGTGTAGTTCACTTTAGTAGAATCGATGACCTAAGGTAAGAGAGCGCCTTCTTCATCATTGCTAGCCAACAGAGCCAGAGAGTCATCCAATGCAAGCAGTGAGATGATGGGCACCAAGGATAGGCAAGAACTTGGCTTCACCAAAAGTGCTTGATGTCTTCAAGGAACACATCATCCCACTTGAACTTGGCATCCTTTTGACAAGTGCTGAAAATGGTTTGCATCTCCTGAAAGTGGATAAAGTGTCTTTATGCCAACCATCCTTGGAAATGATTTTGTTGTTAAGCTTTTGAGGTGACATTTCTAAGATAGCTTTGATCTTTCATCTATCTCTATTCTCTGTCAAACAACAAAACCCAAGGAATTTTTTCTAAAGCTACACCAATGCACATTGGGATTCATTTTGAGGTTATATCATCTAACCGCTCAAAACTACTCTCAAGTCAAAGAGGTGGTCTTCTTTTCTCTCGCTTGACTAGATCATCAAATAGCATCAACCCATGATGGATAAGTTCATAAAGATCCAATCATTCTTGTATAGACTGTATTTAAGGCCAAAAGCATGACCTAGAACAAAAAGATTGAATGGGTTCAAAAAGCAATTTCTTCATCTTCGGGACATCAATTTCTGTATGATGACCCATCCAGAAAAAAAATACTAGAATGAGGAATGTCCACCATTAATTTTTTGTATGTGAAGAGGAAATCATCCTTAACATGCCTAATAGGTCCCTTAAATCATGCAAATGCAAATTTGGTTTCTTCTTAATCATGCACCTCAACCATGAGTATTTTTCTTCTCATGAAACCATTGATTTCTTTAACTAAAAATGACTCCTTTGATTTAATCGCATCATCTATTTTTCTATTGATGGGGTAAATAATCTACTCCTTTGTGGATTACTAGAACAGGCATCCTTCATAACCCACATCAAACAATTCTTTAAATGTCAATGACTAATCATTATTCTTCTTCACCGAAAACATGATCCATGATTTTCTTCTGTATCAATTGGATTTCTTTTCTTCTGTAATGAACTCCTTTAATTCTAATCATCCTTTCATCATTGGACTTGAGTTTAAATACTTTCTCAATTTTGGAAGAAGCCAAAACTCAAATGATGAAAAACCAAGTGGTAATAATGAGCCCTTACATCAACTCAATCATACTTGACTTTTCCCTTTGATTTTCTCGCCTTCTATAAACTCAACATTTTCCAATCGAGGAAACCAACCTTCAGATAAAGATTAATGGAACATCCATAAAAAATCAATGGAATTCCATTAATTTTAAATGATCCTCCTCATTCCCACATCAAACTTCTTGACTTGTGGATATTCATCTCTTGTTCTCTTTTTCTTTTCTTCTCATTTCTTTCATCTTTGAGTGTTTCCCAAGTTCAAAATGAGAAAATGTATCACATCCTAATTCATCTTTCTTTCAGCTCTCCAATCAAGTTCACAATGAACCATTTGAGGAGATATTCTTAATATCCTTTTAAGTTCTGCACTATAGAAATGAATATTTCTAATAATATATAAAAAGCTGAACATATTCATAATAAAAAAACTATTTTCATTTCCATATTTTGGAACCACAATTATTAAATCTTATCATCACCTATGGAGTGGAGATGCAATCATAAATCTTCATTCACCATTGATCACGATCGCCTGTAGGGAGGAAGGCTCCCCTGGAAGGTCTCATTTGTTTAATGGGCTTCTTGCATAATGTGCTCTTCACCAATACTCTAATCTAAGCATATCTCAGGATCAAGTAGAGCCTTGATTAATGACTCCCTCATCTCTTTGGATAAGACAAGGGCATCGTATATGCTTAGCTTATATGGAAACTTTCTTAGATGAGAGAGTACATTGTAGTCCACCTTGGGTTGATCCTCCACAAGAATATCCAAGGGTGGAGCATCCTGTGGAGGGGTTTCTCGATCCTCTTTACCAATGACTTGTTTCCCTCTATCTTGAGGTCCTGCCCTAGGAAGTAGAACCTTGCCACTGCAGAGGTTAACTTCGGTGATCTCTTGTGGCAGGGTAATGGAAGGTTCTACCTGCACGTCAGGCTCACCTACAGCTTCTCCTATGGGACCCTTAGAATTGAATGATTCTAAGTCTATCTCAAGAGATAAACTTGTAGTATTCAAAGTAGGAAAGTCCAACTCTGAATCAAAAAGAGGGAGATCAGAATTATTATAGTCATTTTGACTTGAAGAGTTATCATTAAGAATAGAAGTAGACAACCCATCAAAAGTGACACAAATATAATTCAAGCTAGCTTTATTCTTCAATTTCTTGGATTTGATAAAAGGTACAAAGTAGAAGTCCAATAAAGTAAGAGGGGTAAGGAATTTGATGCCCTTATATGCCGATATAAGAGTTCCACTAGTAGAAGAGGAAGAGCTAGCTGAAGTAGGAGAAGTCTCTGATGTGGTAGCTGCAATGGTAGACTAGAGGTTGGACTCGATCAGTGGTTGCACTACTGGGCTATCCCGGACTGGCACAGGATGTTGTTGTTGTTGCTGTTGCTGAGCTCCCCCTTTCCCTGAGTTGGCACTGGCAACTCACAAACCTTCCTTTATGTTGGAGGTTTGAGCTGACATCAAGCACCTACAAGGAAATTTTCTTGATCTTCTGAATGATCTTTTGAGAGATTTTGGATAAGGAGATATCCCAATCTTCTTTAGTTTTGGAGAGATCACAAGTATCCCCAAGGATTATCCTGATGGAACTGGATGGTTGTTCCACAAGGCATTTCTTTGGGATAACTATAGCACCGATCTTTAAGCTTTGTTCAAGCTAGTCCTTGAGGTGAAGCAATCTTCCAAAACATGACCAAGCATATGATGGTAGGGGAAAAAGTTAGGATCTTGGCTTTTGCCTACTTCCTCTGATCTCCTAGGTTTGGGCAGCTAAAAATCAGGCTTCTTTAAGAGGTACTTAAAGCTTTTCTAGATTACCTCCCTCATAAATAAATAAGGCTTGTTAAGCTTATCTAAAAGAGTAGGTGGAACATAGCTTCCTAGCAACAAATATGTATACCACTGGCCGGGTGATTGAAGGTGAGGTGCATGGGTCATATAGGCTGGGAGGCTGCTACCCTCGGTAGTAGTAGAAGAGGTGGAAGCGAAGGCTACTGAGGTCGTGGTCTCTCAGACTAATCTCTAACTGGTTGTTTCCCCTTATCTACTATTGTCACTGTTCCTAACTTCTTCTCATAGACCTTCTGGCTTTCAGTAACGATATTGAAAAGGTAACTATCTCCAGAGTAGCCTTATTGATTAGCTTCTCAAAACTTTTAATAGTAAAGCCCTAAAGCATGAAGGTGACCGGGCCATGGATATTCTTTAGAAGAATCTCAATGGAATGTTGTTCAGATAGCTGTGGCTCGCATTTCATACTCAGGTTATGGCATTTGAGAATATAATCAACAAGGGACTCACCTGGGTATTGTTGTGCTACAATGAGATTGCCCACAGTAACCCTTTTCTGAGCTCCAGAAACCTCTTGATGAAGAGTTGCTCCAACTCAGCAAATATCTTTACTAAACTATTGGAAAGTTTAACATACCAGTCAAACTCTATCCCTGCTAGGCTACTAACAAAAAGGCAAAAATGCAAAGCATCCCTGCTACCAGCGTTGTAACAACTAGCTTTGAAATGGGCGATGTGCTGCCTTGGGTTTCCACTGCCATCAAAACACTTGAAGGAAGGTGGTACAAAATCCTTGGGATATTAGAATGTATCAAATTTCTCTATGTAGGGTCTACCCTTTGGAACTGATGATCCTCCCCGGGCTTAAGACAATGCTTCCTTCACTTGCTGCTCAACCAAGGACTTTATATCTTTTTTCTTATATTGAGGTACTTTCCACTACCTTCCTATACATGCTAGTGCTAGTTTGCTCGATAGGAGGTAAGGTCTTGGATGGGTCTAAGACATGCACTAAGTCTGGCTGACTGGTCTCAACTGTAGTAGCATGAACTGTTGGTGCTTGTTTCTAAAGTATTGAGATTGATGCTAATAAGTCCTCGAGCTGCCTCACCATCCTTTCTATCTTTTCATCTTTCTATTTTAATTATGCTAGGAGGTGTTGATGCGATTGGGCTATGTCTTCTTGCTCGGCCTCATCACCTCCCATAGCCTACTGCTCTTTAAGGAGGGATCCTCGGGTATCTACCATGCACCCCCTACTGAATCTCCCAACAAATCATCTTTGTTGGGATTAAAGTTGATCTTCTTCTCATCAAACCAATCATACCTCAAAATTTCTATCTTTTCCATAAGATAATGTGCTACTATGTCCTCTAAAGAATAATCAATTTGAATAGGCACAAATATCTTTGGCTGATCGATGTGATCACTGTCATGTACTGAGAGGAACCGGACCTCCGCTGCTGTTAAAGAATTAATCCTATGAGTACAGTACTCACTAGAAGAGATACACTCCTAACTATCACTAGCTCTAAAAGAGGTGACACTTCCAGTAGGTTCTACTATCATCGATGAAACTGGGTTATCATCTGCTCCCTCAGCATCAACTACAACCATCTCTATGACCTGCTAAACTGGTGGTGTTGGTGAAGGGACGACCACTATGCTTCTGGATCGCCCTTCCTTCTACACCAGGGGCGTAAGGTCAGGAGAGTCGACCTCACCGGTGGTGTAGATGGAATAGGATCCCGTGGATCACCAATGGGGTACGCTTCTCCCCGGATGTGGCCTTCATGGCCTTCGACAGAACTAGAGATGCTACGACATGAACGAGTTATGGTAGACGCGGTGTAGAATGGTGTGGTGGAGACACAACCGACTCTCTCAGAACAAAGACCCTCCTCCTATGATGGGTCATCCCAGTAAGCAAAATATTGTCTGTATGGTCGGCACGAGTAGCACATCGAGCTAGAAAATTAATGAGTGCAGAAGCTGCTAACTGGTGACCAAACCTCTGCCTCTCTCGGTTAGTGATCTAAACCATAATACAGGCCTCCCTAGCCCTCTCTTACCAAAGATGTTTCCCCACACTATGGGGGATGATAGATCTAAAATTAAATTGAGCTCCGGACTCAGAATGTATGTAAGCTCCAACCTGCATAACTTGGCGGAGGTCGGCATACACCTCCTACCACTCCGGTCAATAACCACCGCGGTGAAGTATGGATCCTAGCATCCTCTCTTCAGTCCTAGAGAGATGATGAAATGGGTTCGTTGTAACTAGTAGGCAAGTCAAAACAGTCAAATTCTCAACAACTGATCATGCAGCGGCCTCCATCTCCCTGGCAATACGTGTACGATGCACTTAATCATGTGATTTTTATTCCTCCTCTGAGTCCTGGTAGGGTGAGTGGAGTAAGAACTTGACCCAACCTCAAAGGCTGGGGAGGTCATCTTTGGGATCAGAGGAGCCTTACCCTTTGAGGGTGCTAATGAGTGGGTGTTAGCCCTTACTGGGGCAGCACGGGAAACCATGTGGCTCACAGGTGCTGTCACTGTCACTGGCACTGAGATTGTTGGAACTGATGGAACTACCACTACTTTTCTCTTTAGTGAGGGGATGTCAAAATCTGATGGCAAATTGACCAATGATCCGCCGCCAGTAGTCCTCTAATAGAGGGATCACAGTGATTCTCACCCCCTTGAAACATCTGCCAAAATGGATGAGGTGGGTGTGATTTTCTCTGGGGAGATTGGCCTGATCCAAGCTCAAGTCCATCCCATAGGGGAAAGTAAACACAAACTTCTATGAAACTGTCATTATACTCAACTGAAGACTGAAAATTGAATTGTAATTGTAACTGAGACTGATGTTGAGAATCTACAATGTTGAAAATAATCTTAGATCAAATTTCTATTTTATTGATTTCTGAATTTGAATTTAAAATTTGAACCCACATCCAACATCTTGAAAGTGTTAAGTGGGGTTCAAATGGATTTAGAGAAGATTTAGAGATTGATTGGAAAGAGGAATTTTTGAATAGGAATCTAACTTCAAAAATTATGGGTATGTTGAAAATGGGTTCAAATATTTTTAGAAAGATGCTTCCGTAGGTTCATGTCTGAAATTAGATTTTGATTTGAGGGCCCTTTCTTTTAACAAATTTGAGTATGTTAAAGTAAGGGACAAGTATTTTTTTTTATTTGGTATTTTAGAATTCACTCACTTAACAAATTTGGTATGCTAAGTGAGGTGTTTGAAAATAATTATTTCATTCTTCTTTATTTGTTTTATCTTGTAAATTATTGTTGATTTTGAAAATTAGAATTCTCACATAGCAAATTTAGGTATGCTAAGTGAAGAAACCAAGTGTGTTTTATTTTTGAAAGATTTTTGAATATAGGATTCTTAGCAAATTTGATTATGCTAAGAAAATCCTAAAGTGTTTCATTTGTTTTGGATATTTTGATTCTTTTAAAAAATAGGATCCTTAGCAAATTTGGGTATGCAAAGAAAATCCTAATGTGTTTCTTTTTTATTTTGATTTTTTTTTTTTTTTGGATAGTAGAGACTTCACTTTAGGAAATATGGTATGCTAAAAATGAAGTTCCACCTAATTTTGTGAAATGGAAATTTCACTTAGCAAATTTGAGTATGCTAAATGAAATCCCAAAAGATTTGTTTAAAATTTGTGTTTTGATTTTGTTTTGAAAATGGAGGCTTCACTTTAGCAAATTTGATATGGTAAAGAGTGAAGTTCCAAAAGTGTTTCAAATTTTGTTTTGGAAAGTGGGGACTTCATTTTAGCAAATGGGGCATGCTAGAATGAAGTTCTAAATGTGTTTGAAATTTTTTCTGGGTTTTGAGTTTAGAGACTTCAATTAGCAAATTTGAGTATGCTAAATGAAATTCCAAATGTGTTTTGAAATTTTTATTTTAAAAAGGTGGAGACTTCACTTTAGCAAATGTGGTATGCTAAAATGAAGTTTTAAATGTGTTCAAAATTTATTTTGTTTTGATTTGGAGACTTCACTTTAGAAAATTTGAGTATGCTAAATGAAGTTCCAAATGTGTTTTGAATTTTGAAAATATGATTGTTATGTTTTGGTTTTTGAAAAGAAGACTTCCATCTAACAAATTTGGGTATGTAGGAATGGAAGTCAATCCTATTTTCAAAATGTGAAAAATTTTGTTTTGTGTGAGATTGCTTTTTGAAAGAGGGAATTCCAACTTAATCATATATGGAATATGTTTAAGTGGGATTTCCAAATGATGTTATTATTTTTAATTTTTTTTGGGAATGAAACCTCCATTCAATAAATGTGGGTATATTGAATGGAAAGGTTTCATATGTGATTTTTGAAAGTTTTATTTTTGATTTTGATTTTGATTTTTTGGAAAGATGATTATTCATTTTATTTTTTGAGAATGAAATCTTCATCAAAATGAATTGAGGGAAGATGTTCATTTGTGATTTTGGAAAAGATTGTTGGTTTTATTTATTTATTTTTTGAAGATTCCTACATGTAATAATTATGGAATTATTAGATGAGGGTGATTTAGAAAAATTTTTGTGGAAAATATTTTATTATGTGCATTTTTGAAAGAGTGCATTTTGAAAAGCAAGATTTTAATGAAAAATTTATTTTGTCTTTATTATTTTAGAATGAACCTTTCCTTATCATAAAAATGATAAGGAGAAAGTCTTTAAATATTTTCTTCTATTATATATATATACCCATTGGAGAACCCAACGGGGGTTTTAAGACCAACACGGGGTGAGGTCCTAAAACCTAAAGATGTTGGCTAGCCTAACTTAAGGTTGAAATAAGCTAAGTTCCAACAAAAAGAAAGATAGTCTTTGATTCACACAAAGTTCGAACCCACTATCGATACTTAGAGACAATGATCATTTACCAAAGATGGAGAGAGTAACTATCCCCAGTGGAGTCACTAAAAAAATCTATGGTGAAAATATTTTTTATACATTCCTACCTTCCATCTATCCCCCTTTTTGGAAAAGGAAGGATAAATGAAAATAGGAATATATATAAAAATATGCCTTGTTGGGATGCCACGCAGATCTACAGATGTTCTTATTAAGGTGATCGGGTACGACATTCAGGAGAGGTGTACTATCTCGAGAGATAAAAGTCACTACCCTACAATGGACCAAATCACCCGAATAAGGACTCTTAAGGACGATGGGTCTGCATATGTACCAGAGATTCTTCCCCTACTTTATATGAAAAAGTAAAGCAGTATTTATTTTAAACTAGATTTGTTAAGTTCCCTACAGGGGCAAGCCCCCATAGTTAATTACATCCTAAGGAAGGGGATTCCTTAGGAGCACTCTCAATTAAGATAAATGATTGTTGTCTCTAAAGATTTTAATAGGGTGGGACTATCAATCGATTAATTTATTTCGGAAGATCAAATGGTATTAATCAAAGAGAGAGTTATTATCAAAGCTAAATGAAGATATGTAGGAGATTCTCACGATGCTAGGAAACCTAGCGAACATCACAAACTATCCTATAGTTGGGATTTATATCTTATGAAATAGATTTAATTTGTTTGAGTTGAATTTTTCATTAGAAATTTAGGGCTTATAATTCCACAACACGAGATTATAGAAATGCCTAAGAGGTGAGGATTTATACTTATGGACCTTAAAGGGGAGAAGCAACCTCAAAACCTAAATCTAAAGAGATTGGGTGAGGGCCAAAAGCACAACTTAAATCTAAGATGAAAATGGGTATTTGGTTTACCACCACAAGAGAGGACAAACCACCCGACTGCTTGGACTTATAATTGCCTCGGGGTGGCCGCCAACTAACTCCTCCTATGATTTTAAATTCATAAAGGCAAGTCATATACTTTATGCAAGATAACTAGGCCAAGTTTCTCTGGCAAGGGTGAAAGCCCTCCAATCAAGAGTGAAATAAGATGCATTTATGCGTGATGTTATAAAAGAAATACTCATCCAGCTAAAGGTGCTAATTCTTTTATCTTAATTTTTAACTTAGGCTTTAAGTGAAATTATGAGTTGTTTATTTTTAATTTTGAGTTCATTAATTTGATAGAAGATTTATTTTTTCTAAGAGCCTACTCCATATCCAGGCCATACATCAAGTAAGGAAGAAACTAGGAAAAGGATGTCATCTTAATGCACAAGCTAAATAAATCATCAATCAATTTATAAAGCTAATGCAAAAGAATTAGAGGCCAATTGTGATGGGCACCACTGTACAAACCCAAAAATAAATTGAGTAGCCGAGCTCTACCCTTATACAACCTATATTATAAATAAATTAAATACAATTAAGCAAGGAATTCGTTGTTATGGGGGTCTTCAAGCTCCATTTCTTCATTCTTCTTTTCTTCTTTCTTCTTCTCTTCTTCTTTCTTCTTTGGTTCCTTATTTTGGATGGTTGGAAGGTGGATGCTCCAAAGGCTTCACATGGTACATAAAGCATGGCCTTATAACTAATGCTCATCCTAATCCCCATAACAATCATTCCAAAATCCTAATTGCAAAAATTACATGAAAAAGGAAAATGGAAATCTAACTAACACCTGCAAAATAAAAATTAGCTAAAATAAACCATACAAATCCCAAGCATGTATACTGGACATAACACCCCACACATGGGTGACTAAGTCCACCTGGCCTATTGGATTATGCTTAGGAGTATAAGCACCTGTAAAACAAAAGTATTTATATTTTTATTTATTACAACGCCCCTTAAGCACAATCCCCTGCAGAAGATAATGGTTAGACTAAAATCATCCTATCATTCAATCTACGCACATACACCCTAGCATCCAGTCGAAAACATTACATCATAAAATAAAAGCAAATATTAAACCATGCACCGTTCTAACCTAAAGCTAGAAGTGGAGACTTAGCCTAATGTGTCTACTTTTAATGTTTGTGTGGTATGCCTAGCTTTGGCTTTAAGTTAGAGTTTTCTAAGTGTGAAGAATGTTCAACTTAGAGGATGGTTTCATTTAAGTTGTTTAGATATTTTGGGTTGATTTTATTTTTTATTTTGATTAAGTTTAAGTGAATCCTACAATTAATTACTAAATTATAAAGAGAGGGAAAGATAAGAGAACTTCTCTTTCCTTCCCTAACCTAAGTAATTTTTAAAGTGGATTCATGTTTTAGTTTTGTTTAGTGAATATTTTATTATGTGTTTTAATTAATCCTAAGTTTATGTGAACTCTAAACAAACCTATTCAAAAGAAAGGCATTTTAATATTAAATAAAGTGAATTAAATTCACAAAACACACATCACTTGATTTCTTTCCCAACATGTATAACATGCATATGATTAAATCCTAAGCATATCTATACACACCAAATGGGAATATTTAGCACACTTTATGATGAATGCCAAGTGAGTTACTTAAGAAAATTTGAATGCTTATGATGCATGATTTTCATTAAGTAGAAAAGGGGTTTCCCATCCAATTTTGACATGCACACATGAATGTATAAAAGGCAAAAAATGAGTATGTTGCCATTGTTAGCACCAGGCGTATAAGGTACAAGACCTACTTAGGGCTACTTAAAGCCTCACAACCTCGGGGTTGTTCAGACTAATATACCACTTTTCTTAAATACAAGCATATGTATAAAAGAAATGAATGGAAAAGAAAGGATGCAAAAATTTTGTATTTGATTGTTTGATTTATTAATGCAATTTATATGTATGAATATGAAGATCCTTCTTAGGTTATAACATGGAATGAGATAAGAGTAGATTTAAGATAGTGTTATGTTCTTTTAAAAGAACTATACACTTTACAAATCTTACCCAAGTCTATGTTAAGAGGAAAGAAACGAAGCAAACATAAGTCACATTTTTATATTCACATGCAAACTTATAAATAAACTATAAATAGCACACTTTCAGTTTTGGTAATTAATTCATATATGTTGAAAATAATTTAGAATTTAATAGTGATAATAGCCATTCATATTTCTTTTTTAGCCAAAACTTATAATTTGACATAAAGAAAATATTTCATTTTAATTTTGATTTTAGAAAGGAATGAATGCACCAAATCCATATGACATACAAATTTAGCATGCTAGGAAACAAATCAACTGATGAAAGCAAGTAAACACATTCACCCTAATTAATTCCTAAAGACAATCTTATGAAATAAGAAAGCTTAAAGTAAATCAAATTATTTTTAAGCAAGGTATGATTTTGTTTTGAGTTTGGTTTAATTAAAAAGATGTGAGGTGAATTTTCTATTTCTAACCCATTCTCACATGTGTTGGTTATTTTAGTTTAATTTTTAAGTGATTAGATGATTTTTATATGTTGTTTAGGTTAAGGTATGAATTAAACATGTTAATTACCCCTTACCTATACCACCTTAGCATAGTTAATCAAATGATTATGTGCCAATGAGATGACATAAAATCTCATAAGGAATTTAAATTTGCAATGCACCTAAGAAGAAAAGGGCCTAATGGAATTTGGTTCATGATTAATGATTAATTAAACTAAGGGGTTTTAATTTAAGTAATTTCATAACCTCCCCTCACACATGTGAGTTGGATTTTGATTTCCTTAATTGTTCTTAGGCTCTTGAACATCTAAGCATCTACCCAAGATAGATTAATTAAGTTCCTTAATTATGCTTAGGTTCTTAAAAGTCATCCCACTGATTAATTAAGGATGGATTAATAAATAAAAAGGTGGGTTTAGGGAATATCTCAAGAAAAGTATCCCAAAATTATTCCCTAAACCTCAAATTCACTTAATCAAAACTTAATTGACTCAACTAGAGAATTAAACCACTAATTATGACTTTAATTAAGCTTAATTATATTAAAGGAGTGATTAAGGAATGAACTAGCAATTCTCCTAATTAAGCCACCAAAAAACCCAAGAAAATTAGGGGAGGTAGGAGTCATCCCACTAATTAAGCATAAAAAATTTGGGATTAATCAGAGGAATGATTAAAGGGTAATTAGCAAAATAACATTCCAATAAAACCAAAATTCAGAGAAAAATACTATTCAAAATCTATTGAAATTAATTTTAAAACATTCTATGTTCAATTATCTTTCATATGCAATTTATTTCATTTTCTTATTTTTCTACACTTAGATATGAATTTTAGAATATTTAGTGATTAATTAGGAATTAAATAATCCCTAATTATATTATTAATCCCATCAACGCCATGTGTGCCACTGACGCGACATGCACTTTACACGTGGCATGATCGAATTGGGTACTTAACCCACCACATCATAGCGCCACATGGCGGCAGCACTACACGCATTCTCCTCAACCATCGGATCAAGGATCGGATGCTAAGATTAAAGCCACGAATCTAAGGGAGAAAATTATAGGTGCTACGCATTTTAATCTCAGTTGTCCATCCAAAACACGTGGATGGATGGCCAGAGATTCATCCCTAAAATTCACTACAGTAAAGGGGATCCATCCATGTTCTAGACCATGATCCGAGCTCGATTGAACTCAGATTGGGCTAGAATTTGGCCCACACCTCCATTATGCATCCTAAATCACATCTAATGGCTAAAATTCTATGGGATTAAACTTTACTTAACAAAGTTTCAAATCATAGCTAGATTAAGCTCAAAAAATGGCAAACCTTGCCAGAGGTGATCACCGGCGCTTGATTTCCTTGGAGAAGCTTTGCCTGGTTGAGACGAAGATTTACTGAAAATTTGAGCTATTGAAATTGATTGCATGCTTCTATGGACCAACTCCCCTTTGCCTTGAGCTCGATCTTGATCGAGATGGCCCCTCCCTTGCCTTAGAAACTTAAGAAAGAGCTTGGGTGAGTTCGATTGGTGTCCCTGAGGGAGTGTACAAAGGGAATTGCACTAGTTTTGAGTGTGGAGTCAATTTGGTTTTCGGTTGAGCTCCCTTATTTTCACACTGTGAAAATCAAGAAGATGATGTTTGATTTCACTCTAGGAAGCTTAGGGAGGCTGAGGAATTTCTTCTCTAACTTCCTAGGTTCAATCGAATTTTGGAATGTTGGAATCAAATGAAATTAGGGGGAGTATATCTCCCCCTAAGGAAATTGGACGATCGAAGCTTATCGTGCCATTTTTGATCAATTGCATTGCTTTAGTGAGTTTGATAGGCTGTTTGATGAGTCATTGAATTCAGTTTGGCTAGAGGAGTGGAATCGTGAACTCCCCATATGCTCAAAATAAGTGGAGGCATGATTCTTATGTGGCCATTTTAAAGCATGTGCTCAATTTGGCCATGGGGCTATGTTGGGCTAACCTAAACCCATTGGGTTGGGTGCACCACTCTCCCTAGTATTCACTTGATCCACTAAGAGGGTGCCAAGTGGTTATGAAGAGGATCTGATCAAATTCCAAGTAGAATTGGACAAAATTTACCCTATGGCTTAGGGGTAAAATGGTCATTTGACATTGATTTCAATTTGGGTATGTTTGATATGATGAGAAAATAGGTTTGGCCAACTTTTATTGAATTTGGAGTTGGTTTGATGTGATTTAGCTCATGTTGATCCATTTAGGTCAAAATGGGTCAACTTAGGTCAAGTTGACCAATTAATCAAATTGGGTCAAACGAAGGGTTGGGACAAGTTCATATGATCATTTGAATTATTTTGGTGTCTTTGGTTTTATTCAATTTGGTTTATATTTGGTTTCGATTGAATTGAGTTCATTTAGGTCAAATGGGTCAAGTTTACCAAATTAACCCATTTGACCTATTTGAGCTAGGTCATGGGTAGGTTTAGGTTTGGTTGGTCATATGAAAGGGATTGGTATCTTTGTTTCCAATCAATTTTAGTTAAATTTGAATTTGGCTTAATTTGACCCTTTAAGTCAAGTTGGGTTTATGGTCAATTGGACTAGGTTAGGTCTAGTTGGTCAATTGGGGCTTTGGCCATGTTCAACAAGTGATTTAGAATAAACTTGACCTATTGGTTTCGATCAATTTGGCTTAGATCAAGTTTTAACACATTTTGACTTTTTAGGTCAAGTTGGGTCAACTTGGGTCAAGTGGCCAATTGGGCTAAGTTAGGCTCAAATGTTGACTTGGTCAAGTTCAAACATTAGTCATGAATGAACTGATCAATGGTTTCAATCAATTTGGCCTATAGTAGATTTGGCTATATTGGGTTTCATTTTGGCTAAGTGTTGACTTGGTCAACCCTTGGGTTTGACTTAGTTTGACCCAATTTAAGTGATTGATCATCTCATGATGATTGTTGATCATGATGAGAGGCATAGATGGGCTTAGTTCAATCCAATTTAGTCACGATTAGAATTTGGCTCATAAGGGTACTTTAGGTCACTTTAGGTCAAGTGAACCTAAGTGGGTCAAATGGCTTGGTCAAAGCTTGATTTGAGTTTGATTGAACTTGTATATGCACTTATGATTGAAATATAAATCCATTTGCAAGTGGTTTGAAGTCAAATGGGTTTTGATTCATTTGACAATTTCAAGTTCAAAGGATGAACATGAGTTTGAGCTAGGTTTGATTTTGAGTTGAGTTTTGGTTGTGATTGAAGTTTATATTTATATTTGAATTCATGATTGAAGGATTGATTGAATCATGAAGAAAAATTAAGAGTTTGGCTTGATTTGAAATTGATTTGGTTAAGTTCAAGATTTTGACTTGAAAGGCTTAAGTTGACATTTGAATGAATTTGAGTTTGATTTTTGAAATTTGTTTTGGTTGTTTGAATTTATATTTCATTTATATATGTGAATATAAATGAGAATATAAATGGGTTATGAGAAAATTTCAAGGATTTGAAGTGATTTGAACATGACTTAGGTTAAATCCTTAAGAGAGGATTAAAGGACTTAGGAAAGATTTGGAATTTTGGATTTAGTTTGATTGATTTGAATTTATATTTTCTTTATATATGTGAATATAAATAAGAATATAAATGAGTTATGAGAAAATTTCATGAGTTTGAATTAATTTGATTTGATTCAGGCTAAGTCCATAGGAAGGGAATCAAAGGACTTAAAAAAGATTTGGAGTTTGAGCATGGATTTTGGATTTGATTTTTGGCTTTAGTTTGATTTATTTGAATTTATATTTTATTTATATATGTGAATATAAATGAGTTATGAGAAAATTTCAAGAATTTGAAGTGATTTTGGCTAAGTCTATGAGAGCGGATTCAAAGAACTTAAAAAAGATTTTGAACTCAGAATTTCAATCATAGGTTTCAATCATGGATTTCAATCATGTAGAATTAATTTTAGTTTGGAGAAAAATCATATAAGATTGATTTGGAGTTTGAGGAAATCAATTAGGATTGATTTGAATTTTGACTTGAAGGAAGGAAGTGAGGAATGTGGTTCAGGCTATAGGGTGGGGAAGTTTCCTAACACCCCTAGGGCGTGACCTATTCCTATGCCTAGCCCTTCTAAGTCTCTAGGGCTAGATTGAGTGTCCACCTAATCACTAGATGTGTCTTAAGACTAAGGAATTCTTATAGTCTAAGAGGAATCCTATATCTAAGATGGAGCATCCTAAAAATGAGGTCAACAAATATAATCGAGATAATTAAAAGATTTAGTAACCCATTAGCTAAATGTTGAATGTTTAATAATATGCATACCATCTTATTTCACTCTTGAATAATGAGGTCTCCATTCTTACACTTTAGGGAACACTTGACCAATGAGAGCATCCTCTCAAAATGGAGACCCCCCGCCCCTCTCTCTCTCTCTCTTATTTGGCCAAAAAACTCAATTTCATCATGCATTTTGGCATAAAATATCCTAAGCCTTTGTCAAAAATATTGTGTCAAAATGATATAAGAATTTATAAAACTTTGCATTTAGACGAAGTCATATACTCGTGCCAGTCATGATCTAGTCTCTTAGTGAGTGAGTTTAGGACTCTAGTCTCTTTCCAAATTAAATAATAAGCCTAGTTATCTTGCAATTACATAAGATCGGCCTACATGATTTTGAATCATAGGAGTTGTTAGCTAGCGGCCACTCTAGGAGGTTGTTAGTCTAGAAGAGTCGGACGGATTTATCCTCTCTTATAGAGGTAAACTCTTAGGTTCCCTTTCCACTTAGATTTAAGTCATGCTCTTAGCTTGTACTAAAGCTTCTTAGATTTGGGATCTGAGGTTGCTTATTTCCTTTGGGCTACGAGTAGAAATGCTCATCTTTTAGGCATTTTCATAATCTTGTGTTGATGGATTATAAGCTCTAGCATTCTAATAAAATTTCAATTCAAATTAAAACAAACTCTCTCTTTCAAAAATAAAAAGCTTCACTATAAGATAGATTGGAGTGCTCACTAGGCTTTCTAGTATCATGAGTGCTCCCTACTTATCTTCCTTTGGATTCTAAAAAAAAGCCTTTCAAAATTGAACATTCTCACTTGACTTTCCAAAAAATAACTAATTCATTGATAGCCTAATCTTGAAATCTTTAAAAATAATTGATTGACTACTTTAATCGAGAGTATTCTTAGAAAATCTCATTTTCTAAAATGTAATTAACTATGGAAGCTTACTTCCATAGGGAACTAAAGAACCCGACATAAAATAAACCCTGCTTTACTTTTCCATGTAAAGTAGGGGAAAGATCTCTTGTATATACGAAGACCTATCTATCTTAGGAGTCCTTATTAGGTGATTAGGTCTATTGTAAGGTAATATATTTACTTTTAGAGATAGTACATAATATCTCAATGTCATACATGATCATTTCAATAAATACCCCTCCTAAGATCTACGTGGTGTCCACCCGGCATCTGAAATAAAACACCACAGTGATCGAAGCTAAGATACTCCCATCAAATGTCATATTTATATCTTCAAAACTAATGTCAAACTTATTCACAGATCTATCAGGTAGTTTTCCACTATCCATAGTGAAGTTAATTCCAAAATTAAAAGAGAACATTAACTATCCAACCATTTTCTACAATATAAAAATAAATTGTATTAGTAATTTATGTTATGATTTTTTGTTATTATTATCATTTTTTTTGGAAAATATTTTAAAAGAACTTTTTTTGAAAAATTTCCATCTCAACATACACTTGTGAGTGCTTGCATCCTCTCAAATGTATGAGGATAAAGGGACAACGATTTTAAACACCCTACCTTAACTCTCTTAAGTTTTTACAAAAGCTTTGGAGATATTAAAGTAAGAGGAATTATGATTATTTTCTTTGATATTTTTGAAATCATCAATGGGGTCAAATCCATTCTGACCATAGTTAGGCCTAATAGAGTGACTCGCCATAATTTTATAGGAATTTTATTTGCAACACCATGCAGATCTTGAGGGTTCTTATTTAGATAATTAAATACATCATTAAGAGATAAATATATTATCTTAAAAGATAAATATATTACTCTAAAATATATTTAATTACTTAATAAGAACTCTTAAGGCTGATGGTTCTTCGATGTACCAGAGATTTTTTTTCTAAACTACATGGAGAAGTAGAATAGAGTTTATTTTAATGCAAGATTCACTGTTTCATTTAAGGGCAAACCCTTATAGTTAATTACATCTTATAAGAAAAAGAATTTTCCTTAAGAATACTCTCAATTAATGAAATTAACTTTAATATGTTGACTATACACCTTGTGTATCTCACTATTTAATTTGATGATAACAAATCTTGTGTAATTAGAACTAATTATCTCTTTGCAGGATAAATTATTCACATTAATCATGATGAATGCCATTCTTAATATATATATATATATATATATATATATATATATATATATATATATATATATATATATATATATATATATATATTAAGTTAAGTTTAATTATTGTTCAAATTTAAATATCAATTAAACTGAGCTATATTTCATTCCTTTGAATTCACTTGCCTTAATATTATTATAGTTGGGTTGTGAGAGCAAAATTATTTTAAAATTGAGAGTTAGATCCTTCTTTCTCATTTTTCTTATTTTATTGTTGGGTTGTACTTGCTTGTTAAGGAAAGTATGTTGTCAGGTTGTGCTTGCTTGTTAAGAAAAGTATGTTCTAGTGTTGAACTTGCTCATTAAGAAAGTATGGTGTTGGATAGTACTTGCCCATGAAGGAGAGTACGGGAGATTTGTTGTAATCTCATTTTGAATTAGTGAATTCTTAGCTCGGGTTGGTAGGCATGGACATAGGATGATATTTGGGGTTTTGCCAAAACCACAAAAAAAATCTATGTGTATCTTTCTCTTTTGTTTTCTGCATTTTACTTTTCTATGCTATTGCTGACTGTTGTTTTATTTCTCTATAGCTTTATCATTAAAAATTTAAGTTTTTGGGGATTTTGGGGTTTGCCCCTGCGCTCCCACCCACACACCTCTTTGGTGTCATAGCCTCTTAAAATAATCTCTATGGATTTCAAAGCTTGTCTAAAATGGATAGTTAATTCAAAAATTCAGAAGGGAACACTCCAAGGATGAAGAGTTCTTTTCAAAATCCAAAAGGGATTAAATAGGAAATGTTGTTAAATATTGAGATGCCTAGTAAACATTTTAACTATCTTACTGTTGGGCTTTATATTTTTGAGATTGAATTTATTAGAGTTGTGAGCTTGACATTTTATTAGAAATATAGGACTTAGATTCTAACATCACAAGAATGTAGAAATGCCTAGTTGTTGAAGACTTACTCCAACAAGATGCTTCAGAACTTAAGTCTAAAAGTGCTTCTAACATAAGTTAAAGACTCAGCTTATTCTAAATTTTGAGGATTATCGATTCATTTTCTTACTTAAGAAAATGAAACTATCTTTGACTCTTCTGGACTTATTTCCTAGCTAAAAGGGTTGCCAGCTAACACCTCCTCAACTATTTTAAAATCATGACTTCAGTCTTACGAATGCAAGATGGCTACATTATTGTATTTAAGTAAAAAAAGCTAAGAGCCTAAATTCACTCCCTAACCCTAAGAGAATGACCAGTATGTTATGCATATAACTAATACAAAATATTTATTTTTATGTACTTTGACTCATAATTTTATTTAAAGGCTTTGCTTATGCAATTCATGCCTAAAATGAGATCCAATTTGAAAATGAATATGGGATAAATCACAAGAAAGGTCAGATACCCCCCTTATGTGTAATGGGTGAAGCCCCAATTTAAAAATTTTGAATAATATGCTAACATAGTTCACAAAGTCAAATTATTTCTAGTTGATTTTAAGTTATGCCTAGAGTTTTAATTAAATGAGGTAATGAGTTTTTTATTTTATGTAATAGTTATATAAATTTTAATGGGGTAGAAAATTTTAGTTTTATTAAGATCCTAATGCATCCAAGCTGCATCACATAACACAGCAATCACAAAAAGAAACATATGAAAAATATGTAGTTATATCAAGCACCCCAAATAAATTAAGCTAAATTTAAGTAAATAAAATAAGCCACTACAACCAAGAATTGTTATACACCCCGAAAAAAAATTTGGGCAGCCGAACTCTACCTTTATACAGTCTAGCCTAGAACTAAAAGTTTTATCTATGGTGTCTTCATTAATTTCAGGATCATCAGCTTCATCAGAGACCTCCTTAAGCTCTACCAGGGGTCATCAAGTAGGTACAGTCAACTCCTATTAATCATAGACTCCATGGATCCTAACCTAATTCTCAGCTCAACTTATATTTTAAATTTTAAAATAACATCCTATACCCTATAAAATAGATGTCAGGAAAAACATATAGCACACCAATCGTAATTGAATTTATCACTTTTTTTCAATTTTACACTAGATGGTTTAAATTTAAGAAATTTAATTGATTTATGATTTTATTTCAATTTATGTTTATTTTGTGTTAAAGTTGAATTTTGATTTTAAAAAATGAAGAATAAAATAAATTTTGCTTATGGTAAAACCCATTATATCCAACATCCTAATATCCTAGTATAATGAAATCCCCACCCTGAGGTGAAAATTCATTATTGGTCGAACTAAGAAACTACGTATCTTAATTAACCCTTTTAATTTATTTGAATAGTTTAGATGAATTTAATTTAGTCATTTTTTGATTTAATTCAAGGTTCGGTTTGTTAGAGTTATTTAACTTTATGTTGTTTTAATCATTGATATTGATTATAGATTTGTTGGGTTTTAGTTGAATTGTAATTCCTTTCTTAAAATTTTACTTTAAGGATTCATATGATTTATATTAAATTATTTCAATGTTGCTTAAATTTAATGATTTTACCTTTTCATTTAAGTTTGGTTTGAATTTAATTAATCTTGTAATTCCTATTTTAATTTAATTAAATTAAAATTTAATTGAAGTTTTATGATGATTTTTTTTTATTTTTTTAAATCCAGATTAAGAATTGAATTATTTGTTAAGTTTAATAATTTGAATTGTATGTTGATCATTTTAGTTTGATTTAATTAAGTTAATCTTTTGTTCTAGTTTAATTGATTTATTTAAGTTTTTTAACATTTAAATTTTAATTTAAAATTTAATTGGTTATACTATTATTATTATTATTATTATTATTATTATTATTATTATTATTATTATTATTATTATTATTATTATTATTATTATTTATTATTATTATTATTTTAATGGTTGATGTAGCCAATAAAATATTAAGGTTCAATTCATTAAATTGCCTTAATCAACATTCATTTCATATTTAACATTTTATTAAGTTTGATTTGAGATAAATTAAATTCATGAAGTTAAATGATTCATGATAATATTATTTGAACTTCATAGTCTTGTATCCTGGTTAAATCTAATTGGTTTATTTGATTAATTATTAAGCTTAATATTGATTTGAAGAGGATATTGTAATTTTTTATTTAATAAAATTTCATATGATTAAAGTTTTATTTCAATACTGTTTGAACACTAATTCTAACTCAAGAAGCCTATAGAGATGAAATAATTAGGGTGACAAATTTAAACTAGCCCATCCAAAGCTTCTAAGTTATTTAAATATTCATGTTATGGATGACTTTAAAAATTATACATTTTTAATATAATTCAATTATTTATTTTATTTAATTCATTTACTTAGGTTTTGTTTAGAGATTTTATAAAATTCTTAATATTGATTAACACAACTAACTAATGTATGATTCAATTAAATTCATTTTCATTTCAAATTAATTTGTAGTTACATTGTCATTCGATTAGACCTATTCTACTTTAAGATTCATTTATTTAGTCTAAGTTTTTATTAATTAATTTCTAATCAATTTTATTACTTTTTTATTAACTTGTGTGATTTATATTGTTTGAACTAATTTCAATATTATTTAATGAGTCTTAATTTCGATCAAGCTTGATTTAATATTTTCATTCATCTATTTTAGGTTTTTTTTCTCCTTTTTAAAATGATATTGTATCTATTTTTGAGATTTTAGTACATAATCAAGTTTTATTTAGTATGAATTTATAATTCATTTATTTTCTTATTTTTCTAGTGAATTATTTTGGTTGAATTTGATTTTTGTTCGATTTATGATTTAAGTTGATTTAATTAATTTGATTTGAATGATAAAATGGTATGTTATGTGTGGTTTGTTTAAAGTATATTTGATTTGTCATATTTAAATGTCTTAATTAAGTTAATGTTTGGTCATTTCAATTTTATTTAAAGATAAATCAAACCTCATAAAATCAAATTAATTGAATTGGAGGAGTGATTGAATGATTTACATAATGATCTATTTGAAGATTATTTTAGTATGTCTCGTTTACATGATTAGCTTGATTTAACTTTATCACATGGTTAGTTTGATTAATAATTTGATTAAGGACATGGCTTGATTAATTCAATTAGATAATTAATTATTGATTAGACATGTTTGATTAAAATGAAAATTAAGTTTAATTGATAATTTAATGATTTAATTAAATGTTGGTTGTTGGTTAATCAAGTTGACTAAAGCTCAATTGTATATTTCCCAAATCAAATGGTGATGTTATTTAAACTTGGTTAATAAATTAGCTAAGGATTTACATTTAACTTCATCAGATAATTATTAAAATTTTGATTTTATTAATGGAAAACCCTTTGTCAATTTTTTTTATTTTATTTTAATTTATTTGTAGAGTTTAGTCCATGAATGTTTGATTTGTATTTAGCATTCATTTTCCTTATGTGGTTCATTTATTCATTGGTTTATTTAGATTAAACATTTGCTTGGATTTCAATTTGATTTTATTATTTATAATGAAAGTTTCATTTAACTTGATTCATTTATCATGTTAATTAGAGTTTAGTTAGTGATCTTAATCGATAGTTTATGTTTTAACTTGATTATTAAATTATGTGCTTGATAGTTAATTATTTCACTCTATTCAAACAGATTGGATTAGATCTAATTCGGTAATATATTTAATTTTATTATTTTATTATAATTTTATTTTATTTTATTAAGTACGTAATTTTTTTTATTAATATTCAATGATAATTCAAAACTAGTTTGATTTATAATTAATTTAATTTAAGGTTTAACGATTAAGAAATGTTAAATTTAGTTTGATGCTTATTGAACCTAAGTGGATCATATGGTTGAAATTCAAAGCTTAAGTTAGTTTAAGTTAGCTAATCATTGACTTATTTGTTTTGTTTATTTGTTTAAAGTTTGGTTTTTAGAATTGATTTCATTAGATTTTTTAACTCTATCATGATTAATTGGTTAAAATATGATTAATGATTAATTGAATATTCAGGATTAATTTGATTCACTTATTATGGTTTGAGTTTGAGTGATAATTACTTTGGTTAATCTTATTTAAACTGATTTGTTCATATTAGATTTAACTTAAATGTTTGGTTGATTTAATTAAACTAAGGATTATTTAGATTTAATATGATTAACCTAATTGTGTTATTAACTTTACTAAGGGGTGTGATTAAATTAATTATAAATTAATTAATGATCTAATTAACCTTAAGTGATTGACTTAATTGGATTCTTTAATTCCATCATGATTAATTTGATTTTCTTGATTTAGTTGTAGTTTAATTAATAATTACCTTAAGTTACCTTATCTAAATTAATTTATTCATATTGGGTTTATTTTAGATGTTTAGTTGATTAGTTTAAATTAAGGATTGTGTAAGTTCAAAATGATCAATTTGATTATGTGATTAACTTAATTAAAGGATTTGATTAGATTAATTATTAAGTAATCAATGTGTTGATTTACTAAGATTATTTTGATTAAAGTGGATAATAAATTTAATTAAATGTTTGATTTAAGTTAAGCTACATTTAAGGATTAGTTCTGATATGACTTATTTAAGTTAATTTAGTTTAATTAAATGATGAGTTAATTTAATTTGGAGTTTCATTATTAACTTAAGAAATTATTAATAAATGATTTAATTAACCATGTTTGTTTGGATTAAAGTTAATAATGAATTAAATATTTCACTTAAATTAAGCCTAGTTTAATGATTAGTTTAATATGATTTATTTAAATTAATTTAGTTTAAATAAATGATAGATTAATTTGCTTTAAATTTCGTTATCAATTACACATTGGTTATAATTGATCTTAATTAAATCTATTAGGGTTTGATTTTATTTATTACATTTGAGATGATTTGACTTACTTATTTAGCTTTCTATGAAATAAACTTGATTTAATTCAATTAATGATTGGTATTTTAAATTAATTTCACTAGGTTAATTTAAAGCTTAACTAATTTGATTAAACTAGGTTAAGTTCATTTGATTTGACATAGAGTTTGGTTGATAGATATTTAAGTATTATATTATCTATAGTTTAAGTTCGATATATATTGAAATGTAGCTTTGATGAATTTAATTGATGTTGATCTTAATGATTCGTTAAATCCTAATTTAGTAATTTTCAGGTTTTTCAAGCTCCAAAGGGTTCTAATATTTTTTTAAAGCTCTATGATGTTGATTAAAATGTTTCAAGCCATTTCAATGATTTTCTATGATTTTCATAATTTTTAGTTATTTCTTATCTTAAAATAGGCTATTTGAGCTTCAAAGTTTAATATCTCTCAATCCAACCATTGATCTATATTGAAATTTTTATGGTAGGTAGATATTAGCCTTAATTTTATTTCTTAAACTTTAACTTAATTTGATTAATATTTTTGGATTAATTAAGAAAATTTTATTTTTTTTCATTCAACTTAAATTAGACCATATATACCCAATAACGATTGGGGCTTTTAGGTTCATTGAATCTAATGAGCCTTACAATTTTTTGTTAAGTATTTTATTTTTATGATTTTTTAAAATTTTAAATATTTAAAAATAATTTTTAAATTCAAAAAGATGGATTTTTCTATTTAACCCAGTTAGTGCCTCATGGCGCTAACTAGACATACTTTAAGCATGTCATCCATGGAATAACCAGATGATGTTGATGTGACCTCTTGAGAGGGAAAATATAGATCTGATCCAGACCATTCGATCAAGATTGAATCTTTTGGTGTTTTAATTGCATCCATCCATCCTATTTAAGGAGGATTGAATAGTTGCCGCCTTTCCTCCCTCCGAGCTGGTGAACTAGTTATGAAAATGGAGAAATTCTCCCCTCACTTTCTCAATTTTTGACGATTCTTGCCAAAAAAAAAAGTATCTAACCTTTTGATTTGTTTAACTTGAAAATGACAAGGGGAGTTGATTCATGTGATTAAATCCTAGGTTTGCACAACTTTTTTTTCACAAAGCATCAACCTCAGTAAATCCAGCTATGGGTTTTTGAAATTACCTCACTAGAATCGTTTCTTGTGGTGTCGATGTCTGTGAGAAGCTTCATGGAGCTATTTTAAGCCCACAGTGAAGGTGAATCTCCAATCACCGAAATCCACACTTGGCCACCACTCACTACCAGGTTTGACTAATCTCTGGCTCGTCGATGTCAAAACACTCAGGGGAACACTCGATCTCACTCCTCTCCTCCCCAAGAACATGTTAAAAGCATCAAGAGAGCCTGAGGAGTTTGGTTTCCCTGATTTCAAAGGCTGGCCAAGAGCTCCATTAATGGTGGAGTTGGTGGTGGCCGGCCAACCAGCTTTGACCACCTGACTTTCGCTGGTTAGCTAGCTTAGATCTCTCCCAAAGTCTTAAGAGAAAGAATGGGAGTTCAAAATGGCCATGTGCAAGGTGGGGAAGTGAGATCTCATCCCTTTGAAAATCTTTGACTTTCATGGCCACTTCTCCTCTCTTTCCTTCCAACTTGGGCCGATGGTTTGATTAGCTAAGGTATGCTACCTTCTTTGACTTAGAAGGATGAATGGATGAGGCATGGGGAAGGATGGGAGCTTTGATCTCATGTGCATGTACATTGGCCATTTCTATTCCCCTCTTTTCTTATTATGGTTCCATTTCTCCTTGACTTCACCTCACATTGCCTTAGGCTATTGGTTGGTTACCTAAACTAAATGCAAAGTGGGCTATCAGCCAAACTCAAGCTCACTTGAGTAGGGTTTGGGTTTGAGTGCTTTGGATTGATCTATTTAAGTTTGATTTAATTTAAGTTGGGTAATATCATTCTCTTTAATTGATTGAGCTCAGATTCAGGCTTACAATCATCTCAATTGCTCATTGAGTGTTTTATGGATCGATTGACCCATGCCACATTTGGATTTGATGTGGGTTCTGGCTAGTTTGACTCATTTGACCTAATTGGTCAATTTGAATTTCCTAGCTCAAATGGCCATTTACGATTTAATTTTAGGTTTGATTGTATTTAATTGATCTTCTGTAATGATTATGATCAATTAATTTGATTTGATTTAAATTAAATTTTGATTTTAACCTAAATTAACATATTTTGATCCAAATGGGTCAAGTTGGGCTCAATTTGGCTCAATTAAAATGCGTTCAGGTTCCATTCATGTTTGATTAAGTGTTTAAGATGATTTGAAGCAAATAATTTCAATTGATTTGAAGTTAATTTAAATTTTGACCCATTTTGACCCAAATTAGGCATAATGGACTAGTTTAGATTCACTTAGGCTAAGTGATCAAATCGATCAGATTAAACCTAAATAACAATCGAGTTATATTTGTTTATGATTTTAAAATATTTTGGAGTATTATTTTGAATTATTTATTCATTTTTTTATTTTTTATTTTTTTTGTTTAACTTGGGTTTGAGTTCAATAAGGTTCATTTAGGTTAAATGACCAAACTAACCCATTTGAGACATTTTTGGATTTAGAGTTGTTTATATTTGTGTTTAAAAAAATTCATTTCATTATTTTGAGTCTTTGGAATGACTTAATTTAGCCAAATTTTAGTTGGTTGGCTCTTAACTTGGTGAGGCCCACAAGGGTTAACTATACGTAAAATGACCTATTTGCCCCTTTGTGCTCCATTTAAATTTATTTTTGCATTCATTTATATTTAAGCATTGATTTTATGCTTTTGGTTTGGTAGAATTGAATTTAGTTTTGATTTAATTTTATTTTCTTGGACTTAGGTATTTTTGAGCTTAAATGGGTTAATTGAGTTAATCAACTCAATTACCTTAATTCGAACTTAATTAGATTTGGATTTTAACTCAAATGCTTTCCATTAATTTCTATTATATTTGGATTTGATTTAAGTTCATCTAATCCAATTGGGTTAGGTCAGGTCCCAGAAAGGCCCACTAAGATGATCTGACTATCACTTTAAAGTATTAAATTTAATTTGATTTCAAATTTGATTTTGGTTTCAAATTCACAGTTTGATTCAATTTATTATTTTATTTTGACTTGTTTATCTAGTCACTAAGTATAGTGTCCTAAGTGCTTAATTAGGAAGCTTTTAATCTAATATTAGAGGTCATAATTGTTAAGATTAAGAATGATGGTATCTTTATCCAAAAATGAGGTCAACATCAACAAATTATTTAAAGCTTTGACACTTTTTTGGTAGACCAAGTTCTCAGTGATTCTATTAGAGTCTTCCAACATTTTTTTAGTTTGTAATAGAAAATTGCTATGCTACAAAACCAACCAAAATCAACCCAGAAGAACTGCGTAAATGAAAAAACCACACTTGGAAGGGAGCTCTATTTTCTCTATTTGATGGTGACTTGAAACTAGCAAGAGTCTCTACCTCGATGTTAGATAATTGACTTGGGAATTCCTACCTTATCATTCTCTATTCTAATATTACTATTTAAATTATAAATTCATTATTTCTGGAAAGTTACTTGTTGAATTTTCTAAGATAATCCATTCTAAAAATCCAAGAATGAATGACATTATTTTGGTACAACAACAACAACAACAAGCCTTTATCCCACTATTTGGGGTCAGCTACATGAATCCTTTTACTTCATTGTGTCCTATTATGTGTCAAATTCTCATTTAATTCAAGTAAATTAAGGCATTTTTTATACATCTTAACCAAGTCTTTTTAGGTCTAACTCTATCTTTCTTAACATAAGGCAAATCTAATGCATCTACTCTCCTAACCGGGTCATCGAACGGCCAACGCTTTATGTGGCCAAATCATCTAAGGCAACTCTCTCTAATCCTATATGTCATTAGAGCTACTCCAACTTTTCTCAAACGTACTCATTTAGCATTTTATCTCTAAGAGTAAAACCACTCATCCACCTGAGCATTCTCATCTCTGCAAACTTAGTCTTATGCTTCTATTTTATTGGCCAACATTCTGCACCATAAATTATTGCAGGTCTTACCACCATCTTATAAAATTTTCTCTTAAGTTTAAGCGATCTATCATCACACAATAGGCCAGATGCATTCCTCCACTTCAACCATCCAACTTGAATTCTACTAATAACATCTCCATCCATTTCACCATCATTTTGAACAATAGAGCCTAGATATCTGAATCGCTCACTCTTTTTAATGACTTACTAACCCAATGTCACAACACTACCACTAGAACTTCTACAACTAAATTACACTCCATATATTCAATTTTAGATCTACTTAAAAGAAAATCTTTGTGCTCTAAGGTTGACCTCCATAATTCAAGTTTCTCTTGGACTCCCTCTCCAGTCTAATCAACAAGAAGAATGTCATCAGTAAAAAGCATAAACCAAGGTACATCTTCCTGTAAATGTCTAGTAAGAACATCCATAACTAAAGCAAAAGATAAGGGCTTAAAGCTGATCCTTGATGTAATCCAACTGAAATAGAAAAATATTTTGTCAATCCTCCTTGTGTTTGGACACAAGTAATAGCTCTAGCACACACCAAAAAAAAAATCATAACTGAGTTATGTTTCTTTAACACAACCTACATGAATGCTTAAACACATTTTTCAAATGGATTGTTTTGAGTTATACACAGGCTATTTTCCAGCAAGATTTCAATAAAATAAAGAAAATAAACTTAGAATCTTTCAAATAGTTAAAAGAATATACAATTTTGATAGGCCGAAAACATATTCATATATAATATGTATATATAAATAGTAATACACACACATATACATACAAACATACATACGTACATACATACATAGACAACTTCCAAGAGTAATCTCGATACATAATACACCACTACAATCAAGACTTCATACAAAAAACTATAATAGATAAAGATGTGATGCACATAGCTCATCCTTCAAAATTTTATATGAGATATTCAACTAAAACATCAAAACAAGTCACAAAATAAAGATCTTAACTAAAACTATTGATAAGATTGCTATTACAACTTTATATTCGAACTTCAAGGCTTCAAAATTGTCATTGTTTCTTATCGCATCTTCACGATTCCTTTCGACTATCTCCTTGATGAGTATTCTAACCGTGTGATTCATATCAAAAGAATCATTCTCAATTTCATCAACCCATTTAAAGAAGTTTCAATCACTCTCTATTCGATTCTTTGGGCATTGATAAAATCTTAGCCCGTGACTCACCTTGATGAGAAGTAAATATCGCGCACAATAGATTACATCTATAATAAATTTTACAGTTTACAAATGCCCCTTGATACCGAAGAGTTACTTGAGCTCATTTTAAAAGGATGCCACTTGTTAAATATAATGATAGATGTTGATTAAAACTTTAAATAAAAATGTGCATGATAGTGTGTTATAACTGTATGAGCTACTTGAAGAAACCATGAATGATCACATGATTTACATAATGGCGTCATAAATACATAAGATCTAATGTTAGAAACATCAATATATGATCTTAGCATATGACATTAATAAACTAGTAAACAAACATTTAAAAATACAAATATGCAACACTAGGTCAGAAATTAAAGAAACTAGAAACTAGAAACATGGAAAAACACAAACTAGGTAGGGTTTAAAACTTTAATTAGCCCAACAAATGTAATGATAATAAGTTCCAGGACCTACACCTAAGCTCTAAGCTCCAAACATGTCTTCAGTTTTGTAAGTTTTAATTCCAACTTTAGCTTGTCTCTGAGCTTCAAAACTGAACCTGATCGATGGTAAAGAAATCCTAACAGAACAAATAGAGTAATCAAGAGAGATCTATTATAAAACAAGATGCGGCTTGATTTGTACGTTCCCTTTTGCTGTCTAGCACACACTCTTGCTCCCACACTTGCAAACAAGCTTGAGTAACTCAGACTTCATTAACTATGAAATCAGGGGAAAAATTGGGGCAAATGTAGATATTCCAAAGAAGGCGAGCTAGAGATCCCTCGTCGTTGTCTTCCTTCTGAAACTGAAAGCCCTACGAGATGAATTGGAGGAGAGGAACTGATAAAATGGAAAGCCAAAGAAGCCCTACACCATCTACCAAATGCTAGAAATCCCCGTTTAAATATCCAGATTTTTGTCTATCAAGTCAAAAGCTCAGAGTAAAATAACTTTTAGGTAGGCTCCCCACAAATATGTGGATCCGATCCGCCAATAGTCACTCGATAGAATTATATTCTATTAGATAATATAATTATATTATTAGTATATTAAAAAATATAGCTAAACTGTTTGAAATTCATTAAAATTATGAAAGATTAATAATTTAGTTCTATTTATTTAATAATTTATTCAAAATTATTTAATTATATTGAATGAAAATATCTGACAATTGAAATGAAAGTTGTGTAAAGAAAATCTGAAATATATCAAGATAAATATAATTTAAATTATTCAGAATATAATCTAATTTTTAATATTATTCCGATAAATTTATATTATTTTACAATTTCTTATGATCTAACTTTTAAAATATTCAAAAATATATATTAAACCATGGCACAAATATTTATTTAAATGTCTAGGGCGGATTCTTTTATCTATTATATTCATTCCTTTCTAGCTTTATCCGAAGCGCCCTCTCTGACTCTCTCTCTCTCTCTCTCTCACTCTCTCTCTCTCTCAATATTTTTTTCCTGGGAACTCTCTTTCTCTCAGAATTTCAGGACCACGCTTCAAAAGTAATTCCACCTTGACGAACGCACTGGCACTGTGCCGAACATTTCAGGGTCTTGGGGCTTTGAGCTACATATCAAATTAAAATAAAGCAACAATTTCAGTAAATTTTTTACGCTCAATAATATTATAATAAACAATATTTTGCATTCCTATATATATATATATATATATATATATATATATATATATAATATTTTAAATAAAAAATAAATGTAACTTATGCACCACATTCATTAACTTTTTGTTTGAGATTCTTCATTAGATAATGTGCTGAAAAATAATTAACTACTTTAATTAAAAAATAATAAGTAATAATTGCACTTCAAATTATGTCAGAAATATAAGTGAGATGATTGCAGTTAATCAAATCCTATAGTTATATGTGAATATCGTTAACTACAAGTCGGATAACAAATGGACAAATCAAAGTATTTTTTATCAGATGAAAACGAAATAATTTGGCCATGGAAGACATAATCTGCACTGAACCAGAGGTAATAGAAAAGAATCAAATGAGATAATTAAAGCTCGAAAATCAAAGAGGATTCACAGAACTAAACACATTGAGATTTCAGAAGGAAGAAAATTAAAATTGAAAGACTGCATTAATTAAAATGTAAGAACTAAGAAGGAGAAAACAACAGTTCCTCCGAAACCTTAATCTGTCCCATCCCGGAATATCATCTTTCTGTACAGGAGCAAATTGAAGAAATTACATTTCTCTGTTTCACACTAAAAACCCTAACCGAAATCCCACAAACTCAGTAAACCAGCAGATTGATAACTTCTCCTCTCGACCTCCTCTGGAACCAAAACGAAGAATGCCGAGAAGATAAAGAGAAACCAAGCCAAAGAAAACGAAAGACCGGATCCCTCTCTTGCACGCACCCGGTAAACGTAATTAAGGACAGTAACAAGTTAAGAAAACGGCAGTAATGAAGATAGTGGAGTGATTTATTATTAATTAATAGTCAGAGCCAGAGAGCGCCGGCCTCTTTGAGGAGGGGAACGAGTGTTCCATTAATGTGAGAAGCCATGACGCGGTCCATGGCACCGACGAGCTTCCCGCCGACGAAGACGACTGGGACGGCGGCCGATCCGAGGAGGCGGGTGAGTGCTCGCTCTATCTCCTTGCCGCGAGGATCCTCATCGAGCTCGTAGACCGTAGGGTTCACTCCCATTCCGCAGAATAGTCGCTTCACCGCGTGGCACATGCAGCAACTGCTCACACTGAAGATAACCACCGCACTTTCCGCTGCAAGCCGCTCCACTCTCTCCACAGCTGGATCCCACATTCCGGCTCCTCCACCGCCCCCTCCTCCTCTCCCGGCAGCTGCTGCCGCAGCCATATAAGCCGCAGCCCACGCCTCCGCCGCCTCGTACTGCATTATCTCACTCTCTCTTTCTCTCTCTCAATCGACCGCTCGAAGAAGATGGTTTGAGGAATCCGTGATGGAGACGGAGGGATGAATGGGATGATTTATAGAAAGGCAAGGGCATTATGGGAAGATCGAAAGAGGTCGTGAGACGGGGGAGCGCATGCAAAAGGAGAGAGAGGGAAAAAGGCAGAGAGCGCGGCTTTGCTTTGGTTCTGCTTTTTCTCGCAACCCTCCCACGCCACCAACAGACTCTGACGTTCCTGAAACGGTTTTTTCGTATTTCGATTTTCGATTTTTTCGTTGTTGAAAAAAAATAATATATAAAAGTTATTTTTTAATTTGGTTCCATTAAAATGAAATTTTTGGGCAATAAAATAAAAAAGCAGGCGGTCATCATCATCAGGGCTTTTCTTTCGCAGGCTTTTTCAGGCGGCTGATGCTGCGCGAATGCGGCTGCCTACGTCCTTCTTGTTTGTTGGAGGTTGAGAGTAGACACTTTCTTGCTCACCGGTCCGGTCACCCCATCCGCCACGCAAAGGTTTGCTACTTTGCTTACAAGCAGTTTCTTTTTCTTTTTTTTCATTTATTCAGCTATCTGAATTTAGCAAGCCTTACATAAAAACATAAGGTAAATGTTTCATTACCATACTTAGAACTCTAAATAAATCTTTCTTACATTGAATAAATAAAATGTAACAACAACAACAAGCCTTTATCCCAATAAAGTCTATATGAATCTTCGTCTCCATTGTATTGTCTATTATGTGTCAAATTCTCATTTAATTCAAATATACTAAGGTCATTTTTTACTATCTTATAACAAATTCTTTTAGGTCTATCTCTACCTTTCTTAATTAAAACAAATCTACCATCTACTCTCCTAACCCTTGGGTCATCGACGGTTTATGTGGCCCATCTAAGGCACTCTCTAATCTTATCGCCAGCTACTCTTAACTTTTTTTTTCCGAACAAACTCATTTCGCATTTTATCTCTAAGAGTAATGTACTCATCCACCTGAGCATCCTCATCTCTGTCACACTTAACTTAGTTTTATGCTTCTCTTTTATTGGCCAACATTTTCACCATAAGTCATTGCTGGTCTTACCACCATCTTATAAAATTTTCACCTTAAATTTAAGTGGAACTTTCTATCACACAGGTGATGCATTCATCCACATCAACCATCCAACTTGAATTCTACTAATAACATCTCTCTATTTCACCATCATTTTGAACAATGAGCCTAAATATCTCACTCTTATTAATGACTTGTTCACCTAATGTCTACCACTAAAACTACAACTAAAATTACACTCCATATATTCGCTTAGATCTACTTAAACGAAAACCTTTAGACTTTAATGTTGACCTCCATAATTCAAGTTTTTCTTGGACTCCCTCTAGTCTTATCAACTAGAAGAATGTCATCAAAACATATACCAAGGTACATCTTCTGTAAATGCCTAGTAAGAACATCCTAAAAAAAAAAAAGATAAGGGCTTAAAGTTGATCCTTTGATGTAATCCAATTGAAATGGAAAATATTTTGTCAATCCTCCTTATGTTTGGACACAAGTTCTCTAATATACATATCCATAATGACTTAAATATAACTAATATTATCTCCTTTCTATTCTAGAACTCTCCAAAGAACATCTTTTGAAACTTTATCATAAGCTTTCTCTAAATCTATAAATATCATATGTAAATCCTCCTTACTTTCTCTAAACTTCTCCATCAAACCTCTTAACAAATGCATAGCATCCATAGTAGATCTACCTGGCATGAAACCAAACTGATTGTTAGAAACTTTTATATCACATTGTAACCTATGCTCAATTACTCTCTCCCATAATTTTAATATATGACACATTAACTTAATTCCTCTATAATTTGCACACTCTTGTGCATCACCTTTATTCCTAAATATAGAAACCAACAAACTCTTTCTCTCCATCGACATCTTTTAGTCTTTAAAATAACATTAAAAGATTTGTAAGCTAAGAAATTCCTTGATCTCCTAAACATTTCCACACTTCTATTGGAATATCAACAGGTCCTACTACTTTTCCACATTTCATTTTCTTTAAAGCTTCTCTAACTTTAGATTTACTAATACGGCAATAAAAATAAAATTCTTTATTTTTGTTTAGGGTATTAAGGTTGCTAAAATCAATTGTACATTTAGATCCTTCATTGAAAAGTTTATCAAAATATCTCATCCACCTATTTTCAATATTCTTTTCTAAGAAAAGCACTTTATTATCTTCATCCTTAATACACCTTACTTGAACTAGGTCTTTACTTCTCTTATCTCTTTGGTTGGCTAACTTATACATTCATCTTTCACTTTCTTTGGTATTTAATCTATTATATAAATCACTAAAAGCTAAATTTTTTACATCATATATTGCTTTCTTAGAATCTCTACAGGTCACTTTATATCTTTCCCAATTCTCCAAGTTTTTACATCTAAACTAAATTTTATAGCAATGCTTCTTATTTCTTATCTTTTTTTGCACACTTTGACTCCACCAATTATTTTTATTAAAAAAAGCTTTTTCTTTTGTTTCTCCAAATATATTTTTTAGCAACTTGCTTAATTTCACTTGCTACTTTTTCTTACATAACATTAGCTTCTTTATGAACATCCCAAATTCTAAGCTCTTATAGCTTGCTCTTAAAAATATTTTTATTTGTGTTCTTTAACTATCCCCATCTAATCATAGGACAATAATTTGATTTATTTTTCTCTTACAATCTTTCATCTTAAAATCTAAAACTAACAATCGATGTTGGGTACTTAAACTTTCACTTATAATGACCTTACAATCTTTATAATCTAAACGATCTATTTTTCTCATTAGAAAATAATCAATTTATGTTTTACTAGATCTATTTTTATAAGTAATAATATGTTCATCTCTTTTCTTAAATAAAATATTAACAACTATAAAATCATAAGCTAAGGCAAAATCTAATATAGTCCTACCTTCTTCATTAGTCTCCATAAACACTTTTAAAATCTTCTACCACTCTACCAACATGTTCATTTAAATCTCCTCCAATAAATACTTTTTCTTCAACATGTATCTTTTGTATAAATAAAATGTAACAAATTTTAAAATATATGCATTTTAAAAGAAGGTATTTTTAAATTATTTTAAATTTTTTTAAATAAATGCATGCAAGAAAAAAAATACATAGCTAGAAGTTAAGCAAAATATAGAGTTCAACAAGAAAGTAGAACAAATCTAGAGCCAAAATTAGGAAAAATTATTACGTGTGGTGTCCGGATGCATCCGAATATTAATTAAGTGCAGACACCTGGTAAAATATAAATTAAATATTATATTTAATTTATATTTTGCCAGATATCTGTACCTAATTTGGCGTCCGGATGCAAAACTGTATCTGGACACCACACGTAATATTCTCTCCAAAATTAGAAATCAATGAGAATCAAGACAGCCTAAAATCAAATGGAGAGAGTGATGCAAGGCCGAAGGAAGAGCTGGTGCTCTTTTATGTGCATTAAGATATAGTAGGAGAAAAAGCAATGAGTGTCATTCTTAGGTTATATATTCTTAGAAAAATAAAAATAGGCATAATTTGATAATATTTTAAATACAAAAAAGAAGGATTTCATTGAAATAACTAAAAGAATTTTATTTCTTTTGTTTTACTTAATGCCAAGTATCCAAAAAGTTAAAATTCTTAAAAATATTAGTTTACACTAATCATATATTGAACCAAATAGCTCTTCAATGCTATAAAAATTATTTTGGATTATATTTTCAACATTAGAGTATTACTTATAAACTTATGAAACATACTCGACAAATTAGCCATGTGATTGACGCAAACCTAATATTTATAAAATTAAGAGTTATAATAGATTGACAAGTGAGAACTTTATGGTTTGAAGGATCAAATAACTATGTGCTTGACACACATTTTATGTTTTTCTTCTTAATAATTTATGCAATCATGTTAATATAATTTATAAGAGTACATTATTGAAATTATTTTTAGATATTTACTTAAAAATTTTACATGATTAATTAATAAAAAAATTATTTATTTTAAAGTTATTTTTACTCTCTAAAAGCTAATGAGTGAAAAATTATTAAAACATCAAAATAAATATTTGAAATAGATTTCATATCAGCTTTCAAATTTGTGCAAAAAATATGTAATATTTAGCCTTCAAATGTATTAAAATTTTTAAGCAAATGCATTTAACTATGCCATAGAACTATTCTAAAAAAAACTCTCTTTAAAGAGTATAAGGAATGATTATAAGAACAAAAAGACCACATATAAAATGAATATACTAATAAAATTATTTACCAAGAATTATTCTTTTTGTAAAATAAGGTAAAGTTAATTTTTTTTAATATTAGAGTGAAAATAATAATAAATACATGCAAAATGCATATGATAGCAATGAAATCAAAAAAATTGATTAAAAATTTCAGTTATTTTGTAATAAAATTTAAAATTACCAACTCCTGTTCAAAAAATAAATAAATAATGTGTTGTGTGATTATGTCGGATGGGTATGTCTAATTGTCGGTTCATGGGGCCGAGCGAGCGTAGCGCTTTATGCTTCTTTAATCATTACGGTCCGGGAAAAATCCGAAGCTTTGAACAAGATTATTAAAAAGGATAAAAATAAAATAAAATAGAGACGTCGCTTTCGGCCTTGGGCTCGATGCTTGTCTCGCCGTTGAAGGTCGGGAGGGGAGCGCGCTCGGATGACGACGGCATGCCCTCGCTGATGACGTCGCTTAATTAGATTGGTTCGTCGGCAGATCGGCGTTTTTTTTCCCCACCTTTCGTCAATTTTGCCAAATCTCTCAGCAAATATATATATATATATATATATATATATATATATATATATATATATATATATATATATATATATATATATATATTATATTTATTTATTTTGTAGTATTAATATATTATACGTCGAAATGATGGTCTTGCGTGATGGAGGTACGATAGAATTTAAAAAAAATTTATAACTAATTTTAATAATTTTAAGGTTACTTCCAATTTTTTTTGGCTTAGGGTTGATGATAATGCTGATTTAATTTAGAATTATAAAATTGATTAAGATTTATGATTTGTGGTTAATATTAAAATAGTTTGTATTTATTAAATTATATTTTATTACAAGATGATACGAATTTTTTTAAAAGCTACGGTATTTAATATATAATTTAAAATTATAAAATTTAAATTATATTTATGTTGAAGTTGATTTTTTGGTTCTTAAATTAAATTTGAACAATAAAAACTATAATTAAGATTTGTATTGACCTTTTTAATAATTTTAAAATGAAAGTTTTTTAAATTGATAGTTCAAGTTAATGAGACCAAGAAGTCTAGTAGAAATATTAGTTTTGAAGCAGAAGTCGAAGTTAGTGTTAATAGCATATATATAATTTATTGGTGATGATTGCGTTAGCATTGTTGGTGATATCATGCAATAAAGTTGGTTGGTTTGCATTAATGTTGGTGTTGATATATGCATCAATTTTATAACTATCATTGTTCGTGACAATAAGAGATGAAGACAATGAGCATTGGTGACTTGCATCAATCTTTTAAGCGATAGTGTTCATCCATGATATATGTATCAACTTTATATGTGATAACATCCATAAATAGCAACATCCATTTTATAGGCGATAACATGTATTAATAGTGTGCACAGCCTTTTAAATGATGAGGTGTGTCGATGGTGTACATCAAACTTATAGGCCTTGACGACCATCAAAAGCATGCATTAGTCTTATTGATAATGATGCCAATAAAGTTAACATGTATCAATCTATATAAGCAATAGTGGTCAAGTGATAATAGTCGAACACATTAGTTAAAAAATTATTTAATTAATGATGATGGTGTGAAAATTATAGTTGGGAGATGATGTTTAAGAGATCATTATCAGGCAACAATAGTTAAGATAACATAATTGAGTGATGGTGGTAGGAACATTGTAGTGTAGTGATGGTGGCCAGGCAACTATAGTTGGTTGATAGTGATTTAGAGACCATAATTAAGTGATGATGATCGAGGTATTATGGTATCATAATTGGATAATGATGATTAAGCAATCTTAATCTAGTGACAATAGTTAGATATTAGTGGTTAGGAATTATAACTGAGCAATAGTAATCAAGAGTCGATAATTAGGCAACATTATTTAAGTGAAAGTAACTGGAGATCATGCTCTTGTAACAATGTTCAAAAAATATAACCATGTGCAGGTGGTCATGAGAACTTATTCAAATGATGAAAATATGGAGGTTATAATTATATGGTAATAATTAAGTGATAATATTCAATTGATCGTGATGGATAGATTATAGTAATCTAATGATAGTGATTGAGCGGTAGCGGTTAAGTTACCATGATTTGATGATGGTGGTCTAGTATTAGTGAGCCACCAATCAACATTGGGTGACAATGGTCCAATAATGAAAGTTGGAGGGTTGTTGTCTAATGTCAGAAGTGCGATGGTCAAGCGACGATAGTTTAATGATAGCAATCGGATGATAATGATTAGACAATGGAGATCTGATAATGACAATCGACAACATTGATCAAGCTACCATAATCAATTTATTGTAATTGGATGGCCATTATGAATGATAGTCAGTGGTGGTTAAGCTAAAGTATTTTGATGATGACAATTTGGCAATAACAATTTGATGATTGGGGTTAAATTATATATATCAATCTAATAATGGTGCTTTGGTGGCAGTGGTCTACAAAAAGAGGTTGGGTAATAGTGATTAGACAATAAAGATTGAGTTGTGATAGTCCTAGCAGAGGTTCAGCATTGGCAATTGACGGCATGATCAAGTGATAAAGGCCCACTGGTAGTGGTTACACTATATAAAATCTAATGATGGTGATTGCTAGCGATACTTCAATAGTAACTATCCAATGGTAGTGGTTAGGCGATGGCTATCTAATGGTTGTTTGATAACAATTGTCAAGTAGTGGCATGATGATGGTGATTGACATCAACAATTTGATGGCAACACTACGATGGAAGTAGTTGAGTGGCAACGCTTCTACAACAAAGGTTGAGTTAAGTTCTAGGATTTTTCAAATATCTAAACTCTTTATAATCTCTCACCCAACCCTCCCTTCATGTAGAGAATGGGATCTACATATAAATTTCGATTGTGACACTACGATTATTTTAAAAAAATTAAATGAAATGTCATAAAAGAAGATCATCCAATCATGCATAAATTTGGGTGTACTTATTGAGTTGAAACTTCTAGAAGTGAATTCAAAATAATTTATCCTCCAATTTAGTTAAACTTATAATAAAATTATACTCTCAATAAGACAAACTTAACTACATTAAAAATGATCAAATATAGTCTAAATGAGTTGAAATCAAGCATATAGTTGAAAATTTTAGGACATTAATCAGTTACAAAATCTCTTCAAATCTTACTTTTTAATTATCAAATCAAGCATCTCAATAAGAAGAATCTTATGAGCACAAATTCACTTAATTTTAAGGTCATTAAGATACATAAATACAAAGTGAATAATCTATAATAAAAAACTAGCATAAGCTATTCAACAAAAAGTCTAAAGATTTTTATTAAAATAGTCAAGCTTAAAGATAAAAAAGAACTCTAAAGCTTTATTCTATGTTTGATGCTGATGATTATTGCTCGTCACCACCATTGACCAACTATCATTGTTCGATGCTACACTCGATTATCGTCATGTGACTACCATTGTCAAGCCATCATAGGTCATTCATCTTCCAATGGCAGCCCTTCGATTTTTGTCGCCCAACCCCCATAACTTTCATCTCATCTTTTGATCATCATCATCCAACTATTATCACATAACTATAATTAATAAATTATTATCACCCAACTAATATCATCCAATCCCTATCATCATCTCTTTACTACTCTTATAATTTCTACTACAACTACAAAAGGCGAAGCATGTGCCTCAATTAAACTTTGTTATCCTTTCATCTCTAGATGTGAGAGCTAGTAGTTTAAGTTCTATAATTTCAAGTATATAATAGTGGATTATTTCAACTACACTAAGGGTGCATTTGTGACAGTTTTCTAGCTGTTTTGCTTTTTTAAAAAGCAACTATAGCTGCGTTTGGCTATCAATGTTTTGGCTACTTTTCATAGAAAAGTTGTTTTTGAGAACTAAAGCTGTTATAGTGTGGTGGTTGTTAGAAAGCTACTATTTGAATTTTTAAAAAAAAAATAATTATAACATACACAATAGCTTTTCAAAAAATTATTTTCTCTACATCAACTTTACAACGAACTTTTCAAAAACTACAGCCGCCCCAAACAAAATATTAAGTCTCATAATTTACTACTTTTTTTAATTTTTTGTATAAAAAACACTTATATCTCTCTCATTTTGCTCATTTGCTGGTTCATATGATAAATTTTAGCATAAAATTAACATATTAAACTCTCTCTCTCTCTCTCTCTCTCTCTCTTTATGCATGAATAAGAATCCGTTAAAAAAAATCAGCGAGCTAGGAGAGTTTTTGCTGTAAGTCTATTTTCCTTTTGTTTTTTTTTTTTCTATTGTCTTTCGGTTCAATCTTAGCTTATATTTACATGAACTGATTTCGTAATATATAAACTCCCATTTCTATGTAAAAATAAACAAATAAATAAATACATTTATGTCTTTGTTTACTCTTACAACTCTGGGAAATCAAAGCTTAGACAATATATTATTCATTTAAACGTCAATAATGATCATGATTTTTATAATTTACTTTGTCCATAAAATAATCAGATATTCAAATATAGCGCAGGAAGCTTTGAAAAGACAACAATTAAAATTGAAATATTATTTAAAAACTATTATTTAATTATTTAACTCAACCTACTAACTGATACATTCAAGTCAATAAGTTAAATAGCAGATTTAAGCCATCAAACAGTCTCATGTTAATTTCATTTTTCAAGAAGTCTGTTTGCCCTCTTAGCAAGTAGATATTTATAATATAAAATTAAATAAATTTTAAAAAAAATTATATTTAGAAATTTGAATTAATTTAATAAATAATTTTCACAATCTAGAACTTGGTTGGGGCCTTAGGGAACACTTCTCTTCATTTCAACGAAAGGAGCTTCACTTTCCATAGAACTATCGTAATCATTCTGCATGCTGGCGTCCCCAAAGCACGTACCCTCGACCTATTTATTAACCGTGTCTCCTAACAGGTCAGCACTTCTTCATGCTTGGTCTCCTCGCCATGATCGCTCAATAATGGTGGACCACATACGCTGCATTGTATATGGGTCATCAGCCTTCATCGTCACCATCCGATTCAAAATCAACGGACGATGAGGCGTTACATTCGTATACTTCATGTGTCTTCAGGCGACACGAAATCACTCTGTCGTGTTGATTAGGTCCGTCGAATCAGATACAGACACAGAATTTGTGGGATCAGGTTCTTTTTTCGACATGCTTTGATTGTATTTGGTTTTGGCGAAATCATGGCCGTCTATTAGACAAAGCAGGGGTCTGATCGGAGGAGCAGGCTAAGAGCAGTGGTGGGGGTCCACAAAGTTTTGATTGGCTGACATGGAGCTTTACCTTAGTATGTTCATGAGAGGCAATGGAAGGGAGTGGAAAAGCACATGCAAGCCCTTTTTGTAATTTTGAAACGCAAGTAAAGGTAACACTCAATATAGGCAAAGCTACTTTGAGTGATTTGGGATGACACATAAACGGCAAAAAAATTTTTAGGGGAGGCAAAATATTAATTTAATACCTTATATAAAAGAAATTTAATACCTTAGAGAAAATATATTTTGATTTTGAGGAAGATAGTAGGTCGCATCTTCATATATCTTGGTCTCTCTAATTGAAAATGACTTTTCATATCCTTTGACACAGTATTTGATTTCATCCCTTCTGAACTTGATGCATTGATGAAGGGAGGATGAAATCATCTTGTTCTAGTGAATCTAAGGCCTACCGAGCAAAGCAATGAATGATGTATCTGAATTAATTATATAGAACTTGACTTCAGTCACTCCCCCCCCCAAAACCTCAAATGTGCCTAGGTCCACCCCTGGTTACATTCATTTATTTTATATTTTGAAAGTTTATTATTAATCATGATCACTAATTTATTAATATTATGACTCTTCAAATTAATTGAACTTTGATTTAAGATAAATTTCTTACTAATACACCAATTGGTTATTTGTGGTTAAATATGGATAAATTTTAATGCATGCTTGTAATTCAATATGGATTCACTTATCCTATAGCATTTACTTGATAAAAGAAACTTTTTCTTTCCTAAGTTTTGTAGATTTTTTTTTATGGTTGTGAAGGTGGAATTGTGTGTGCTTATTTGTAATTAATAAGATAAGATTCAAGTAACTCTCAAAGATCAAGTCAAGCATCAAAAGGTTTCCGCGGAGTCATGAAAAATTTAAATCAATATATTCTTGTAATGCAAGCAATCAACTCAACTAATGCAATAGAGAATTCTAGCAATGCTAACACAAATCTTTGGGTTAGTTGAGTTGTTATCTAAAATTCATATGCAACTCAAAATAGTCCTTGATTGTGAGTGAAGGTTGTCATATAAAGGCATCACTTTTGTGATGGAAGTAGAAGCTTAAGCTCATTATCAAAGATTAAAATAAAAGTTGGAAATAATTCTAGTAATTGTGGATCATCCTTAGGTGAAATTTAAAGGGATCTAGAATATCAATGAATTTTGTAGATTGAGATTTAATCTCAAGCACATTATCAATCATAATGGGATATTTTAGATCAATTTTAAACTGATCATCAAATTATCCTTCATTTGTCACTTCTATAAATTTTACTTGTAATTAAGCAAAAAATGTTGATTTAAGACATTAGAAAATTTTTATATGTTTTGATAAGGAGATCTTCATTATATATTCATGACAAAATCATTATGTCATAACACTTAGTTTTAGTTAAGTTATAATAATACATATTTAATAGAAAAAATATTTTTGAATTATATTAGAATAATAGTGGCATATTGTATGATATGAGATGACAAAGAAGTAGAAATAATAGCAAAAATACAATGAAAATAAATTCTTAATATAGAAGCTAAACCAATCATTAATGTGACCAATGATAATGGTAATTACTTTCATAAGAACTCTTTCTTTAAGGTTATGTTATTTCTTCCTTATAAGTTCATCTCTAAGGATCAAAGAACTTATACTCAAGAGATTCTTCAGTTGGATGGAAAAGAGCATAAGTGAAATGCACTCATTAAGAATAATTTTTTATTTATCCCATCATCCATAGAATAAGAGCTTTAAATTATAAGAGATTCTCTATTTATTAGAATAATAGAGACTTTAACATAAACAATTGAAATAAATATTCAAACATACATCCCATTAAATTTACACTTACCATAAAATCACATAATTTAAAGGCCAAATATTTCCCATGATATAAGAAATAATCCAAAACACAAGCCTAAAAGACAACATGACTTAATACATACTCTTACACTCTTATAATAATGATATATTTAGTTATATATAATCAATGATCATCATAAACTAGTTTTTAAAAAATGACCCTTTATCATTCTAACTATCTTTAAAGAAATTGATGCCATGAATATGTTACAAAGAATAAGAAAAAAATAATAATATCTCATCAAATTACATTTGACCCAACCAAAAAAATTATTATGATCACAATATCAACTTGAACTAGTATTAATAGATATATGATATATATATATATATATATATATATATATATATATATATATATATATATATATATATATATATATATATATATATATAGAAAGATTCAATTAGAAAATTAAAGCTAGAGAGAATATAATTGGATGATAAAATTTGATGATTCCATGAACATATCTTTCCATAAATTTGATCTTGTGTTAAGTCTTTTCTTTGATACTACACTACCATAATTTAAATCTTCGAACACAAAGAAGCCTATCTTCTTGTTATAGAGATAAGAACCTTGTTCAAAAATAACATTTATTCACCTATCTAAAAAATAATGATTTATATTACAATAGACTCCTTATTAATAGAAATAAGATAAAGTATTTAGAAATAAATAAATACTCAAATATGTCAATCATCCATCAAATTTAAACCAATCTCTAAACTTATATTTGCCACCAAGTTTACCACATTTTCATAACTATAACCCCTTTTCATATATACTTTATTTTACATCTACAATTAAACATTACAATATAAAAGCCTAATATGGCCCAATATATTTTAAAAAAATACACATAAATAAGCAAAAAATAAAGATAATTTAATTATATAATCATCGATCTATTATAATATTGACATCCTTAATTACATTTAATATTTTCATAAATAATTCTTCCAAAATTCCCTTGCATCAACAATCATCATGATTTTAGCATGCCATTGATATATTTAAATGCTTATGATGCTTTCTATTTATTGAGATTAAAATTTTAGTGAATCATTATTTGAGATTGATAGCCATAATATTCATTATTATTATAAGAAAAGTTATAATCATGATCATGATGTGAAAGCCCATATCATTGAGATATAATACATTAATTTTGGAGATTTAGGGTTGGGGGGTAATTTTCAGGTATGTACTATTGATAATCATAAGAATTGTTATTATGATATTGTGGTGTTTATTTTCAGATGGGTAGTGTGGACACCATGCAGATCTTAGGGGGTACTTATTGAAGTGATCAGGTACGACATTAAGGTATGAAGTACTATCTTGAAAGATAGAAAATATCATCCTACAATGGACATAATCACCTAATAAAGACTCCTAAGGCATGATGGGTCTTCGGATATACCAAAGATTCTTCCTCTACTTTACATAAAAAAGTAAAGCGGGATTTATTTTAAGCCGAGTTCTTTAATTTTCTATGGAGGCAAGCCTCCATAGCTAATTACATCATAGGAAATGAGATTTTTTAAGAACACTCTCGATTAAAGTAATCAATTATTATCTCCAAAGATTTCAAGATTAAGACTATCAATAAATTGACTATTTTTAGAAATCAAGTGGGATTGTTCAATCAAAAGACTTATTTTGAGAATCTAAAAGAAAATAAATAGGAAATACTCATGATACTAAGAAGCCTAGTGAGCATTCAAACATATCTTATGGTGAGGCTTTATATGTTTGCAAGTAAGAAGACTTATTTCATTGGAGTTGAATTTTATTAGAATTTCATTGGAGTTGAATTTTATTAGAATGCTAGGGCTTATAGTCCATCAACACAAGATTGTGAAAATGCCTAAGAGGTGAGGATTTGTGATTGTAATCCGAAGGAAATAAGTTATCTTAGGTCCTAAATCTAGGGAGCCTAACATAAGTAAAAAGAATGACCTAAATCTAAGCAGAAAAAGGACATAAAGGTTTACTTCTACAAGAGAGAATAAATCGTCCGACTCTTCTATACTTACAACTGCCTAGAGTGGCCTCCAGCTAACACCTCCTATGATTCAAAACCATGTAGGCCGGTCTTATGAAATTGCAAGATAGTTTAAGCTGTAATTTAATTTTGAAAAGGGACTACAGCCCCGAACTCACTCCCTAAGGGACTAGATCATGATTGGCATGAGTATATGACTTCTAAAAATGCATAATTTTACAAGTTTTGTATGATTTTGACACAAAATTTTAGACAAAGGTTTTGGAATTTCTTATGCCTAAATGCATGATAAAATACAATTATTGGCCAAATCAGTGGGAGGACGTGTTCTACACTATATGGGATGCTCTCACAGGTCAAGCATTCTCCTATCATGCAAGAGTGGAGACCCTCCCTATTCAAGAAAGGAATAAGATGAATACATGATTGTTGAAACATACATCAGAAAATTAAGGGATTGTTAAATCTTTTAGTTATCTTGATTACATCCTAAACTTTAGAATGAGGTTGTGAATTTTTAAATTTTAGTTATGAGTTATTAATTGGGATAAATAATTTATATTTTATCCTAAAAGCCTAATGTATCTATGCCACACATTCAAACCTTAATCATTAAGAAACTATGAAAATCATGTTATTCTATTACATAATTTAAACAAAATAACAATCATCTTTATTGATTACCGTCAAAGAATAAGAGGCTGGTGTGGCCTAATAGCGCTCTATACTCTAGAAAAGAGAAAAATTAGGTAGTCGAGCTCTACCCTTATATAACCCAAATTTACAAACTAATATTATAATTTAGAATTGAATAAATGCTATGGGGGTCTTCACTTTTCATTTCTTCCCTCTCTTGAGTTGATTTTGCTCCAAGGCATCACAGGGCACCCTAGGACTAAGCCTTCTAGCTACTGTTCATCCTAATCCTCATAGCACTAATCCTAATTCCTATTATAAAATTATATTTTTTATGAAAAGTAAACCTAACTACACCTGCAAAATAGATAATAGCTAAATAGACATATAATCCCAAGCAGTTATATTTCATAATTTGGACTTAGCACCTTACACATGGGTAACCAAGCCCACCTATCCTAACATGAACTATGCTTAGGGGCATAAGAAGCCTGCAAGAAAAATATTTATATTTATTTTAGAGAGGCCCCTTAAGTATAATCCCTTCCAAAAAATAATATTATGCTAATAACGACCTAATATCCAATCTACGAATAACAATCCTAACATCCAGTCTACAACATTATATCATAAAATAAAATACATCATCATTACATGCACAATCCTAGTCTAAAGCTAGAAGTGATATCTTAGCATTCGAATGTGTGTACTTAAGCTTTATGTGGTATGTCTTAGCTAGGCATTAGAGCATTAGAGTTATGATTTTCTTAATTTAGCATGATAGTTGGTTTCACTTCAAATTGTTTAGATGATTTGTAAGTTTTAATTTATGTTTTAGCTTATTTCATTTGATTTACACTTAGCATCTAGGTGTTATGAAGAGATGAAAGAGGCTTACCCTCTTCCATCTCTACCTTAAGCTATTTTCTAAAGCATATTATTATGATTTGATTTCCTTTAGTGAATGATTTATTAAATATTTTATTAATCCTAAGTTTAGGTTAATCTTAAAGAATCCTATTCAACATGAGAGGAATCTTAAGATTAATGTGTTTGAATTACCATCACATAGAATATGTTAAACTATTCCTTTCCATCACCCATAACATGCATATGATTTAACACTTAATATACATATACATACAACATATTTTGACACACTTGAATGATCATGGATGCATACACTTGGAAAATGTATTTTACTTCATTGAATTATTTATACAAGTAAATTAATGCTCTATCCAAATTCTAACACCAACATACATAAGAATGAAATTAAATAAGTACGTGCATTTGTTAACTAGGGAAGTGAGATAATTAAATGATCTCCTTGGGGCTATTTATAGCCTCGTATTCCTAGGATGTCCAGACTATATACTTATCATCATTCAAACATACGTGAATCCATATATGAACATAGAAATGGAAGCACTACCTTTACATGCAATATATTTGATATGCTTAAATGATTATGCATGCATGTATTTTTAGTAGAAAATAATATTCTCATTCTTTAATCAAATACACATACATATGTATAAAAGATGTAAGCATGTATGTGTCATTGTTTAAACATGGGAAGTGAGATGATATAAAGACCTCCTTGGGGTTAGTTAAAGCCTCGTATTTCTAGGATGTCCAAACTATATACTTGCTATCTTAAATACATATGTATGTATACTTGTGGTGCTTATTTTTGGATATGGGATGGACACCACAAAATGGTAGGGAATATTTATTGAAGTGATTGGGTATGATATTAAAGTTTGATGTACTATCTTGAAAGATAGAAATATCACCCTACAATGGACATACTCACCTAATAAGGACTCTTAAGGCATGATGGGTCTTCGAATATACCAAAGATCTTTTCCCTATTTTATATGGAAACGTAAAGCATGGTTTATATTAAGTCGGGTTCTAAAGTTTCCTATGGAGGCAAACATCCATAGTTAATTATATCCTAGGAAATGATATTTCTTAATAATACTCTCGATTAAAGTAGGCAATTATTATCTCTAAAAATTTCAAGGTTAAGACTATCAAATGATTAGTTATGTTTGGAAAATCAAGTGGGATAGATCAAGTTGAAAGACTTATTTTGGAATCCAAAGGAAGATGTAGAAAATGCTCATAATATTAGGAATCCTAATGAGCATTCCAACCTATCATATAGTGAGGCTTTATATGTTTGAAAGTGAGATGATTTATTTATTTGAATTGAAATTTTATTAGATTATTAGGGCTTATAATCCACTAACATAATATTGTAAAAATGCATAAGAAGTGAGGATTTATACTCGTAGCCTGAAGAAAACTAGCAACCTCATATTCTAAATCTAGAGAGCTTTAGCACAAGTTGAAGCATGACCTAAATCTAAGCGAAAGGTGGACACAAGGGTTTATCTCCACAAAAGAAGATAGACCCGTCCGACTCTTCTGGACTTACGACTACCTGGAGTGGCTGCGAGCTAACACATTCTGTATTTTAAAATCATGTAACCTAGTCTTATAAAATTGCAAGATAGTTAGCTTGTTATTTATTTGAAAGAGACTAAAGTCCTAAACCCACTCCTTAAGAAACTAGAGCATGAGTGGTATGAACATATGACTTAGTCTAAAAATGCAACATCTTTTCAAATTTTATTTTATTTTGACACAATATTTTGACAAAGGCTTAGAATTTTTATTGCCTAATGCATGATGAAAAAGATTGTTGGTTAAATCAAAAGAGAAAGAGGGTGAAGCTCCGTCATGAGGGGTTGCTCTCATAGGTCAAGCTGTCCCTATAGTGTAAAAATGGAGGCCCTCATTTTTGCAAGAGTGACTCATGATGATATGCATGATGTGAAACATACAACCATACAATTAAGGGGTTGCTAAATCTTTTAATTATCTTAATTATAACCTAAGCTTTATGATGAGGTTATTAGTTATTTTAAAACTTAATTATGAGTGATTAGTTGGGTAGAAAAATTAGCTTTATCCTAAGAGCCTATCATAACCAGGACACACATTGAAGCATCAAAATGAAGAAAATATGAAAAACATGCAATCCTATCACAATCGAAATATAACATCAAATAATTTTATAGACTATTATGAAAGAATAAAAGGTCAGTGCTGCCGGTACAGTCGTACACCCCAAAAAAGAGAAAAGATGGGTAGCCGAGATTTACCCTTATGTAACCCGGAATATGAAAGAATAATTTTACAATTGAAATTGAATACATGATATGGGAGTCTTCACTTCTTCATGTCAGCATTTCTTCGTTTCTTCTTTCTTTAGTTTGATTTGCTCCAAAGGCATCACAAGGCACCCCAAGACTAAGCATTATGGCCACTGCTCATCCTAATCTCACATAGTACTAATCCTAATTCCTATTAAAAAATTTACATTTATATAAGAAAAGTAAATTGAGCTACATCCGCAAAATAGAGGTTTGTTGTACATATAATTCCAAGCAATTATCTTTATAATTTGGACTTAGCACCCCGCACACGGGTAATCATGCCCACCTGTCCTAACCTAGATTAAGCAACCTGTAAGAAAAGCATTTATATTTATTTTGAGCAACCCCTAAAGCATAATCTCCTACAGAAGATATGATTAGGCTAGTAACGGACTAACATTCAGTCTACGAAATATACACCCTAACATCCAGTCTAAAATATTACATCATAAAATAAGACATACATCACACATACACCATCTTAACTTAGGGATAGAAGTGGTGGCTTAATTCTAATGTGCATGCTGAGATTTTGTGTAGTATGTCTTAACTAAGCATTAGAGTTATGATTTTCTAAGTGTGAAAGAATTTTAATTTAATCATAGAGATTTGTTACACTTCAAGTTATTTAGTTGATTTGTGAATTTTAATTTATGTTTTACTTAGTTTCATTTGATTTACACCTAGCATATAAGTGTTATAAAGAGAGGAAAGAGGATTACCTCCTTTATCCCTATGTTAAGCCATTTTCTAAAGCTTATTTTTTTGATTTAGTTCGCTTTAGTGAATGGCTTATTAAATACTTTTATTAATTATAGGTTTAGGTGAACCTTAAATAATTCTATTCAATATGAAATGCATCTTAAAATTAATATAATTGAATTGCTATAACATAGCACTTGTTGAACCATTCCTTTCCATTACTCATAACATGCATATGATTCAATCTTTAGTTTATCTATTCATGCAATATATTTTGGCACACTTAAATGATGACTAATGCATATGTTTAAAAGTTGTATTTTACTTGATTGAATTATTTATACATATAAATTAAAGCTCCATCCAAATTCTGATATAAATATACATAAGAAAGAAATTAAATGAGTACGTGTCATTGTTAAACCAGGGAAGTGTGGTAATTAAATAACCTTCTTGGGGCTACTTAAAGCCTCGTATTCTTGAGATGTCCAGACTATATACCCATTATTGATCAAGCCCATGTAAATCTACATATAAATCAAAAGAAAAAGAACATTAATTCACATGTAATGTGTTTTAATGACTTAGATGGTCATGGATGCATGTGTTTTTACCATAAAAAGGGATTTTCATCCTTTAATCAAATACACATACATATGTATAAAAGTTTTAAGAAAGCACGCCGTTGTCAAACTAGGGAAGTGAGGAAATCAAATAACCTCCTTGGGGCTACTTAAAGCCTTATATTCCCGATATGTCCAGACTATATACATTATATTCTTAAATACATATGAAAGTACATATAATTGTAAGAATGAAAATCATGCAAGGCTCATATTATGTTAATTGAATTACTTATATATGTTAATTAAAGCTCCATACAAATTCTAATACATTATACATAGGAAACAAATTAAATGGGTACGTACTGTTGTTAAACCAGGAAAGTAAGGTAATCAAATGACCTCTTTGGGGCCACTTAAAGGCTCGTATTCCCAAGATGTTCAGACTATATTCCAATTACCTTTTAAACTTATGTAAGTTTATATATAAATCATAAGAAAGAGAACAACAATTTACATGTAATGTATTTTAGTGACTTAGATGATCATGGATGCATGTATTTTTAGTAGAAAGGTGGATTTTCATCCTTTAATCAAATACACATACATATGTATAAAAGTTTTAAGCAAGCACGTGTCATTGTTAAACTAGGGAAGTGACATAATTAAATGACTTCCTCAAGGCTACTTAAAGCCTCTTATTCCTGGGATGTCCAGAGTATATACTTACCATTGTTAAATACATATGAATGTACATATTATTGTAAGAACAAAAATCATGCAAGGCTTGTATTTTGTTTGATTGAATTACTTATATATGTGAATTAAAGCTCCATCTAAATTCTAATACCAATATACATAGGAAAGAAATTAAATGGGTACGTGCCATTGTTAAACTAGGGATGTGAGGTAATCAAATGACCTCCTTGAGGCTACTTAAAGTCTCATATTCCTGGGATGTCTAGTCTATATACCCATTACCTTTCAAACTTATATAAATCTATATATGACTAAATAAAAGAGAGGTTCACTTTATATACTTAAGCTATAAGTGCATATAAGTCTTATGTGTATTCATAACTATCATCACTACACATATTATTATCAATTTATAAACTTTGAAAAAATAGATTTAAATTTATTAGTGATAATAGTCACACATATAATTAAGTTAAATCAACATATGCAGGCTTATAAATAAATTTTTATTGAATTGATTTGAATTTGAAAAGATGAATGCATGAAACCACATGACATACAATATTTATAGTAATTGGGAAGGAATAACCAAACATAAATATGTGATTCATTCATTTAAATTAATTTGTAAGGACAATCATGTTAAACAAAATTATTTAAGGAAAATCAAAGCTTCTTATTAATTTGGTTTTGGATTTGAGTTGATTTAAAATGGAAAGAAATTATTTGTTGTTTTAATGACATTCCCAAGTTCATGATCTTAATTAGTTTAAGGAAAGATAATTAGGTAGATTTTATGAATTGATTGAGTTAAATCATTAAGCAAATCATTTAATTACCCTTTCCTATGCTTCTTTAATTTGAGTAATCATTTAATCATGAGCCACAAATAATATGAATATATGAGAAAAGTGAATTTGCAATGCTCTTAAAGGACATAATGCAATTGGCTCATAATTAAAGATTAATTAAGTTAAAAAATCTAATTAAGTACTTTTATGACTTTACCACACTTATGGGCTAATCATAATTTTTTTAAAGGGTCTTTATGCTATTAAACACATAAAGAGGAACCCTTAATCTCATTGTTAATTATCTGATGTGGTTTGCATTTCAATTTGATCTAATCAAACCATTAATTGATTAATTAAGGACTTAATTAATTTCCATATTAATTAACTCTCTTAAATTGAAATGGCTTTAGGAAAGTGATTGAGAGAGAGGTCCTAATCCCACCCACTCATCCATTCACTATTAATCAGTGATTAGTAAGCTTAAGTTAACTAAGTTTTACTATTTAAATCATTAAATAATCATTAAATTAATTAAAGGGGTGATTAAAGTTTGAAACATCAATTTCCCTAATTACCTAAGCAATAAATTCTAAGAAAATCATTGGAAATAGAAGTCATCCCATTGAATGAATACACAAAGTTTGAAATCAATTACCCAAGTAATTAGAGCTTAATTAAGCTAATTAAGTAGATATTTAAATCCTAATTATGCCTTAATTACTATTCAAAATCAAATAGGAATATTTTTAATTAAATCTCCTCTATTTTATCTTTAAAATGAGTATTTATTTGTATTTTAGATTTTTCTATAATTAGTTGTGAGTTTTCAAATTTTCAGCCATTAAATTGAATAATTAAGCCCTAATTAAGCCTAACCCATGCGCAGAAAATTGATGTCACGTGCACGTGTGCGAGATTGGTTATTTAAAAGCTGTTTGAGTCGCGGCGTGTGGCGGTGGGCACGCTTTCATCCTCGTCATCTGATCTAAGATCGGACGACGGAGATTAATCCCGCGATTCCTAAGGATTAAATCAGATTAAAGCTAATCAGGAGATCATGGCCATATGTTCCAATCTTGCAGAATGGATGACAGATCATCTATCATCTCATGCACGATGGAAGATAGACACTATCCACTTTCCTTAGCCCAATTCGAGCTCGTTGGAGCTTGGATTAGCTTGGGATTGATCTTCAAGGAAGTGATCTACAAGGATCCCACGGCTAAACTTGCATGAAATTCACATTTCCTTCAAAAAGGCCTAAAAAATGGGAAAATCTCAGTTTAATAGAATAGTACCTCGGAGCTCAGGATCGGTAGTGAACTGAATGAGGTAGCTTCACCTTGACAAGGCGAAGCCCTATTGAGAAGATGGTGCAATGCCTCCCCACCATTTGCTCTGTGGACCAAACACCACCATAATGCTTGTTGAAGTTAGTCTAGGAGGTACTTCTAGTACTTAAATCATTCGAGGGAGTGTTTGTTTCACCTTGTCGGAGCTTGGTAAATGTGTGGGAAGAGTTAATTGAAGTAGGGTTGAGCTTTGGTGGAGATGGTTGGAGCTAAGCCTCAGTTTGGCTTGGTTCCATCGTCTTCAGTAATGGGAAAGCTTGGGAACTCGGGAGAATGCTCTAGTGGCTCATCTTAGTGTGCTAGGGCTCTCTCTGAGTTTAATTCTCAGGTTTGAATTGCAATGAGGGGGGAATACCCCCTCCTCCCTTGGATCAGACGACCTTGATTTCTTTGGCTTCTAATGGTTGTCCGGCTGCTGCAGGTGGTCGTGGGTGGCAAGGAGATGCTGAGTTGGCTCAATTTCGTTGGTTGAGTCAGTGGGAGTGGTTGCCATGGCATGTATCTTTCTCTTATGGATGAGTCAATGAGGGGAGGTGGATTAACTCAACTCCCCTTAACCAATGGCTCACCTAACTACTTTGATTCAGGTTAGCCACCTAGCCAGGGGTCTATTCTTGGCTTTAGGTGGCTGCCAAATGCAAAGGAAGGTTGTTGACTACCTAATTTTGGATTTTGTCCCATATGGGAGGCTTTACCCATTGGGTAATAGGTCAAACTGAGTCCAAATCAAGTTGGGTTTGATTTGGGCTGACCCAAGGTGAGTCATGGATGGGTCATGCCATGTTTCAATGGGTTTGGGCTTAGTTTGAATTGGTTTGGCTCAATTCAACCCATGTTGGTCAAATTAGGCAAGGTTGGGTCAAGTTGACCAATTAGTCAAATTGGGTCAAACCAAGGCTTGGGTCAAGTTCAAATGATGATTTGAAATATTTTAGTGTAACTAGTTTGGGTTAGTTTAGCTTAGATTTGAATTTGACTCATTTAGGTTCAAATGGGTCAAATGGGTCAAGTTGATCAATTTGGCCAAATTAGCCAAATTAGCTAGGGTTTGGCATTTATTCATGTTTGATTGATCATTTGAATGTAATTGTAGGCTTTAATTTCAATCAATTTGGATTTGGGAATGACTTAGGCCTAATTGACCCTTTAGATCAACTTGTGCTAAATAGGACAATTGGGTTCGATGAAGGCTTTGGTCATGTTCAATAATCAATTTGAAATGAACTTGAGTCATTGGTTGCAATCAATTTGGGTTAAGTTTTGATTCGACCCAATTTGGCCCTTTAAGTCAAATTAGGTCAACTTGGGTCAAAGGGCCAATTGGGTTTAGTTTGGCTCAATTGATGATCTAGTCATGTTCAAGTATTGATTTTAGGTTGGTATGAATCATTAGTTTCAATTGATTTGGCTTAGAATGAAATTTGGTTCATTTGGCTCATGTAGGTTAAATGGATTGGTTTGGTCAAATGGCTAGGTTGACTTAGTTTGACCCAATTGATTAAAATTGATCAATCAAAGATGATCAATAATCATTATATGATATTTTGTTGGTTTGATTCAATCCAATTTAGGTTGGATTGAGATATGATTCAAATGGGTCCTTTAGATCACTTTGGGTTAAGTGAGCCTAAATAAGACAATTAGTTTGATTGAGTTAAATTAATTGTAGTTATTCCATCTAAGATGATCAATAATCATCTTAGAGAAGATTTGGAGAGTTGGTTTAATCCAATTTGGGTTGGATTGGAGTTTGGTTCAATTTGATCAAATTGGTCACTTTGGGTCAAGTGCACTAATTGGGCTAATTGAGTTAGATTTTAGGTTGAATTGAGTTTAGTTGAGTTTGGATATTGATTTGGGATTGATTTATAGCTTTGGTTGTAATTGATTTGGATTCAATTGGGTTTTGGCTCTTTTGAATATTTGAAGTCAAATGTGTTAGGTTAGCTTTAATTGGATTGATTTTGTCTTAGTTGATTAGATTAAAGATTTGATTTAGGATTGATTCATAGCTTCGGTTGTAATTGATTTGGATTCAATTGGGTTTTGGCTCTTTTGAATATTTGAAGTCAAATGTGTTAGGTTAGGTTTGATTGGATTGATTTTGGCTTAGTTGATTGGATTGTAGATTTGATTTGGTTTGGAATGATAGTTGAAGGATGATTGATTTGAAAAAATCAATTGAATTTGATTTGGATTGAAGAGACTTGGCTAAGTTCATAAGATTAAATCATAGGGCATAGGTTAAGTTGATTTGATTTGAAATGGGTTTGGAGGCTTGAATTTGATTGTAGATTTAATTGGATTTGGATGAATTGAATTTGAGGTTTGGTTTGGGCTAGGGAGGTAGGCAATGAATTGGTTAGGCTATATACTAGGTAAATTTCTCTAGGTCCCAAGGCATAGCCTAATCTTATGGCTAATCCTTCTAAGTCTCTATGCTTAGGTTAAGTGTTCACTTAACCACTAGAAGTGTCTTATGACTAAGGAGCCCTTAGTGTCTAGAAGACTCTTAGATCTATGATTGAGGAGTTAAATACTCACTCTAAAAGTGAGGTTAATAATACTTAACTAGAAGAGTGAAAATCATGCAAGAGATTGTATTTTATTTGATTGAATTATTTATGCATGTAAATTAAATCTCTATCCAAATTATAATACAAATGTACATAGAAGTGAAATTAAATAAGTATGTGCCTTTGTTAACTAGGGAAGCGAGAAAATCAAATGACCTCCTTGGGGCTACTTAAAGTATCGTATTCTTGGGATGTTCAGACTATGTACTTATTATCTTTCAAACATATGTAAATTCATATATGAACATAAGAAAGAAAGCATTATTTTTACCTGCTTAAGCTATAAACATATGCAAATCCTATATGTATTCATAAGTACTATCATTCCAAATGTTATTATCAATTTATAACCTTTTAGAAAATAAATTTGAATTTATTAAGTGATAATAGCCACCCATATAATAAGATTAAGCCAACACATGCAATTTTACATAAGTAAATTCCATTTGATTTTGAAAATATGAATGCATGGCATCACAAGACATACAACATTTAATGTGACTAAAAAGGAATAGCCAAATATTTTCACATAATTCATTTAACTACACTAATTCCTAAGACAATCACATTAAATAAAATCATTTAAAGAAAAACCAATTATTAATTTGATCTTGGACTTTAATTAAACATAAAGAGGAGAGATCATTTGCTATTTTTTTATCCCATTCCCATGTTGGTAATCTTAATTTATTTTAAGGAAAGATAATTAAATAGTTTTTATGAATTAATTATGTTGAACTATTAAGTAGTCTATTTAATTACACTTTCTTATATTTCTTTAGTTTAATTAACCATTTTATCATGAGCCATAAATGATATGCAACAACAACAACAACAACAAGCCTTAATCCTACTAGGTGGGGTCGGCTACATGAATCCTTCGTCTCCATTGTGTCCTATTATGTGTCAAATTCTCATTTAATTCAAGTATACTAAGATCATTTTTTATACATCTTAACCAAGTCTTTTAGGTCTACCTCTACCTTTCTTAACATAAGGCAAATCTAATGCATCTACTAATCCCGTCATCGACGGCCGACGCTTTATGTGGCCAAACCATCTAAGGCGACTCTCCCTAATCTTATCCACCAGCTACTCCAACTTTTCCCAACATACTCATTTTACATTCTATCTCTAAGAGTAAAGCCACTCATCCACACAGCATCCTCATCTCTGTAACACTTAACTTAGTCTTATGCTTCTCTTTTATTGGCCAACATTACCTAAGTCATTGCGGTCTTACCACCATCTTATAAAATTTTCCCTTAAGTTTAAGTGGAACTTTTCTATCACATAATAGGATGCATTCCTCCACTTCAACCATCCAACTTGAATTCTACTAATAACATCTCCATCTATTTCACCATCATTTTGAATAATAGAGCCTAAATATCTAAATCGCTCACTCTTATTAATGACTTGATCACCTAAAGACACAACACTATCACTAAAACTTCTACAACTAAAATTACACTCCATATTCAGTTTTAGATCTACTTAAACGAAAACCTTTAGACTCTAAAGTTGACCTCCATAATTCAAGTTTACGTTGGACTCCCTCTAGTCTTATCAACAAGAAGAATGTCATTGACAAAAAGCATACACCAAGGTACATCTTCTTGTAAATGCCTCGTAAGGACATCCATAACTAAAGTAAAAAAGGTAAGGGCTTAATGTTGATCCTTGGTGTAATCCAACTGAAATAGGAAAATATTTTGTCAGTCCTCCTTGTGTTTGGACACTTCTAGTATACATATCCTTAATGACTTGAATATAACCAATATTAACTCCTTTCTGTTCTAGAACTAGAACATCTCTTGAGACTTTATCATAAGCTTTCTCTAAATCAATAAATATCATATGTAGATCCTTCTTACTTTCTCTATGCTTCTCCATCAAACCTCTTAACAAATGTATAGCATCCATAGTAGATCTACATGAAACCAAACTATTGTGAGAAACTTATCACATCGTAACCTATGCTCAATTACTCTCTCCCATAATTTTAATGTATGGCACATTAACTTAATTCCTCTATAATTTGCACACTCTTGTGCATCACCTTTATTCTTAAATAAAGGAACCAACAAACTCTTTCTCCACTCATCTGACATCTTTTAGTCTTTAAAATAACATTAAAAAGATTTGTAAGCCAAGAAATTTCTTGATCTCATAAACATTTCCACACATCTATTGGAATATTATCCGGTCCTACTACTTTTCCACATTTCATTTTTTTTAAAGCTTCACTAACTTCAGATTTACTAATACGACGATAGAAATTAAATTCTCTATTTTTATTTAGGGTATTAAGGTTGCTAAAATCAATCATACTTTCAGATCCTTCATTGAAAAGTTTATCAAAATACCTCATCCACCTATTTTCAATATCTTTTTCTAAGAAAAGCACTTTATTATTTTCATCCTTAAAAAAATAAAATTATAATGCTCCTAAAGGACCTAATGCAATTGGCTCATGACTAGAGATTAATTAGATTAAAGAATCTAATTATGTACTTTTATAATTTTTCCATACTTATGAAATAATCATAATTTCCTTAAGGGTCTTTATGTTATTGAACACATAATGAGGAACCCTTAATTTAAATGTTAATTATCTGAAGTGATTAGCATTTTAGTTTGATTGGATTCCATTATTAATTGCTTAACTAATCTATTAATTAAACCTCACCTTAATTAACTCTCTTTAATGAAATAAATTTGGGAAAATAATTAGGAAATAAGTCTTAATCACTCTCCCTCATCATCTCATTGTTAATTAGTGATTAACAAAGTTAAATTAATTAATTTTTACTATTTATAATTTTAAATAATCATTAAATTAATTAAGAGAGTAACTAAGATTTGAATTTCAAATTCCCTTAATTAAATAACCAATAAATCATAATAAAATCATGAGAGGAAGAGATCATCCCATTAAACCAATATACCAAGTTTGGGTTTAAGCCTAAGTTATTAGGGCATAATTAACCTAATTAAAGAAACATTCAAACTCTAATTAAGCCTTAATCACTGTTCAAAATTAAATGAAATTATTTTTATTAAATTCTCCTATGTTTATCCTTTTTAAAATATATTCATTTGTATTTTTTAAGATTTTCTACAATTAGTTATGAATTTATGAAATTTCAGCCAATTAATCACAATTTTAAACCCTAATAAATCCCTAATCCCATTAGCGCCGTGCGGGCGACTGATGTGGTAGCGCTTTCCACGTGGCACCGTGAGATTGGCCACATAAATGGTCTGACATGGTACTAACGTGGTGGCGACGGACGTGCTTCCATCCCATCATCCGATCTAAGATCGGATGGTGGTGATTAATCTTGTGGTTGTTATAAGATGAAATTGAATTAAATCTAATGGATTAATCATGGACATCCATTCTAATCATGCAGAATGGATGGCGGATGATTCGTCATCCCTCGAGTGATGGAAGACGGACACCGTTAGCCTTCCCTTGCTCGATCTGAGCTCGTCGAAGCTCATAGAGGCTTGAGATCAACTTTAAAATATTCTTGAAAGGAATCTAAAAAGATCAACAGTGGGATTTCTAAGAAAATATGATTTTCTTTACAAACGACCAACACCTAAGTCCATTTCTACAGTTTTCTAGAATTTACCTTGTCGGAGCTTAGGATCGGCTGCTAATTGATCAAAGTAGCTTCGTTTTGAAGAGACGAAGTCTTGCTAAAAAGCTCACACCTTGACTCCTCGTCAGTGGCTCTGTGGACCAAACGTCACTGGAATCCTCATCGGAGTTGGTCTTGGATGGGTCTCCAATGCTTAAATTGATTAGGGATTGATTCCTTTCACCTTGTTAGATCTTGGTGAATGTGTGGGTAGAGTCAATTAGTAAATGGTTGAGGTTGAGTGGAGTTAGATGGAGCTAGGTCTTAGTTTCGCTTGGTTTCATCATCACCGATGATGGGGAGGCTCGGGGGATTCGAGAAATTGCTCTGGGAGTTCATCTCGGCTCTCTCGTGCTCTAGAAATCTTCTGATGTGAGTTTTAATTAAATGGGGAGGAGTACACTCTCTTCCCCATCCAAACTGCTGGCTTGGATCAATTCTTCCATGGGATGTCCAGGCGGCCAGGCGTGAGGAATCGAGGTGGCTCTTTTTGAGTGGAGGAGTGAAGGGGAGTGGGATGCTAAAGCTTAAGGGGCTTGTCTTTGGTTTTCATGTGTTCCTTTAATCAGAGTAGTCATGCTAATCTCATGTCCAAAAAAAGTGAGAGTGGTTTGATGTCCAAAAATTTGTCCCATTTGGAAGGCTTTAGCCAATGGGTAATGGGTTAGTTCATGTTTGGTTTAGGTTGTGTTGGATTTTTCCTAACCCATGGTGACCTAAGGATGGGTGATGTCAAGTTTGAATGAGTTTGGGCTTAGTTTGGTTGGGTTTGGCTCAATTTGACCCATGTAGGTCAATTTGGGCTAAGTTGGGTTAAGTTGAACAATTGGTCAAATTAGGTCAAACCATGAGTTGAGATAAGTTCAAATGATCATTTCAAAGATGATTGTAGGTTTTGATTTCAATCAATTTGGATTTAGGAATGATTTAGACCAATTTGATCATTTATGTCAATTTGGGCTAAATGGGTCAATTGGGTTGACTTAGTCAAATTGGATTCAACCAAGGGTTTGATCATGTCCAATTATCAATATAAGATGGATTGGAGTCATTGGTTGCAATTAATTTGGATTAGAATTTGATTTAGCCCAATTTGGCTTGTTAGGTCAAATTAGGTCAACTTGGGTCAAGAGGCCAATTGGATTTGGCTTGGCTCAATTGATGGTCAAGTCCTATTCAAGGATCAATTTGAAGTTGGTTAGAATCATTGGTTTCAATTGATTGGGTTTGAAAATAGATTTATTTTAATTTAGCTTATGTAGGCTAATTGGGTCAACTTGATCAAATGACCAAATTGGCTTGGCTTGACCCAATTGATTGTAATTGATCACTCAAGGATAATCAATAATCAATATAGAAGGGTTTGGATAAGCTATCTCAATCCAATTTGAGTTGGATTGGAGTTTGGTTCTAATGGGTCCTTTAGGTCACTTTTGGTCAGTGAGCTTGTTGACCTCACTTTTGGAGTGAGCTCTCAACCCCATCCTCTTAGACTTAGGAATCATCTGACACTAAGATTTCCTTAGTCATAAGACACATCTAGTGATTAGGTGAACACTTAACCTAAGCATAAAGACTTAGAAGTGTTAATCATAAGATTAGATTATGCCATAAAGCTTAAGAGAATTACCTATCCAATAGCCCAAACCTAATCTAGAAACACTTTCAAATCGAACCCAGATTCAAATCTCAAACTAAATCTTAAATTCAAATCAAAATTTCAAATCGATATCCCAAATTTGACTCCAAATGATTGAAACCCAAAATCAAATTCAAATCCCAAGACCCTTCCTATGCCATATGAGCCACCTTCATAAGCTTAGCCAAAACTCTATTTAGATCAAATCAAACTCAGTTGATTTTTTTATAAATCAATTATTCATTCATTCATATTCACAAATATAAATGAAACCCACCTTCCAATGACCAAAAATGAATTAAACTAAATTGATTGCCCTCAAAGCCTTTTTGACCTACATCCATGGACTTGATCAAATTTGCTTCCAAATCACTCCAAACTCAAGTGATTTTCTCATGAATCATTTAGATCTTCATTTATATTCATAAATATAAATGAAATATAAATCCAAATGGCAAAGACCAAATCCAACATTAAACCATAATCCAATTTATACCATTTAATCCAATTCTTTGGACTTAGCCAAATTCTATCAAAATTAAGTCAAAACCAATGAATTTTCTCTCGAATCAATCATTCATTAAGTTATTTACCTAAATATAAATGAAACCTACAATCATCGAATCAAAGCCAACCCAAGTCAATCACAACCTAGCCCTTTTGACTTGAAAATTTCAAATGAGCCATAAAATCCTTAAACTCTAAATTGATTATCATTGACTTTATATTTCAATCCAGGGCTCATATATAAGCTCAACTAAACTCGGATCAAACCAAAATCAAACCAATTGACCCACTTTTCCTAAAAAAAAAAACCAATTGACCCACTTAGGTCCGCTTGACCCAAACTGACCTAAAGAACCCATTTGAGCTAACTTCCAATCCAACCCAAAGTGGATTGAACTGAGCTCACTAAAACCTTCCACCATGATTGTTGATCATCCTAGAATAATTAATTACAATCAATTGGGTCAAACCAAGTCAACTTAGTCATTTGACTAAGTCAACCCTTGGCCCAAATGAACTTAAACTTGCCAAAACTCATCCTACACCAAATTAATTGAAACTAATGATTTGAATAAACCCAAAGTCAATATTTAAATATGACTTATCCACCAATTGAGCCAAACCAAGCCCAATTGGCCATTCGATCCAAGTTGACTCAAATTGGCCGAAAGGACCAAATTGGATCAAATCATGATCTAATCCAAATTGATACAACCAATGACTCAAGTTCATTCTAAATTGATTATTGAACTTGCCAAAGCAACCATTGATAATTGAGCCATTTAGCCCAAATTTTAAATCAATTTAAATCCAAATTAAATCCAAATTGATTCAAACCGAAGACCACGTTCATCTTCAATTAGCCAATTGAACATGAATCAACCCATAACCCAAGCCAATTTGGCCAATTTTGGTCAATTGGTCAACTTGATCCATTTGACCAATTTGATTGTAAATGAGCCAACATCAATTCTAAGCCAAATTAAATCAAATTTATCATATCAAAATTCTTCAAATTATCATTTAAACCTAACCTAAGCCTTATTTTAACCCAATTTGACCAATTGGTCAACCTAACTCAGTATGAACCAATGTGACCCATATGACCCAAATTGAGCTAAATCCATTGAAGCCAAGTCATGACCCATTGGGAGATGATCAAACCTGACCCAAACCCATTTGGGATCAGCCCAAAATCAACTCATCCCAATTAAATCTCTCATGGATCCTCCCTCACATAGGATTCAATCCAACTGCATTTAATTCTTCCCATCATATGCATTCAACTCATCCAATTTAATGAGATGATCATATGAAAACAAAAGAGTACTTTAGAACAAAAATCCAAAGTCCTCAATCAATCCATCATCCATCCCAACCACCCCAAGAAAAATGACAACACTTTGGAGCCAAAAATTCAAAAAAAAAAGAGAGGATTTTCGACCACTATTAAAGGAGGAGGAAATGATGCTTCATTCCCCTTCCTCCTACCACTATTCATCCCCTAAGAGCTCCCCAAAATAACCAACAACCATTTCCCCATCTCTCTTAGGCTAGAAACATCAAAATCGGGTTGATTTCAGTTAGGAAATGGTGAGCACCAGAATACATCATTCTGAATTGAAGGTGAAGGCTACACTCATTCCAAAGCTTCCTCTTACACCTAGGAGCTCACTCAGATCTTCACCGCAGCCAGAAACCATCCCCGACGGTAATTTCAATGAACTTTAGCCGACTTTAGGTACTTCTATTTATGTCAATTCTTGCACAATTTTTAGGAATTTCCTTAGATAAGCCCTGCATTTTTTATCATATTTAGTCTTAATACAAATCAAGAGATATTTCGGTGAAAATCACCATGAAAATGAGCCCATTTGGATGATATTTCATTCGAAGCAAAAAACAAAATGGCCTGATTTTCGTTCACCAAATCCATGAAAGAACGTGGTCTCCGTTGATGGAGATCGACATCAATGGAAGACCGGATGCTTATCGCACGATCAATGCAAAGATTCCGCCGCGATCTCAACCATTCGCATCACGGATCTGGACCGATCCATGATCGCGACATTCGACACGCCGCTTTTGCCGGATCGGATTAGATCCGACATCGATCCGCAATTGGATGGTCCATGATCCGCAGATGCCATCGATTGACGACGAAGCACCACGATGCCATGCGTATCGCTTGCGCGCGACGCGACCAATCGCGTGTGCCATGGTCAGAAGGTTGCCCATCGCCAAGGTCAACAGTTAAGTTGGAAATTGATTTTTTCTTTAAAATTATTTAAATTGCCTGAAATTTTAAAAATTCAAGAAAAATAAAATACTTAGTGAAAAATTACAAATAATGGCTTGTTGGATCCATCTTTCCATGGGAAATCCAACGAACTAAAAATCTACAAATTCTAAAGAATGATTTGAGCTTAATTTAAGTTTTAGTGAAAATTAAACTTCATTAATTACTATAAAAATACAAGTGTGATTGAAGTGAAATTTTCAGAGATTGAAATAAAAGTTAAAACACTCCTACCATAAAAATCTCAAGTGAAAAGAACTTTTGGATTGAGAGAAATTAAATTTTAAATTTCAGATTGTCCATTTTAATAAAATAAATCAAATAAAAATCTAGAAATTTAGAAAAATATTCAAAATGGTTTAAATCACTTTAGTTGACATCTAGGATTCTAAAGAAAATAATGTGATTTTTTGAATCCTAATGAACCCCAAACAAACACTTAAAGTTAAAGTTTAATCAATTAAGAAATTAATTAAAACATAATCTAAAAATAATTTAAATACCAAATCAAAATGAAAAATGATGTAATACCCAAATGATTGGTAATCAAACCTTAAATAAGAAAAGTAACTTGTATCCTTCAAATGAAATTGAATTTAAATATAATTGAACCTAATTGAGTTACTGAAATTCAATTAAATGAGTAGATTTTTAAATTAAACTCATAATTAAATAAATCATTGAAACTTTAATGTAAAATCAAACTAATCTTGCTAAACCAACACCAAGTATTGAATCTTAATTATATGAAACTACTTAATAAATTAAAATAAATTGAACATTAATTAATCATTAAATAAACTAAAAAAATAAATTGATTAATAAACCAATTCAACATAATCATTTAATATTACTCAAATTAAACCAAATAAAGTTGAAATAAACTTAATTAACATATGATTAAATCACATCTATTTGGAATAAGATAATTAATTAGCCATTAATACATAAACCTAACAACTAAATCAAACATGAATGAAATCTAATGAACATAATAAATGAAGAAAATCAAACCTAACTATGATTATGAATAATCAAGTTTAATTAAAATAAATAAATCATTAAATCACTTAATCTAATCAAATGATAATAACAATGATAACCCCTTTTAATCAATAAAATTTAGGTAAATGCTTAATTAGAACTAGCAAATCAAATAAGTCATATATGGATAATTAAGTCATTAATCTCTAATTAACAAACCTTTAATTAACCTAATGATTTAAAAATGTATTTACCCTTAATTAAACATCTAATTAATGCAAACTTAATAAATTAATACATCATCTTAATTAACTTTATAAATCACATTAAAATTAATTCAAATCAAACACTTAATTAATCTACTAATTAATTAATCACACCTCTTAAATAAGCTAATTAATTTAATCAAATTAATCATATTAAACTTAAGCTTAATCAAACATAAAATGTAATCAAATATCAATCAAATCCTAATTTAAACTTAAATCATTAAGTCATTAATTACATCATTAACCTAAATAAATATGAAATCAAATTAAAAAATTAAACAAATCTTTAGTTAATTTAATAATTGCTCACACCTCTTAAACAAGCTAATTAAGTTAACCAAATTAATTATATTAAACTTAAGCTTAATCAAACATAAATTTGAATATAATTAAAATACAATTAAATGCTAATCAAATCCCAAATTAAACCTAAATCATTAAAATTACATCATCAACCTAAAAAAATATGAAACCAATTTAAAAATTAAACAAATCCTTATTTAATTTAATGATAAACCTAAACACACTTCTTAATTAAACTAATAATCATATTAAACCTAAGCAAACTCATAGATTAATAAAGCTAATCAAATCAAATTAAATCAAATAAAGAAAGACTCATCAATTTAATATGTAATCAAATCAAATTTCATTCAACCTACATAAATAAGATAAACTAATTAACTATTCAATATATGAAATCAAAATACAAATCAAACTTTGATAAACATGACAAATGGATGAGATTAAAAATAAAATTTTAATTATAAAGAATCAAACTCAATTAAAAATCAAAATAAAATCTCAATTAATCTAATCCAATCAAACTACAAATAAATGAACCATGATAAACATAAAATTAAGTCACATAAACATAATCAAATAAAATAATTAGATATTAATTTAGAATGATATTGAATTATCAAGATTTAATTAAACCAAAACATCTGATCTAAATTTAATCAATAAAAAAATACATGAATTTAAACAAACTTAAACTTCATTAGATATTAATTATATTGAATTATTTAGATTTAATTAAATCAACACATTTTATCCAAAATTAATCAATCAAATACATGAAGATTAAAGAAATTCAAATTTTAAAATCTAAATCAAATCAAATAAATTACACAAATTCAAATGGGCAAATTAAGATAATTAAGGACCTTAGTTAGACTCTTTAGGAGTTAGGATGTAGAACAGGGTGAGTTCCATCTACAAATGGAATTCATTCAACTCTTCATTCTTAAAAACTTAAACATCATTTTAACCAAATAAAAGTGAAATAAAAAATAAATCATTAAATCATTTAAATTGAAATCACCCAAAGGTAAAATTTAAACAAATTCAAACTCTAAATTGAAACTTAAACTAAAGAAGCCTAGTAAAGTCCCGCCACACAAGTCTTAAGCACACACATTAGAATACTAAGCTACCACTTCTAGTGCTAAGTTAGGGCGTTGTATGTATGATGTTGTGTTTTGTTTTGTGATGTAATATTTTAGACTGGATGTTAGGGTGTATGCCTCATAGACTCGATGGTAGGTCATGATTAGCTTAATCATATTTTCTGTAGGGGGTTATGCTTAAGGGTCGCTGTAATAAAAAATATATAAATACTTTTACTATTTAGGTTATTTAGCCCCTAAGCATAACCTATGTTAGGACAGATGGGCTTGGTTACCCATATGTGGGGTGTTAAGTCCAAATTATTCATATAATTGCTTGGGTTGTATGGTATGTTTAGATAACATTTATTTTACATGTGTAGCTAGATTTGATTTTTCTTTTTTTTTTAATGTAATTTTGCATTAGAATTAATATTATGGGGGATTAGGATGAGGAGTGGCCATAAGGCTTAGTCCCTGGGGTGCCCTGTGATGTCTTTGGAGCAAATCAAATCAAATGGAAGAGAAGGAAGAAATGAAGAAAATAAGACCCCCATAACATGTATTATTTTTATAATCTAGGTTGTATAAGGATAGAGCTCATCTCTTTCTTTTGGGTGTACCACGAACCCAATCGACCGGTCTTTTATTTATTTGCAGTAAGTTGTCTATAAAATTGTTTGATGTTGTGTTTATAGTGTGCATTAGAATTGCATGCTTTTTCTAGTTTCTTCATGTTTGATGTTTGAATGTGTGGCCTGGATACGGTAGGCTCTTAGGATAAAATTAATTTTTCTACTCTAATTAATAACTCATAACTAAAATTTTAAAATAACTCATATCCTCACATAAAATCTTAAGAATTAAATCAAGATAATAAAATTTTTAGCAACCCCTTAGTTGGTTGAATGAATGTATAATATCGTGCATGTCATATTCTTCCACTCTTGTTAAGAGGGAGCTTCCATCTGTGCCAGAGAATAAAGGTTTAACCTGTGAGAGCCTTTGATGGAAGAACATCCCTTTCTCTTTTGATTTGGCCCATAATCAAGTTCTCATGCATTTAGGCATACAAAATCCGATAGCCTATGTCAAAACAAAGAGTCCAAAAGAATCAAATAAATTCGATAAAATTTGTATTAGATTAAGTCATGAATTCATACCACTCATGCTCTAATCTCTTAGGAAGTGAGTTTAAGGACTTAGTATCCTTTTAAAATAAATAATAGTCTAACCATCTTGTAAAAGCATATGACTTGCATACATGAATTTAAAGCATAGGAGGAGTTAGCTAGCTACCATTCTAGGAAGTAATAAGTCCAGCAATAAGGTGGTTTATTCTTTTGTGGAGGTAAATCATATACATTTCATTTTTGGCCCTCAAAGCTCCCTAGATTTAAGATCTGAGGTTGTTGTTTCTTTTTGTGGGCTACAAGCATAAATCCTCACCTCTTCGGCATTTTCATAATCTTATGTTTTGGAATTATAAGTCCTAGTATCCGAATAAAATGTCAACTCAAAAAAAAAAAAAAATCTCTTCAATTTCAAGTATATAAAGCTCAATTATAGGGTAGATTAGAATGCTCATTAAGCTTCCTAGTATCATGAGCATTTTCTACTTTCTCCTTTTGGATTCCAAAAATAAGTCTTCTCCTTAATCTATCGTATTTGATTTTTTAAAATAGCCAATCCTTTGATAGTCTTAACTATGAAATCTTTGGAGACTTTAATTCCTATTTTAATCGAGAGTATTCCTAAGGGATTTCATTCCTTAGGATGTAATTAATTATGGGGGCTTGCCTCCATAGGGAACTTAATGAACCCGGCTTAAAATAAACCCTATTTTACTTTTTCATGTAAAGTAGGAAAAAGATTTTTGGTACATTTGAAGAACCATCATGCCTTAGGAGTCCTTATTAGGTGATTAGGTCCATTACAGGGTGGTGATTTCTATATTTCAAGATAGTACATCATTCCTTAATGTCATTTCCGATCACTTCAATAAGTACCCCATAAGATCTGTGTGGTGTTCCACATCTCAAAAATAAACACCACGGATTTTTATGGTGACTCTTCTGGGGAGGGTTCCTATTTCCATCTTTAGCAGACAATTATTATCTCCAAGCATCGATAGTAGATTTATATTTTATATAGGCCTGAGACTATCATTCTTTCCATTGGCACTTAGCTTATTTCATCCTTAAGCAAAGCTCGTCAACATCCTTTAGGTTTTAGGACCTCACTCTATGTAGGTCTTAAAATCCCTATTGGGTTCCCCTAATAGGTGAAAATTAAAATTAATCAAACAAAGGAGATGACCAAAATTAAGAACCTCTTCACCATCTGCATGGTGAGGCAAGGTTCATCCCATTAACAATAAAAAAAATAAAACCCTTCTGCAAAATAACATGTCTTTCCAAAAGCATTTTTTTCAAAATCCACATAATAAGAGATCTTTACACAAAAATTTCTAAGAACTTTTCAAAAAGGAACAAAACACATATAACCAAACCACATTTAACAAATCCTATGATTATTACATGGAGGTTCTTTTTAAATTCAAAATCAATCATTTTTAATGTCTTTTCAAAAGCACATTTTCTTTGGAAATAGCTATCCCCATCCCACACACTCAAATTTGTTGGATGGAGATTCTATTTTCATGATATAAAATTTAAACACCGCATAGAGTTAAAGTTTTCCTCCTTTTTGAAAAGCAATAAATAATACACACACAAAAAAGAAGTCAAGACATATTTAAACCCCCCACTTGATATACCCAAATTTGTTAAATGGGTGTTCCCCTTCCCTTCAAGAAGGTAAAGCAAATTGAATTCTATTTGACACCATTTGCATTTGTGTGATAAAATTCCTTCTTTGCAAAGTCTTGGACTTCAAGACACATTTGGAGCTCATTTGACATGTCCAAGTAAGTCAAATGAGAACTCCATTTTTGAAAATTATAAGAACAAATTGAACTCCATTTAACATACCTAAGTTTGTTAAATAAGTTCTTTTCTTTCAAAAATCATAAACACATTTGACTTTCACTTAACATACCAAATTTGTTAAGTAAGAGTTTCATTTTCAAAATCATAAACACAGTTGACTTTCCCTTAACATACCAAATTTGTTAAGTGAGAATTTCATTTTCAAAATCATAAACACATTTGACTTTCACTTAACATACCAAAATTGTTAAATGACAATTTCATTTTGAAAAATCATAAACACATTTGACTTTCACTTAACATACCAAATTTTTTAAGTGAGAATTTCATTTTCAAAATCATAAACATATTTGACTTTCACTTAACATACTGAATTTGTTAAGTGAGAGTTTCATTTTCAAAATCATTAACACATTTGACTTTCACTTAACATATCAAATTTTTTAAGTGAGGGTCTCTTTTCAACACACATTTGATCCCTATTTTAACATACCAAATTTGTTAAATAAGGATCCAATTTTTCATGTCAAACCACACTTGAGCTTTCACTTTACATACCAAATTTGTTAAGTGAGAATCTCATTCTCAAAGAAAAAAAAACAAACATATCTCAAACACATTTGGGGCTTTCACTCAACATAACCAAACTTGTTAAGTGGAACTCCCATCTTCAAAGAAAAATAAATTAATCTCACAATCATATTTGGCTTTCACATAACATACCAAATTTGTTAAGTGAAAGTCTCATCTTCAAGCACAAATCAAACACATGTGGCCCCTACTTAACATACCAAATTTGTTAAGTAAGATGCCCCATTTTTCAAATCAAAATATCACACAAACAAATCTTCGTAAGCAAAGACATTCTACAAAAATTTTTA